>JAYRCH010000358.1:0-600156 GCA_037179445.1 Phengaris alcon alcon
AACCTAGCCTGACAGCAAACATGAAATTTCTAAGTCTGCTAAAATCGCATTATTTGGAGCTTAATATCTCCTAAACGATGCACTCGATTTTTATGACATTTAAAACATTAGCTTGTGCCGCTAACGACTTTTCCGCGACAAAAATTATATCAACGCCGCCGTCTCTCGACCTTCACAGCGGTGTGAGTGTGCATGCAATGTCCATGTAGTTGTGCATAAGGCTTTTTCAGATGATAAATATAAAGACGTACCGTATCTTCCGCTATTTTGATTAAATCTAAGCACGTGGTATAGGTTTTCGAGAGTGATTATCCTACAATCCACTTTCTCTTGTGTTGCTTATTTTTTCTGTTTTTTTTTTTAGGAGTTTGAAGATTGGGATGATGTGGGCCTTAACATGCCTAGGCCTGACGGCCTAGTATCCCTGTTTTGGGGCGGCACATCCAAATTAAGTCCAAAAGTAGACGCAGCTACTGAAATAGATAGATTTTCGTTCAATGTTCAATGTCAAACGGATTCAGATGAAAGTGTGTGTAGAAACTGTCAGGGCCGCCCGTACGCTGCTAACGATTGGAGTCGTGAGGTATTTAATAATATCTAATGTCTATGCAGAATAATTTTTTAGAGTGATAAAAATATGTTGTCTTCAAAGAGTAAAGGAGCAAAAAATAATTTCTGGTATGTATTATACCAGTTAAAGTATTTAAAAAGTTATAGGGAAATAGCCAAGCAAGGTATTAAATAATAATAATAACATTATTATTATTATTTAATACCTTGCTTGGCTATTATTTAATAGGCCTTGCTTCTTTCATAGCATAATATTTAGTATACTACACACACCGGCATATTTAGCGGAACATAAAATAAAGGTTTGATATCAGTATCATATAAGGTTGCTGGCTGGTTTATACGTCATATAATTTAAAAAGAAATATTTTTTATTAAGAAAACAACTGAACATCACATTTTATGCAATTGTTTTAATTTTATTCAAATACACCTTATCTGGAGCGAACTTCGAGTATTTCTTGTTTCTGAGTTTGATTTAAAATTTCATTGAAATACTGTTTTTTGTTAGTTTTTTTTTAATCGCGTATCTTTTTGGAGTCGAGGACTGAATTATGCCTGACTTAGCCCCAACGGAGATTGCCAGGGCACTCGAAATGCGAAGAAATGGTCAAACTTACAGAGTGATATCCAGAGATCTTCGTCGACCAGTTTCAACGATCCATCGCAGTATCCAACGGTTCAGGGAGACCGGTACTTATGTGAGAAGAGCAGGACAAGGCAGAAAAAGACGCACTTCGAGTAGGGATGATCGTTACATTCGGCTTCGTGTAAATAGGAACCCCCGTTTGACGGCGGTCCAAGCCCGACATGAGTTAGAAGCAGTGCGGGGTGTAACCGTAAGTGAGCGTACGGTACGAAGAAGGTTCGAAGAAGCTGGTTTGGGTTCATTTGTGCCCGCCAAGGCTCCAAGGCTCGAGGTAAATCGTCGTAGAAACAGGTTAACTTTTGCTCAGGAACATCGACTTTGGAACGCGGACCAATGGAGTAAGGTATTGTTTAGTGATGAGCGCAGAATTCTCTTAAATCAAATTGACGGCAGGCAAAGAATATACAGACGCAAAGGAGAACGATACATTCAGACAAATTTTGAAACTACAGTTGCATACGGTGGTGGATCAATAATGGTTTGGGCGGGTATTTGTTTGGGAGCTCGCACAGACTTGGTAGTGATTGACAGAGGGAGTCTGACTGCAGACCGCTATATCAGAGAAGTTTTAGAAGAAAATGTCGTACCGTTTGCCCCATATATCGGTGACGATTTTGTTTTTATGCAGGATATACCGCTCGGGTAACTCAAGCTTATCTTAATGATATGAATATCACTGTTATTGAGTGGCCGGCGAGATCACCGGATATGAACCCAATAGAACACGTTTGGGACTTGCTGAAAATAAAAGTTAAGTCCAGAATTCCAGCTCCTGCCAACGTGGGTGAACTGCGAATCGCCGTAGTTGAGGAATGGCGGAGACTACTATCCCAGGAGACCATCGATAACATCATTCTCAGTATGCCTAGACGGGTAGGAACTTTAATAAGAGCACGTGGAGGAAATACGCGATATTAATCACCATTTTTCTAATTTAATTAATTGTTATTTTAATATTCATTTTCACTTTTCCCGGTTACATAAAAAGTTTAAAAATGTACCATTTTTCACAAATAGCCTTTACTCGCAAAATCTGTTCTTAATTTGATCTTATTTTAAGTAAAACAAATGAAACTTTAAATAACAAAAGAAGTGTAGTAAGTAGATTTTAAAATAAAACCATATTTTTTAATTATGGACCTTTTTTTGTGTTCCGCTAAATATGCCGGTGTGTTTATATTTGAGTGGATGATTACGAGTACATTGATAGACCTAACATATAAGATTTCTACTATTCTATCTAATTTTTAATATTTTCAAGGTACTATTACAAGCTGAAGAAATTCAATTGTTGAAACAAAATATAATAGCATTAGAGACTGAGAAATTAAACTTCCAAAAAATATATGATGAAGCTATAGTGACGTTAAATTCTTTGACAACTCCAGAGTCTGAAAGCAGAGATCTCGTTTTAAAACTGCCCGAAGATAGAATAAAGGTAGACATAGGTGTGATGATATAAAAACGGAGAAAGATTTACAGGACAAACCAATAACATATTTGGCCTCCGAAAACCATTATGGCAGTGGTAACTCAACCCATAGCGCTACACCTGATCAGTTCGAAATGGTTTACAGCGATAAGAATAATATTGTGTAAGTATTTTAGTATAACGTTTGCCCCCTAGCACAAATCACCTCCATAAGCGTAAGAGAGTCGATATAGTGTTAAATTGAGAAGATAAGTTTTTCAAGAGTGTGGCACTTTTTGACACCCTTAATACTCCGGCATAAACGCTTGTGGCACCTATCGCGACGAATTGTACTATTGTTGCTGACACACATACCGATATGTTCTGGTGCGGACCATTATGACAGTATGATACTCGTGTGTTTGATTTTCAGCTCTATTGTATTAGAAGGGAGTACTCTTTACAGTGCATTCCGGTTTTTGTGCAGTGTTCTATATCTCAAAAATATTAACTAACCTTAATAAACTGATAAAAAATAATCAAAAATTGCCTTGAGGATTTTTTCCCAAATTTTAGGGAGAAACTCCTATGTTGGCAACCAAATACGTGATTTGCTCTGCACCAAATCTGTACATTTTATTTTATTTAACAGGAAAACAAAACGGTAATTAAGTGACAGTATTAAAATCTACATTGCTAAAAAGATACACAATTACATTGTTTTCGAATATAGATTAGACTTAAACAAAAATAAATTAATATTGATTTCTTATGTTTACGCGAATATTGTTCATTGTTTTAAACACTTACGGATTGTGTCGCGGTGCACTTTTCTTTTTCCCGACGTTTCGGCTACTTTCCAGCAGCCGAAACGTCGGCAAAAGAAAAGTGCACCGCGACACAATCCGTAAGTGTTTAAAACAATAAATAAATCAATGTTTAACTATTACTTAAATTACAAAGAACTATGATCGGTTTTTGAATACCAGTTTTTAGATAGAGTACTTCTAAAAATGTTAGGTGATGAGGTGAAGAGCTCGAGTGCGAAGCCATCCGCCGACTGATTAAGAGAGTGGTTGAATAAATTAATAGATCGAATAAAAAATGAATTTTGTCGGTAGTTAGACGAGTGAGTAAGCGTGGAGAGAATCGGCCGATGTCGGATGTATGTTAGTTTATAAGGAAGTTGTATGTTAATTTTTGACAATAAAGATGGAGAGTCAATCAAAGATTGAGCAATCTTTACTAGAAAAGTGATATCAGCTAGTCGACGTCTCTCTTCTAGGGGAAAAAAATGATGTTTTTTACAACTGGATACATATTTGGTATTATCGTCGCTACATTTATACTGCAAGTATCTGACAAATTTTCAATGCAAGCGAATTCTAATGTTTATTAATTACAAAGTTGTCATTGCCCAGCAGTTAGTCAGAAAACTGGATACATTGTGGCTACATAAAAACACAACAACAATACGATATTTTAACTATGAATTAATAATAATAATCAGTGTGAGGGTTGAAATTGTTTTGCGTTTACAAGTTTTTTTATGTTAGGTTTAGTGTCACTTAAAGCACATCTCATGTCATGTTCAATAGTTTCAATGAAACTAAAGTCGAAAAACCACTCTCGCATCTGTAAGTGGTGGCAAAAGGTACTATCATTTTTAAAGCTCTGTTAGCTATAACAGGATACTCGGCACCTGCTTTAATCCAAAATCTGCTGAGATCATACATTTGAAATTCTACTTTGAAAGTACTATTCTAGCGCAGTCCAAGAAATTCTACTTTGGCCGCTACATCTTCGACTTTAATAATGTCATCATCAGTAGAAAATGGTCTTAATATCCAAGAGTTGGACTGACGATTATCTAAATCCGGAAAGTATTGCTTCAGTGACTCTATTACTGCAGATAAATGTTGATCCACGGCATTTCCAAATGTGATTTTGTTTTCTTCGGTATTTACCGATTGCTCACAGAATAGTGTAAACATCGACACATCGCCAGCTTGCATTCTGCGTTGGTAAAGTTCTAATTTACGTATAAAACTAGCAACTTTATCCTGCGCTGTCAAAATATTCGTCATATTCCCTTGCAAAGAAATATTCATACGTCAGCTTTTCGACTAATGTTTTGTCTTTTATGTTTGACAGATACTCTTTTTCTTTCTGTGTTTTCTGTTTTTCAGAAAATAATGCTATTTCTTCACGGAGCTCATAAATCCGGTTCAAAACTCTGCCTCGTGATAACCAGCGTACCTCTGTGTGATACAAAAGAGAGTTATATTTGGCACCAACTTCATCACATAAAACCTTAAACACTCTCGTGTTTGTTGCACTGCCACGAACATGGTTCACAATTTTTACTATGTCACACAATGTGCTTAGTAATTCTGGTGGAAGCGTTTTAACAGCCAAAGCGTAGCGATGCATGAGACAATGATAGGATAACACTTGAGGAGCAACTTGTTTCACGAGTGCTTGAAATCCAGAACGGATACCCATCATTGAAGGCGCCCGGTCTGTACAAATGCCGACCAGCTTTGACCAGTCCAGACCATTTTCCTCAATAAACTGTTTCAGCATTTCGAATACGTCTTTTCCACGTGTAGTGGTGGACAAGAACTTACAGAACAGTTATTCCTCTTTTACACAGTCATCTTTAATATAACGTGTAAATACCAGTAGTTGTGAACACGAAGCCACATCTGTGGACTCATCTAATTGCAGCGCAAACATAGAACTTCCTTTCATTTCATCAATAACGGTTGCCATAATATCGTTACTCAAGTCTGAAATGCGACTTTGAACTGTTGTATTTGAAAGTGATATTTGTTTTATCTTAGCCACATGTTGCTCGCCAATGACGAGTGATACTGCATCACACAAACAAGGTTTGATGAGATCCTCTCCTATAGCGTGCGGTTTTTTGTTCACAGCAATACGATAAGAAATTTGATATGATGCTTGAAGACACGATTCATTTCCTTTTTGCATATTTCCTGTGGAATCCAATCGCGAAGACTTCAGAATACTCTCTTTTCTCTTAAAAAAATCCATATCTTTGCCTGCAAACTCTTTGTGAACTCTCTCGAAATGATCTCTTAATTTGCTCGGCTTTATGCTCTCTGTATTAAGCACTTTATTACATAGAACACACTGCGGCTTTTCTATATTCCTGTCTAGAATATTCGTAAAACTCCATTGTAAAAATGTTTCTTTATATGAGCGCTTTTTTGCGGTATTAGAAGCCATGCTACCTAAAACAATCGTAAAAAAATATATAAGGAAAAAATAAAAATAAAATTACATTTTACTTTTAAGAATATTGAGAAACAAAAACTACTTATAAATATTTGTCATTATTTGTTACTACTTACCTTCAAAAACGTAAATAATATATCTAATTACTTCAAGACTGGAAAAGCGAACGTATTCAACTTGTTTGAATCTTAACCTGCCATACGGCGCACTAGGCTGAGGCAAATGCGATAATGCGCCGGATCGTGTGCGCGGCCCCTCTCAGTTCGGACAGGTTTATACAGGTTTATACATGTCGAGTATTTGTATCGAGCGCGGCGGATTCCGCATGCGTGATGCGCCGTGACTCAGGATTCAGCCTTCGGTTAACAAATTGTTCTCTGTTACCTCTGAAGATTAGCGTGTTTACCCCCAGGTTCGGAACCCCTGGTATATACCTTTATTATTTTTAAGCTGCTAAATTGGGAGAATGCTCTTATAAAACCAAGTGTTATATATGCTTTCTTAGTAATCGTATCTATATGTGGTTCGTAGCTTAACTTACAGTCGTGATTGTATTTTATTTGGTTTACTTTATTCATATTATAGCCTCTAAGAGTGTTATCAAAGTTAAGTGCAATGTGTTTACGAGTAAAATATATGGTCTGACACTTCGATATATTTAAATAAATCTTATTAGTGAGGCAGAATTTAGTAAACTCCTCTAGATCGCGTTGTAACAGATAACAATCGGCAATATTGTTGATTTTCTTGAATATTTTCATGTCATCGGCGTATAGGAGAAAGTTGGAGTGATTAAAACAGGAGCCTACGTCATTGATAAAAATATTACAAAGCATGGGACCTAATAATGATTCCTGTGGCACACCAGAAGGAACTATGTTCCACCTGGACGAATAGCCGTCAAGAACCACTGCCTGTGATCGATTCTTTATGTAGGAGGTAAACCAGCGAAACAGGTTGCCATGGATACCGGCTGCATATAGTTTCTGTAATAGTATAGTATGGTCAATAGACCATACTATACTGTTACAATACTTAATAAAGTCGAAAGCCTTGCTAAAATCTGTAAAAATGGCGTCCACTTGACCTCCTGAGTCCATAGATGACGTTGTGAATTCAATTAAGATAACGAGGTTAAAATTAGTTGAGCGATTTTTAAGAAACCCATGATGTTCCTGAATAAAGTAATTTGAGAGGGAATGATAAACTTGTTTAAGTATAATTCGTTCAAATATCTTAGCAAACAAACACTGTTTTCAGATAGGACGATAGTTTTTAATTTCGTTTTTGTTACCGCTTTTTAAGCTGATTTCCACATTGGGGGAACGAAACCTTCATGCATTGATCTGTTATACAAAATGCATAATGCTTGTGTAAGGATTTTACAACATTTAAGTATAAATAAAGGGGAAATTAGGTCAGGTCCGGCACCTTTTGAACAGTTTATGGTAGAGAGTAGTTTATAAACTATATTGGGGGTAATCTCAATATTACTTATTGTGTTAGAGGAAGATGACGCAGTGTTAAAGGACTGATTACAGGATGTTTTGGTGTTGTTCGTAAGAACCGGCTTATAGACTGAAAGTATTGGGAAAAGGCACTACATATGTTATCTGGTGAATCCACAACTTGATCATCATAAATTAAGATTGAAGGGAGGGAGTTCGGGCCGGGTTTTTTATTGTTTTTAATATAATTCCAAAAGTGTTTAGGGTTAACAATTATTCCGTTTTCCATTGTACTTAAGTAAGTAGAGTAATTCAGACTACTATTTTGTTTTTTTTTTTGAGTAATGAAAAAGTATGATAATCGGAGGTATTACCGTAGTAGCGGTATTTTTTTTTTAAACTTCTGTTTTTCGTTTAGTAATTTCTTCAACGATGCATTATACCAGGTGGGATAAGATGTGGGTTTTATAATCTTCGGTACACAAGAATTTATACTTTCATTATGTCAAAGGTAGAAGAAGCTAACAGCGTTTGCCAACGGTATTTTTGTTAGTTCATTATCCCAGTCTACTTTTTCTAGTATAGCATTAATTTTATCATAATTACCCGATTCATAATAGAATTTTAATCTTGTGTTAGGTTTTATAAATGTAGATTTTTTTAATTTTAAAATTAAGTCTAGAGCCTTGAGATGTGGGTCCTCTGGTGCTAAAGGATCTTCGCAACAAGAAACAGAGAGACAATTGTTACTAAATACAAGATCTAGGAGCTTGTTTGATGCGTTATGGTATGAGTTAAACTGGTTGAGGTTGCATTCCGCTAAAATATCAAAAAAGTAGAATTGAGTTTCACCTGAAATCGATGACGGTTGTAAAGAATTATCAAACATCGCTTGTTGCAACATCGACAACATCGATGATCCAATTTATGTTACATAAAGTAAAATCCCCTAAAACAATAAAAATTTCATCCGTACATGAGTTAACATGTCATAATTACAATAACAAATAATAAACAAATAATACATTATAATAATCTAAATGTATCCTGACTGATGAGCCGCACCGAGGTGGCTAAAAAAAAATAATAATATACTTTCACAGAATAAAAAAAGAAAAAGAAGACTCTTATGAGCAGCCAATATTCATGGACTCTAGTATCCGAGGGTCACCATTCCGGCCGGGTAGCGTCAACACTCTGGAGTCACTAAGCATTAACGATGCAAGCGAGTGGACCAGAGTACAATATGAATATGCCTCAGACAATACCAAAGAAACGTGGATAGAAAGGTGACATGTAAATCTTGAGAATATGAGTACTAAATTCTTTATTTTTAAGATTTTAGTACATGAAATGTCTATGCCAGAAGACTATGCTAGAATTTAGAAAATAAAGTATACTAAGTATTCCATGGTACTGTACATGGTACTTTCATGTACTTAGACTGGCATCAGATGGATCGCATCGCGGCAACCGCGCGCAGTCGATATATACAACTGATATTCGCGTTCGTCTTCGTTCAATCATGATATCAATTTCACGCGGTCGGCTGCAGTCGTGTGAAGTCAATATTAACTGCATACACTCATGACTTCAACTTCCCGCGGTCGGCTGCAATTGTGTGAAGTCAATATTGACTGCATACTGTCGTGACTTCAGCTTTACGTGGTCGGCTGCAGTTGTATGACCTGCATACAGTCGTGCTTTAACTCCACGCGGTCGGCTGCTACGGCATACAACTGTATGAAGTCGATATTAACTGCATACAGCCGTGCTTCAACTCCATGCGGTCGGCTTCAGTTGTGTGAAGTCACAATATTAACTGCATACAGTCGTGACTTAAACTTTACGCGGTTGGCTGCAGTCGTGTGAAGTCAATATTAACTGCATACAGTCGTGACTTCAACTTCACGCGGTTGGCTGCAGTCGTGTTGAAGTTGGTATTGCTGTTTCTGCCATGCAGTCCGTCTGATAAGCATTTACGAACCGAACCGAACCAATAAGCATTTAATAAAACTTGTGGATACTCTTTTTCAGCAACATAATTCCAATCAACCTCAAAGAGATGCTTTTAAACTGGAGTAGGGACCATCAAGACGATCCACTCTCAAACGATCTGTTGCTGGAACTATTGAACAGTGAAAAACCTATCGAAATTAACGGCCTTTTACCCTTGGTTGCGGAAACTTTACCACGAGTAAGTTGATTATAATTTAAGTCTATACTTAATGGAAAGAAAGTAGCAGAAAACAAATTATGTTCAGTTGCTAAAGGCACGCCAATATCTGTCTGCAAGTCTAGCATTCATTCTAATCGATGTATATTATGATAATTTTGTGGCTTAAAGGTCAAAGTACGGATTTCATTTTGCTGAGCATCCGTGATTTACTCTGCTTAAATCTAATATAATCTTTTTATTAAAAATCCATCTTTCCAATTCTAATCTAATCTAAAACTAATCCAAATTAATGTGTCATAGTATTTCTTTATTGCGCGGCAAATAAGTGACATTTAAATTGGGAGTATTAAACTGCGATATTGTCTCTTTTTTTACGTTTAGATAAAATTGGATCTGACGCAGTATCACATTATAATGTTCTTAAAATTTTCTCGCTATGCTAAATAATGCTTGCCTTCTCGCTCACACGTTATGTTATGAATAAGCGAGAAAGCATGCCGTCCAGGACCCAGGTGACACAATGTTTCTTTATATAAACAAGTTTATTATTCCCGTAGATATTGCCGCACACGCTGCTGGGGCGGCGCGGCGAGGCGGCGGCGCTGCTGGCGGCGGGCGCGGCGCTGGCGGGAGGCGCGCGCCGGGCGCGGCTGCTGCACGCGCTGCTCACCATGTACAAAAAACCCGACAGCAGGGATGCGCACCTCATATGCCAAGGTACTGCCTGTTGACCCTAGGGTAATTGAGAAAAACCCTTTTTACCACATTATTCATTAGAGTTTATGCTCTAGTTTACAATCTCACTGAAATTACATATCTACGCGCTTCACCTCTCTTTCATTTTGTCAGTTGTCAGTTTTGTCAGTTGGTTTCATTTTGTCAGAGACACAATGATTTTTGGCTGTCATTTTACTGACTGCGATTTAAAATGTAGAGTATTTTACAGTTTAAGTTTGTTATTCCACTCCTTATTAAATCTACTAGAAAGTAGTTTCACTGTTGACCGGTAGATGGCGTATAGCAATTTGGGCGGAGTTTTCAACCCCTCATCCCATCTCGCAAATTGTGGCGCGTTGTTTGATTGATACTATAAATGTATGCCAGTCAAACTTACTACATTAATGAAATATTTTTTCAGCCGCATGCCTGGTTGTGAAGTGGGGTGGCAGCGGAGAAGTGTTATCGTCTGTGGCAGAATTGCTCGCCTCCAAAACAGCTGAACGAAGACTATTGGCCAGTCAAGTGTGTCTCGCCATAGCTCCCTACGTGCCCTTGGAACTATGTTCTTCGCTATTCCTGAGCTTAGTAGCCCTTATGTGCGAGTCCAGCGAGAGGGAAATAAGGGCTATAGGGCTCATAGCTGCTAGCTTGGTGTGTCCTGTGGCAGAACACAAGTACAATCAGCTAGAGAATATAATGTTTAACTTCTTCAAAGACCCGTTCGAGAAAAACGTTCAGAATACTGTGAACGTATTTCTACCGATTATGGCGAGGTCTGCGCTTATATCAGGTAATTAAAATCGTAAATATAATTAAACATTTTAAGAATGGATAGACACTTCCTTATCCTTGTAGACCTTACCTAACCTATACCTTATTTGATTAATTTCGTTTCGGGTACCAAGCCAGATTTTGTATGGGTACCCCTGAGATCATTTCAAAAGATTTTTGTAGTTGGTTAACTCTGTCGATCCTCATAGGAGTTGCAGTGGTCGAAATATGTGGTGGGGCAATTGCCCGTTTAAAAAAAGAATGTATTCTGAAAACATTGGATCGCGATATTGCCAAGCCCTATTCCTTTTATACCATCCATATTTACTCCTTGTGTAGCCTGTAGTATATGAAACTATTAAATTACATAATACATAACGACACAAAGACACGTACTAAACGTAAAACGATTCGCAGTTCACCCACTTTGGCAGGAGCTGGTATTCTGGACTTAACTTTCTTTTCAGCAAGTCCCAAACGTGCTCTATTGGGTTCATATCCGGTGATCTCGCCGGCCACTCCATAACAGTGATATTCATATCATTAAGATAAGCTTGAGTTACCCGAGCGGTATATCCTGCATAAAAACAAAATCGTCACCGATATATGGGGCAAACGGTACGACATTTTCTTCTAAAACTTCTCTGATATAGCGGTCTGCAGTCAGACTCCCTCTGTCAATCACTACCAAGTCTATGCGAGCTCCCAAACAAATGCCCGCCCAAACCATTATTGATCCACCACCGTATGCAACTGTAGTTTCAAAATTTGTTTGAATGTATCGTTCTCCTTTGCGTCTGTATATTCTTTGCCTGCCGTCAATTTGATTTAAGAGAATTCTGCACTCATGACTAAACAATACCTTACTCCATTGGTCCGCGTTCCAAAGTCGATGTTCCTGAGCAAAAGTTAACCTGTTTCTACGATGATTTACCTCGAGCCTTGGAGCCTTGGCGGGCACAAATGAACCCAAACCAGCTTCTTCGAACCTTCTTCGTACCGTACGCTCACTTACGGTTACACCCCGCACTGCTTCTAATTCATGTCGGGCTTGGACGGCCGTCAAACGGCGGTTCCTACGTACACGAAGCCGAATGAAACGATCATAGTACTTAGTACTACTCGAAGTGCGTCTTTTTCTGCCTTGTCCTGCTCTTCTCACATAAGTACCGGTCTCCCTGAACCGTTTTATACTGCGATGGATCGTTGAAACTGGTCGACGAAGATCTCTGGATATCACTCTGTAGGTTTGACCATTTCTTCGCATTTCGAGTGCCCTGGCAATCTCCGTTGGGGCTAAGGCAGGCATAATTCAGTCCTCAACTCCAAGAAGATACGCGATTAAAAAAAAACTAACAAAAAACAGTATTTCAATGAAATTTTAAATCAAACTCAGAAGGAAGAAATACTCGAAGTTCGCTCCAGATAAGATGTATTTGAATAAAATTAAAACAATTGCATAAAATGTGATGTTCAGTTGTTTTCTTAATTTGAAAATATTTCTTTTTAAATTAAATGACGTATAAACCAGCCAGCAACCTTATATGATATTGATATCAAACCTTTATTTTATGTTCCGCTAAATATGCCGGTGTGTGTAGTTTATAATTATATATTACCTTGAGCAAATATTTTGTTTCAGGCAAATTTCACAGTGAACTGTACAAACGTATTTTAAGTAACTATAGTAAAGCGTGCGACGAGGGAGAATGGAAAAATGTTGTACTATACGTCGACGTCATGCGAGTATTAGTTTTAATTAAATTAGTTTATGTAGCCAATGTTCAAGTTGTAAAGGATGCTGTCTGTGATATGGATAATACTCTACAAGATGTACCGCTAAGTGAGATAACGAATTTGACAGATTTTGATAGTTTCCTGTCAAATGATATGGATGTGAAACAGTTAATGTCGTCCATGAATAGTTTGTTGAAACAGGAACCAGAATTTAGATGGCCGGAGCTGAATTGGATGATAAATACGTAAGTACGCATATTCACGCGTCGCAGCTCCCGCGGCGCCGCCGCATTACAATTTGTATGAAATTTTATAGTGCAGTGGCGGCGGGTAGCCACAGAGGCACTGCCGCTGATGCGGCGGCGGCGGGGTAACCCATACAAAATCTGACGGCGCCATTAGAGCTGCGACGCGTGTGTAAAGGCTTAAGCCTAAAATATTAAAGAATTAAAGATAATTTCTATAAAAACATATTTTCCTTTTATGTACATCTAAAGCTATACTTTTGACAGACTGCTCTTGGTTATTATGTTAAATTCTTATAATAACAACTATTATTAAGACTTTTATTACTTACTCTATAAAAACTGTTCTTTTTAGCTTACAACAGATTCTAGATGTCACAGCAAAATCCAAAATGTTGAACCATCATACGTCATACGAATTGTTAATTACCTTATTTAATACATACATCGAGAAAGGAGGGATTTTCTTCACAATTTTAATCATCAGGCCTCTGTTTGTAAATTTTATAACTGTTCTTGAGACGAAATTGGAAAAATTAGACACCATCAGCAACGATATGTTCATAGTAGTCGGCGTGTATCTAGCGACTGTACTCATTTGTACGGAAAAACCAGAAAAGTGTGGAATATTTTTACAGAAGTAAGTTAATTTACTTTAGCATTACTCTTTTGTACAAATCATCTCGGCCTCTGCAAAGAATGTCGCTGCGAGCGACGCGGCGGTGAGGAGTGCCAACAGCGGCGACGCGCACAGGCTGGCGCCATAGTCACCGCTTGGCAGAAATGTACTCATGTCTAGCGGTGACTATAGTGCCCGCCTGCGCGCATCACCGCTGCCGTCACTGCCCGCCGCCGCGCCGCTCGATGCGGCGGTGGGGAGTGACAACAGCGGCGACGCGACCATTCTTTTTTGGGTAGCCTTTAAAATTTTCTTTTTATAACTATTATTATAACTATACATATTCCTATTAATAGTTAAAAATATATTTCTTTTAAAATGCCGTTCCAAATATCGCCCCATATCGCATTATTGCATCATCCAAATATCGCATTGTTTTATATAGTATAAGTCAATCTTACAGTACAAGTTTTCCGTTCGTAATTAACTCTGTACCTACTAAGGGCATGCCATAAAAAAACGTACTGTAATTACGTCGAATTTGACGTTTCCGTACGTCACCTGCATGCTCGTCTAAACCAGTCAGCGACAACCAAACCAGGATGAATCCAGTCAGAATGAAATGTCGTTGTAATACGAAAAAGAACTAGGGCCGTATATTGAATTGCCTGGAAACAAGCTGGTTTTATAAAATATCATAATACGGCCCCTGTAATATTAACGCAGACGCAGCCGCTACAAAAAGCTTGTTATTTGATTAAATCTTTTTTTAGGTGGTTGGTCTACTGCAGTACCAGATCTCTGCCCGTCAACGTGTTCTCAGTGCCGTTCAAGTGGCTGGCCAAACACAAACCGGACGTGCTATCCATGTATATGAAGCATTTGAAGGAATGTAAGTATAAGACTCCGCTGTCCGTCCGTCCATCTGTCACCAGGCTGTATCTCATGAACCGTGACACCTAGACAGTTGAAAATTTCACAGATGATGTATTTCTGTTGCCGCTATGAAAACAAATACTAAAAACAGAATTAAACGAATATTTAAGGACACCTTCGTGCGCGAATTCGATTCGTCATTCGCACTTGGGCGGTTTATCTCCGTAATTACTAAACAATAGGATGTCTCAAAAAAATCATTATAACTATTTGCACATTAACGTTGATGTAACGGACTCTTCCAATCAAGACGAATCTATTAACTTTTTAGTATGCAGAGTCATATATTTATAATAAAGACTGTTTTAATGGTAGTCAAATAATATTTAATACAAGCATTATACCTATTCATAACATAACTTGTAACCGTATAATATTTTGTTCTGAGTATGAATGAAGACTGAGCGCTCCTCACTCTTACACAGCGCTCTCTATCTCAAAAACGGTTCGACGTATAAGATAAAGTTCTATGCAATGTTTGTAGAGAATTTAATTTCCTACAACTTTAATGAAGATGATAAGACAACAGGAGGCAAAGGAAAACGAGATATTCTTAAAACATAGATTTTTGCGCCGTTTGACCTTGAATATCTCAGGAATCTTACACGTTAGCATGTGTGGCTTTTGATACAATATTTGTAATACTAAAATAAAGGTTTGTACAAAAATTCAGCTTAGTCTGTTTGATTCCTCAGTGTAATCCTTATTTATTGTACTCGCGCGCTCGGTTTGTAAATCCTAAAACTCTTGCCATTTTTTCCATAATTAATATTTAACCATGAAACTTATCCAAAAACTTTTTTGTAGCTTAAATTTTAGGGCTGTCAAATTTTTAAAATTTCATTGCTGAACATTGCAATTTGAATTCGATCATCCGGTAATTCGTTTTATATAATGTTTGAAAGTTCATCTCTCTGGTTCGGATTCATTTTGATGAATTGATAATATTTACACAAATGATAATTTGTTATTTTTTGTAACAGTAAAAATTTCATTAGAAAAGAGCAATAACTGTAGAAGTAACAACGAGTTGAACACGAAAAAATTAAAAAATGATTAATTCGCGGTTTTCACGAAAAGTGCATTTTTCTTGATGACCCTGTTCTTTTAGAGCAAAATAAATAACATATTCGGATTCATCGACCAAAAATACGTAAGATATCATGTACTTTAGCCACTCAACTCAGCGTGGTCGGTATGTCACGATTCTAAGCGACTTTTCGTCAGCCTCCCGCTCGCCTAGATGTCTCTTACATTGGACTCGGTTCAAAGGTCTGTTCTGTCTTGTCTAAAATCTGATAATCAATTGCTTACAACTTTATCTATTTAAAATCTGATAATCAATTGCTTACTTTTTTTATATCATTTTCTTTTTTCAAAGTTTAATAAGGCTGCTTTTAATTACTTCTTAAGTTTAATGAGCGGGGCTCATTGCACCACTAAAGTAAATAACTTTTTCTTTTTTATTACTATCACCTAATTAGTTGAGACCTACTAGGTCTCAACGACGTTCGAGTTTTATTATGATACACAATCAGCATCATGGGTAATTGTGTATCAAATAGTATCATCATCAGTAGCTAATTCATTATGTGTCAAAAATTGTTTAAGTGTATCATTTGCACACCGTTTTTAAGCAAGGGCATGTAATGTTGTGTAAGATTGTGAAATAGGTTGGAAATCCGGTTATCAAAAATATGCTGTCGGGCAATGACGTAACAATTTACATGTGTGTGCAGTTTATGATTTACGGTAGTAAATTGTGAATTCATAATTATAACAACAATATATAAAATATTTCAAGGTTCTAAGTAACAAAAAAGGCAACAAGACAAGCAGAAAAGGGTAAAAGTTACTAAAATTACAATTCGATGGAAAAAATATAGCTCATCTCTACGATTAAGGTCTAATGTCTAGTGATTTTGCAGCAAACATCCTAATTCTTCCATTTAAAACATGACATGTAGTTGATTATTTAATTTGGTTATTAGTCTCAGCGAGCATCGGCGAGAGTATCAATGTGGGTGCCATCCGCACCTACACCGCCGAGCTCACCACTGAGTTGCTGAACACGTCCGCGGTCGGCGACGACTGCCTGCTGCGGCAGGTGGCGCCGCTGGTGTTGGAGCTGCTGGACGACGCCGACGTGTGAGTATACCGCAGCACTCACACCGCCGACCTCGCCACCGAGCTGCTGAACACGTTCTCGGTCGGCGACAACTGCCCTCTGTGGCAGGTGGCGCCGCTGGTATTGGAGCTGCTGGACGACGGCGATGTGTGAGTATACCGCAGCACCCACACCGCCAACTGCCTGCTGCGACACGTGGCGCCGCTGGTGCCAGCACCACAGCTCCAGAGTTGCTGAACGACGGCGAAGTGTCGTCAATAAAATGTAGCAGTTTTGCAAAATCAAGCTACTTTGTCTCACACTGCTTTTATTTTGAATATGATATTTCTGTAGCTTAATTCCACTAAACCTAAACGAGATTTATTTTCACTTATACAGAGGTGTGCGGGAAGCGGCTTATATGGCTTGGGGTCGGGTGTGGTTCGAGTGCAGTAGCCGCGCTAACAGTGAAAACGAAGACGCAGGAGGGGCGGAGCTTTCGCGAGGGGCGGAGCTACTGGCGAGTAAGGCGGATGAGCTGCTCCGGCGGACGCTCAGCGCGCGGGAAGCGGCAAGAATGGCGCACGCGCTCGCTTTACTCGTCACTGAGGAGAGTCAAGTGGATATTGGTATGTCATTTTAAAGTACGTAAAATCTGTGGCTGATTAGTTGTAAAACTAATATCAAAGACTTTTAATAAAGTCAAGTTTTAGGAACTTTCATAAAACAGTACGTTCATTGCACATTCGTTACATTACATAATATTATTTAATTATTATATTATATATTATTAATATATTAAATATGTATTTCATAATATGTAATATTTCACATATTACATATTATACAATGTAAATGTGAAATATCTTGTCACAGTCTTGATTATCGTGGCTCGAACTCCTACGAAACGGTTCTACCGGTTTAAATCAAAATTTGCAGGTATATTAAATGAGATAAGGTTTATTTATTTTTCATCCTTCCCGCCACACAGTTAAGACAGCAGTCTGTCGGGTCAACCAGCTACGTATGTTTGATGTATTGCAGCGGTGTCGACGCTGTGCACGCTGACGGCGCGCGTGGAGGGCGCGGCGGGCGGCGAGGCGGTGGCGGCGCTGAGCGCGGCGCTGCAGCTGGCCGCGCACCACGCGCCCGCGCACCCCGCGCTGCTGCCTGCAGCACGGTCAGTATTACAGGTTAAGGCGACATAGATCCTGTAAGAGGTTGTAAATTCTAATAATTTTTTGTGTTGTCTAAGAAACCTATAATATGCGAAAATAAATATTTTGCAAGATTCAATATTTTTATAAAAATATCTTTTTCTCTTATTCACTTTTTTCAAAATTTGTTCTTTCTATTTTATTATTTTGTTTTGTATCTGTTTTATTATTCCAAATGCCATTATTTTGTAACTATGAAAACTATGTCGTTGTAAAAGATTGAAAGTCAGAAAATCAACTTTCTGCATACAAATTACAAACTATATTGCTTTGAAGCATGACTAAAAAAATATATGGCAGTTATTCTGCAGATATGTAGAAACACATCTATCCAATGAGGTATCAAGAATTACTTTATCTTGCCCATTAAGGCGCTTACAGAACGCTTTTTGTAGTAACTAGATAAAGACTAAATGTTACCTCGCACGGACAGTATTAAAATAAAAATCTTTTTTCAGGAAACTGGAGACAATTGTACAAGCTCCGACCTTGTCCCAATACAAACCGACTGTGGACGCCCTACTGCAGCGGGCTGGCGGCGCCGCTAGCGTGGCGAGCGTGACGCCGTCGCCCCGTCTCGACGCCGCCTCGGAGGTGGGCCGTCGGGTATCGCAGATGTTTAACGCGAAAGCCGGCATGAACCTACAAAATATGTTCAAGAAAAAAACGTAGTGGCCATCCTGTATAGTCGGAGTATATAATACAATACAGGTGTAACGCGAGGTTTGTTTGGTTCTCAACTTCGGAGTAGGTACTTAAGTTGGGAGTACAATGTTCTTTAGTTTATACTTAATACTAGGTATTCAATAAAATTACTATTACATTCACACAAACCTAGCGTGACTTTAATAATAATTTTCAAAAACAATTTTGTAGTGCTTCCTAGCTCAGATAAAGATTAAGCTAGTACAACAAATATTAAATAACAAAAAATTTAAAACTCACATAGCACGAATACATAGTTCGATGAATATTAATAATACCTTTAAAATAATAAAGTTATTTATTCACTTCTATTAATATGTAAGTATACATTACGTTTATTTAAACATGCAAAGTGTAGTAACCTATGTGTTGTGTTTTGTTGAAAGTCCGTTAGCCGTTCTATTTTTAAGGAAATAATGGATTTGTAGTAAATCTATGAAGACAATTTAGTTAATATAGGAAGCAGATGAGTGCACGCATAAGCATGCGTATGCGTAAAGCACCTTCCTCGGTACACTCAAAAACAAGATCGAGCAAACACCACCACCACTCAAATCTATGAAGAACAAAAAAAACACGAATAAAGAACAATTTGAAAAGTATTAGTAAGTAAAAGTATTGTAGGCAGCTAAACTTGTCTTAAATATATTAAAATATACTGTTATATTTATATTACAATTCCTATTCAAATTGCGATAAGGAAAAATATTTACATTTGGTTATTTTATTTATAAAGCGTATTTAAATAAAATGATGCCAGAATTGTTGGATGTTTAAGTTGTACATATACTTCTGTATTAACAAACTATCCTTGTGGTTTGTTTTGCAATTAAAACAAATTTTGTTATACTATTTCGCATTCTGTTGTAACATAAATCTTAGCCCATACCATTATTTGTAACTGATGGACGACAGGCAGTATGGTGTATAGCTGAAATGGCTACCCTTAAAGATGAAAAAAAAAGAAAAAAAACTGTTAGTTACAACCAAGTATCCTATGGGTTACTAGTAACTTTTCATCTTTAAGATGGGACTGCACTAGGTGGAACTACGCGACGCGACACGGTCAAATATTTTTTATATGAAATTGTATGAGGCATAATGGACTACGCGGCAGCGAAACGACGCGACGCGACACTCCATTGCGGTATTACCAGTAGGGTCGTGTCGCGTCGCGTCGCGTCCTTCTGCTGTTACCTAGTGTGAAGGTGGAACACCTTGAAGCGTAGCGCAAACTAATCGGCATTGAAAAAATGATTTTCTATGCAAGCAATAAAATAATTTTGAAGAAGAAATAATTATTTAATGTTTATTTACTCTACAAATTTTGAAACATATTTCATGTAGTTATGTAACTCATATAATATATGTTATATAAATAATCTTGTGAACAATTGTACGAAAAAGTAACATCTTATGCTAATGCGAATAATAATATAATAAAATAAAATAAAATAGAATAAAATTAATGCTAATACGAATATTAGTTGGCACTATAAATTATTAATTTATAATATTATGTACAAATAAAAATGTAAGATATTTGTTAAGTTTAAATATTTTTGACCATGCGAATAAGAAATATTATAAATAATAATAGTTTTCGCTTCAGTGATGCGAAGTTCAATATAAATCAAAGGTACAGTACCCGGCGATAAATATTGCACATCGACCTTATACCTACCTAATTTAAATTTGTACTATGGCAATGGAAAAGATTTGTTGAACATGTTTTTTTTATTTTATTTTACCCCAACATAAAGCCATCACTTATAGAAAAATTGGTGTATTTTATACAGATAATAAAAAGAATTATCAAAAGAAGCAAATCATAATTGTTTTAACAGCTCCTAAAAGATACCGGACTGTTTGTATTTCGTACGACAGAGATAACGCTCTACGAAGCCGAAATTAGCCGATTGTCTCTTTCCAAAGGTCGATGTGCAATATTTATCGCCGGGTACTGTGTGTATATTGAATGAATACGCTTGTTGTGTGATGAAAAAATTGTTGTCTGTCAAGTCGGTTTACGGACGATAATTTTACGCGATAACGTCATCACAAGCCGAACGCTTAGGCCGATCGTGCCTCTCTGTCGCTTGTTCCGCGCTCCCGCTTGCACGCTCGGCTCAGCCGGAACGTGACAATTTTTCATGCGTGCAGCCGGCGTTCGTCGATTTATAAGACGTTATCACTACAAAAATATTCTTAAATTCAGTTTAAACATTTTATGATTTTTTAATTAAATTGGTAGTGTTGAAAACATGTCAGGACTCAACATTTAATCAGGAAAATATAATCTATCAGCATGGAAACTTACAAGTTTCTATCTCCTATATTTTAGAAATGTCAGGGGTAAAATATAAATATAATACCAACTTATAAACCACTTTGGAGACCGATTACTCAAAAATGGTTGACTTTGTAAAAAAGTCATGTATGAAACCTTGCCTTTATTTTAAAAGACATATTCAATGATACCCCACACAATGTGGTAGAACGGAAAAATATTTAGATCATGCTAAAAACTCTTTAGGAAAATTATTTTGAGCGAAATCGGAAAATAACTTTCGAAGTAATTCAAAGAAAACCTGTTGCGCGTTGATAGTTACGGAACCCTCCTAATAGACATGTCGTGACATGCTCTTGGTTAGGTTTTTATCCTAGATTTTTAAACCGAGAGTTTGATGTTTAAGTTTTTAAGTTTATCGTGTTTTCATTTTTAACCTTTTTCTAATTTACTTTTACACTGGTCTGGCAAGGTTAAATCACCGACTAAATGACCTGGCTTTTTTTCCCGATTCCTTAAATACTATATTAAAATTTCCAATTGCCTCAAACATGTTTTTTGGGTATTAAAATATTCACTTTTATAAAATTTGATATTGACATAGCCCCGCTTCTGACCAGCTAGATCTGCAGTCACGTGTTGAGGTACAATAGGAGAAGTATAAGACAAGGTTCCAACTTGCCTCAACCACCTGCTCTAAATTTCCTAGTAGCTCTTGGGCTACTATTCATTCGGAGTGTTAGGGAATGAGGCCAGATGCTTATATCTGTCGCAGGGATATGATGAAATCGGGGATTTGGTCAATTCCCTAAGGGATTTGATCAAATCACGGAGGATGGCAAAATAACAACATGATTTTATCTTTTCCCTAAATAAATCTAGTGAATTGAACAAATCCCTAAATTGGTTCAGTGAAATGACAAAAATAATTCGCTATGGTATTTTAAAGGTTAATGATAAGATATAGCTACATAATTAATATTTATGATAATCAGGTGTGTCATACAAGGAAATATTGATATAAAAAATGACCACTACTTAGACAATTTTTTTTAATCAATAAACAAAAACTTCTTAAAAAATAAAAAAAATATCCACAGCCGAACATATAACCTCCTCCTTTTTGGAAGTCGGTTAAAAATAAAAACATTTTAGTTGCGTATGATTTGCCTATTTGTAATAATCACTTATTGAAACATGTAGCTGATTTGTGGCATCGTGAATTACAAAGAACATTATTTTTCTTACAGGCACATTTATTCGTTTTGAATTGTACTTTGGACTTTTGGCAAGAACATTGTTTGAATCCTTGACCACCGAATAAAGATAATTTTCCCGCAATTTCACGCAAACTCAGCTTAGTCGGTGGAATGGAATCGGTTAATTTAGCTGTAGATATTTGAACAGCGTTTCTAGGAAGCCAATCTTTTATGATGGCAACTGAAGTACCAATTTGAAATAAGTTATTTTTCGTGTCTAATACAATCCCTGTAATATTATTTGCATCTAGTGGACCCCTGTCTACTTTTGGTACATCAACCAAAACGGTGGAACCAACTAATATATCTTTGAATTTCTTAGAAGAAGTGTCTTTCATTTTATCTGCAGATCTTTTTAAATTTTGTAAAGCATCTTCGCTTTGCTTTTTAATATTCTCTTCTTTTTGGCATAATAGGCATAGAACTCCCGATCCACATCCTTCTTCACTTGTCGTAATGCCACATATTACATGCACGGAATTGCCACAAACGTCACAAAAATGTGCTCCTGTAGATTCATGTCCACAAACAATACAAAACATTTCCTGTACTCTTTCAACCGATTCTGATACAACTGGTGGTTCAGCTATTAACCCGATCAATGTGGGAATATTTGGTGCTTCAGGTTCTGACGGTATTGCTGATTTGCCAGGTGCAGCTTGCTCTAAAATCAATGTAGTAACATTTGGTGCTTCAGGTTCAGACAGTATAGCTGATGTGCCAGGTATAACTCGCTCTAAAATCAATGTAGTACTATTTGGTGCTTCAGATTCGGGCGGTATAGCTGATGTGCCATGCACAACTTGCTCTAAAGTCAATGTGATATTTTCAATTAATACACTAGCTAGTTGTTTGTCACAAATTTTAGCGTCTTTGTCAATTGACTCAGTAGCTGATACGTTTTGCTGCTTGAGAAACTGATCCAATTCCTCTTCAGTAACTAACTTGCCAAGTAATTCTGTTGGTATATGAGTAGATTGGAGTCCTGTTTTTGGTTCTGTTCCAAATAATGCTTTGTACGGTGAACGTGTAATGGTACGATGAAAGGAGGAATTCTTTTGAAACTGAACAAAATAACAGCCGATCGCCCAATTTTTACTATCATTATCAATCAACCAAGCTCGTAACATAGCTTCGACATCTTGATTTGCACGCTCAACTGATCCTTGACTCGCTGGATGTCTAGGCCTACCGTTAATAATTTTACATGTTGGCCACAAGGCAGTTAATTATTGAATGATTGCAGCAGTAAATTCACGGCTATTATCGCTTTGTAGTATATAGGGACAACCTACTTCCAGGAAAATTTTCAATAGTTCTATTGCAACTTCAGCTGCTCTTTTTGAAGTCAATGGTCGCAGAAAGCTGAATTTTGTTGCGTGGTCTTGATAATGTAATAGCCATTTATAATTTCTGTCGGGGGTTGACTGGAAGTCAATTAAATCAACTTGCTCACGATGGTTAAAATCACTAGAGACAATCGGGCAAACAACGATACCTTTTCTTGGGAATTTCTTCTTAGATTGACATACTGAACACAGTTTCAAAAATTCTAATACAACAGAAGTAGGAATCAAATATCTGGATTTTAAATTATATAGCATTTTATCTCTGCCTCCGTGGCCCGTCGCTTGATGGGTCTCACAAAGTATAGCATAAAATTCATCTGGAGGCACTATTTTCACCACCGAGTCAGTAGATTTTCTTTTCAATATTAAAAACTTTGTTGTGCCTACCTCCATTACATCATATTTGTTACCGTAATAATATTGCTTGTTTGTTCTCTTAAGTTTCAGTACTGCAGCTGATTTAAATTCTTCAATCGCTGAAATAGCATCTTCTATTCTTTCTCGAGTCCATAACGGTTTTCCTTATCCTGCCGTCCTTCTAACATAGCCATAATAGCTTCATTAAACTGAGTTTCACACACAAACCCAGTATGTGGCGGATTTTCTTTCACATTCGACGCCATTCCGCATAATTTTCGTAAAATTATACTCAAAAGTGAGCACGCGCGACGTGTGCTTGAAACCGACTGACACCGCGCGCGCCGCGCGGGCGCCGCGAGCGGGTGCGTGGTGGAGCAGAGGGCGTGATAGCTACGGCCTGCCTAGCGTTTGCAAGCGCGACTCAAGAACTGACATGTTTTTTGTTATTTCACTGAACCAATTTAGGGATTTGTTCAATTCACTAGATTTAGGGAAAAGATAAGATCATGTTGTTATTTTGCCATCCTCCGTGATTTGATCAAATCCCTTAGGGAATTGACCAAATCCCCGATTTTATCATATCCCTGCGACATATCCATTGTACTTGGTTAGTCAGTTTACTAATAGTATGTGATATACATTGATAGCAAGTTGTATAAAGAACACATTATATTATTTTGTACCGTTGTTCCGTTTTAATCTTTTGATTTTATTTTATTTTCCGAATTTCATAGTATTTATAACAGATTTTATTCTGGAAAGTAGGAAAAAAAGTTTTCTCGCTCGCCCTGCTCGCTCGCGTTTAACATACACAACATGTTATATTATTTAGTACCGACGGACGGTGTTAGGTTATTGATTTCATTGTATTTTCTGGAGTAAAATCTTTCAGGATGTAAAGTTTAATTCAGGTACTAAAAATATTTGCTCGCCCGCTGCGCTCGCTCACGTTTCATATAAAGAGCATAATATTATGCTCGCTCTCTCCACTCGCTCGATTTTCGCTCAGGGGCCTCGCGGCAGAATTTGCTACGGGCCCCGCGCTGGCTTAGTGCGGCACTGCTCTTTCTAGCAAAATGACAACTGGTGGATTGGTGTTAAATAAATTAGTACTTTTTTTAGTTACAATCAGCTGAAATATATTTATTTAATTCTTTGATTATGAAAATCTTTCTTCTTTTATGATAAGTAGATATCTATGTACATTTTACTTATGGTATTTAGTATATTAGTATCTATTACTTTCCATATCCGAGCATCCCGCCATCTAACGAATACCTACAATGGAAACTGCTGGAAAACAACCCATTGTTCAAAACTTCTAATATTATTAAAGACACTACTACTTCAATAATATATTTCATGTACTTAAAATTATTAAATGCTTCGTTTATTTTTGTGAATCTCAAAGTTTATGTGATTATTGTTAATATATAGAATTCTATAACTCGTATTGTTCATCACAATGTCAGTGAACGATAATAAACTATATAATCTTATGACAGTTGTTTTACTGCGCTTGTTGTGATTGGCGCATTGCCATTTGCGTGGATTCCTGTGGTGAGAGAACTAAACCCAAACATACAAGCTGTACAACTTTACGCAGCGTACGCAAAGGAAGCTCTCGGTAGAGTGAATTTTCCTGTTACTGCAACATTTTAAACAAATAAATAAAATGTCTGTTTGTAATTATAAACTAACAGCTTTGCACTAAATGCTTATGAAAGTATACATATACGATACTTACAAAAAAAGCATTTTAATTTTTTTTTTCTATCCGTCTGTCTGTTCCGGCTAATTTGAAACAGCTAGACTGATTTTTACGGAACTTTCATTGGCAGATAGTTGATGTTTTATGGAGTAACAGGCTACTTTTATGTTAGGGTTCCGATCAAAACTCGAGAACGACTGGATGTCCGATTTGGCTAATTTTGGTCCTAACTAGTATTTTAAAGATATATAATTATGACACTTCACTACTATTAGCCCTTGTTACCACGAGTAATAACTTTTAAATCAAGCCAGTAGGCTGAGATTAGCGTGTTCTTTTAAAACAGGTATGGGCAACCTTTGGCATGTTGAGGGCCAAACTTTAGCGTGCAAATACGTTCGCGGGCTGCGTTTAAAAGTAATTATACTCGGCGCGGCGAACCTTGATCCCTATGATACTGACAGTTAATCTCACGACATAACATTGTAGTGGCGTCACCATTGGAGGCGTCTAAAAATGCCATTTATAAATTTTACGTAGCTTTATGCCATTATAATGATATTCCGTGGGAATTTTTAACAATTTTTAACATTTACAAGAAATTATCTCAATCTGAATTTACGTTTATGTCCTGCAAAACTTACGTCGTGTGACATTTCGTGTGACATGTAAGTTTTGCAGGACGTAAACGTAAATTCAGATTGAGATTAACTGTTATTGTCATAGGGAACAAGGTTCGCCGCGCCGAGTTTAGTGCATTTTAAAGTAGTGATAATCTTTTTTGAGATAGATATTAGACATGAAATAAAACGACAATGTTATTATAGTACAAATTATTAAAATAACAAAATGAAATTTAAAACATTATAATTAAATCGTTAATGCAATTGGGACAAACTACGAAAGTTAAATACACTAAAAGCAATGAGACACTGATACAAAGACGTAAAGAATTTTCCAAATTATCGTCGTCAGTCTTGTACGATGTATTGATTTATCAACTTTCATTAATGAAAAGAACTGTTCGCATTTATAAGTACTGCCAAACGCACAAATCAATCTTTGCGAATTTTCTAAGCTGCGGAAAGTTGTCTTTTTCTAGGTATTTTTTGTAGAAATCGCACAACTCTTTGTCTTCAAATTTGGATTTTAGGAGTGCGTTTTCTTGAATCTCGATCAACTCCATTTGTAAGTGTATTGGAGCATTTTGCACATTACATTTTGTAGGAGTGTTACGGGTAAGAGTTAATAAAACTAGGAATTACCGTGACAAATATATTTAAAATAAGGGACGTGGGCAGAAGGCCGAGAGATCTGGTTTAACCTCGTGGTGTCTGTGGGAATCAGAGGGGCTTTAACCACGCGGGCACTTGGCTGGGTCCAGGAGTGAAGTCATCACGTGGCGCGAACGAGTTGGGCTCCAACTTCCGGTAGCGTCTCTCTTTTCACCGCGACGTAGATCGTCCAAGGGGCGGTGCCGACTGATTCCAAAACTAGTCAGTTCAGCGCGGAATAACTACCCAATAAACACATTTACGTAAAATTTACATCAGAATGACATCATGTCATGCCATGATTTACGTAAGATATAAGTCACTTATAGATCATATGTGAGTCATTATTTCATACCTCTTGACGTCAAACTCTGACGTACATATGACTATATATGATTTTTTTGCACGTAAATTATTTATTACCTTCATGTGATCTCGGATTGACTTCGATGTGATTTAACTTGAAAATAAAATCGACATTTCATATTGATTTCTTGTTTTTACAAGAACGCCTACTACACGTGTCTTTACGTGGGTAAGACAGTATTATGCACGTTTAAAACATTTAAAGTCTAAGTTTGTGTTCACACTTAACACATAGTCACTCCACTATATTAAATTACTGCTCGTTTTCACTAAAACACCAAGTTAGTTATAATTCAACTTTAGTCTTAATTGGTTTACAATCCAAAAATACTTCACATTAGTAAGGCCCTCATAAACATCTTATGCAAATAGGTTCGCTTTACCTATAGCGTGATGTAGCGGAAAATTAGCGCCATCTAGTATGCCATATGAGAACCAAAGTTCCTTAAGAAAATTAACTTAAAATCTAACGCATAAACAGTCTGTATATTGATGAAGACCGCATTTAACTCGTTATGTAGTTCACACGAAGACGCAAGAAGCGCATTAAAGCGCATTAATGAGGTGAGATAAATATGGTATTATCATATTAGTTTTACGTCAGGAACCTGACATGTATCTTATGTAATCATATGACTTAATGATTACATAAATGATACATAAAATTGTGACTCTAATATGACGTATTTTGATGAAAATATTATATAATATATACGTAACAGTTAAGTCATACAAAGGGCATCATGTAGAAGTCAAGTTTCATGTCAATATGAAGTCATAGTGATGTCATACAACATGACATCAAACGAAAGTCATCAAACATAGTCACAATTATTATGTCATACCTACGTTGTAATTTGTTGTGACCTGTGGACCTCTGTGTGACCTATAATTGATGTCACTTCAATGTCAACGTCAGTCATGTGTTCACTGGGTAGCGGCATTCGGAAATCTGGATGTATGAAAACCAGCCGCCAAGTCCATAAAAAAACGGTGCCTTGAACCCGGAGTATAGATCCCTGGAAAATCCATAAAATGTATGGAGCTGGAGTCTTGCAGCCGGCGTGATCTTAACCCCAAACGATCAAAATCACGGGCTGTGTGACCATCACAAAATAAAAAAAGGGGTAAGCAAAATAAAAGATGATATACAAGAATAATTAAAGTATGGATACAAATATCCAATTATTATAACAATGCAAGAACGGAAAGAATGAGCACGTGGTTTGGCCAATCAAATTTTGACAACTAATTTTACAAGGTGATAATTTACATGAAAATAATGTATTTTATAACAAGCGTGATTTACGAAATAAAACTTCACAACACAGATATAAAAAAAATCACCGTGAAAACGGGATTAAGAAATATAACGACTACATCTTGAGTCTATAGAAAATTTTATTCTAAAAGGGACACGTCATTCGACGAAGTGCGTTATATACCTTTCTCAGTCTTCTTATTTTTAAACTTTTGACAACTAAAAAACTAAAGCGTAAAGAGAAAAAGTCCACAAATCAAAATAAAATATATTAAATTAATAATCAATATATTTGTAATATAATAATGCAATTCTACTGTATTTTAATCATTATTCAAAATTAAATTATTATTTTTTAAGATTTAAGACTGAAGTAAAATCGATCTACGAACCAAATATTAAAGCAAGGCTAACGCCGTTTTAGGAAGAACGTGCGCCAATAGGTAGCGCTAAAGCCTCTAAATGACTAAATAATTAATTATACAAATCATAGATGACGCGAGTAACGCCGAAATAATTGATTTTAGGGAGAGGAATTGTAACTACGTTACAGGAGTAGCGAATAAACTGAAACAGTCTTCCAAGTTGTTGAAGTCGCTAAATCTGTTCGAAAATTGTTCCGACAATAACTTGAGTTCTTCAGCATATTGAGCATAAGCAATATTTTCATACGCAGAGAGCGTGTTGAAATGGTAACTGTTACCAAACAGCATCTGTGACTCCCACCAACGTAGTTTGATCTGAAACGCTTTCAAATGGCTGTACAAATCATTTACTAACTGTCCTGGTTTTTGAAGTTTCAAATTTAAATCATTCAAATAGCCTGTAAGATCGACCAGAAATGCTAAGTCACATATCCATTTTAGGTCACTTAATTCAGATTACTGGTTTATCTTTTATTTTCATAAAGTCTGCTATCTCATTTCTAAACTCGTAAAACCGTTTCAACATTTTTCTTTTACTCAGCCATCTGATTTCACAATAATATGTTACGTCGTTATATTTAGCTGATATTTCATCCAAAAACGCCTTGAACTGACGATGGTTAAGCCCTCGAGATCGAATAAAGTTGATGGTTTTTACTACCACATCCATAACATTCTGGAGTCGAATGGACTTAGAACACAAGTTCTGTTGGTGGATAATGCAATGAAGGACTATAAAATCATCTTTTTGCACATTTAATTCTGTTGCTTTTTCATTCAAAATTCCGATGAAACCTTTACGTAAGCCGACCATAGAAGGTGTACCATCAGTGCATACTCCAATTAATTTTGACCATGGCAAGCCAAAACTTGTGAATACCTTTTGAACTTCAATAAAAATATCCTATCCTGTAGTGGTTTCTTTTAGCGGCTGTAAAGCAAGCAATCCTCAGTAACAGTGAACTCCTTATCAACACCTCGAATAAATATAGCCCGTTGAGCTGTGTCAGACAAATCGGTGCTCTCGTCTAATGCTATGGAAAATGATTCAAATCCAGCCATACGGTCAGTAAATGTTGTTTTTATATCATTAGCCATCATTTCTATATGTCGAACAACAGTTTGTCTTGACAAACTAATTTTTTCAAATTCAGTTTTCTTTTCAGGACACAATATACCGCAAACTTCTAACATACACTCCTTGATAAATTCTCCTTCGGCAAATGGTTTAAATGCCTTTGTCAATTTTGAGCTAACTATAAAACTAGCTTTCACAACATTATCAAATTTGCGGTTGTTAGAATGTCTACTTTTATATTTTAAGTTAAACTATAAAAAGAAGGAGGAGAACATGTTCGGACTTGTCTCTTGCTTGCTGTGGCTTCCGTGTGAAGGATGTTTTCTATTAGTGTAAAAATGAATAGTTATAACTAAATAAAAGTAAATAAAAATATATGATTTTTATTTAAAATTATCAGCGGTAAGCTTCTGGACTTTGTCTGTTCTTAATTGTCCTGTCAGTGAGTGCAGCGTAGCATGCTTAGTTGAGTATATTGAGCCTCTTTATATTGAATTATTTCATTACTGAAATGGATTCATTATACAGCAAACAAATAGGCTTACCATTGTGCAAGATAAAAAAGAACTCTTCAGTCCATTTTTCTTGAAACTGGCGACCCTCTGTATCTACTTTTCGTTTCTTTCCACCAGACATAATTTTTGTTTACTTTTCGTTCAATAAACTTAATAACAAACTATAGTTATACCCAAGATGCATACAAAGTCACAAAGCAAGTTGACGGCTTGAGCAGTTCGCTAGGATATCGCTTGTCCAAGTTATCACCTCGGTAGTTCAAATAGAACTGAACTAACGTTCGGTTCGGGTGGATGACCCGCTTATATAGGCAAAATGAAGGAATAATCTGGAATAAACTAGTTTAGAACAATTGAGAAGCAATTAATATTTTGATGTGTCGCCCGTGAGGCGGCAAACCTCAAAGAATTTGATCGAGCAAGCCGAGTGGCGGCGATTATCAAAGAGTGAGGCATCCTTTGATGTTTGCCGCCTCACTGTCACTCCCATGAGTATAAGTACCTAATGTAATATTTTTTTAATTGGGTTTTTTCAAAATGTCTCGCGGGCCGGATCATATCTTACAGCGGGCCGGATCCGGCCCGCGGGCTGGTTGTTGCCCATATATTATGTATTAAACTCTTACATAAAAATACTTTATATTTGGATTTTATACTATTTAATATTGTGATAACGATCCGCAGTTGGTAATTCAGTGAGTAAGCATTTTTAAATTTTATCTTATGACCTTGAGAAGAATGATAAACGCATGTCTATTTAATTTCTTTGCCCATTATTTATCAATTGCGAGGATGGAGTGTCAGGTGTGACTGTCAATTGTCAGTGTAACGCAAGTTTAACGTCAAATTTTATATAACAATTTGTGGTGAAGCTTAGAGGTAGCGAAAAAAGCGTACCCGTATGTATTCGTTACTATAACAATTAGTACTCTTTACTATAGTATTGTTACGTTACTCGTTACTTCTGATACTTCATAACACGCTGTTATGTTAAAGCAACGAATCAAGTCGTATTGCGTACGCGTATAGTATGATGTCGAGGTGTCGCTACATTCGTAATTTGTACATAACATACTTATACATTACATACCAAGCTGCATAAGGTGTATTTTTCAATTTTCAATATTTTGAACCAGACTTGTGTTTAAGTTTAAATACTAAATTTAGTTTGATTTAATAGATTAACTGTAGAACTACAAGTTAACTGTTGACGGAATCTACAGAATTTGCAATGGATTTACTATTTTGAAAATTTTAAACGTGAGCTAATAATATGTTATATCACAATAACATCGCAATCCATTATGCATAAATTATAATGAAAAAGTAACAAATAGGTGACGAAAATTATTTATTGACAATAATATTTAAATAACATTCTAACGATAAATAGAAATGCGAGTAACGAAATGTATGTGTGTAACATTTCGTTACTCGGTATTAGATGGCGCACCCGTTAATCAGTACCGAACACGTCCGGTTTGCTACAGCTCTAGACTCTAGTGAAGTTTGATTCAGTATTTTACAGAGTCCGGTTCACTGCTTCGGTAACGCTTACTACTTGTACGCTTAATTGTATCAAACTAAATAAATTAAATAATATGTCAGAAAAACATTTACAAGCCGGTAAGACCCACAAACTATTGTAGTAAAAATTAAAAAGCGAGTACGATTTGATAAACTTTGGTTACATTTCAGGTGATGCCCTACCAGGTTATAATGGAAAGTTGCGCGTATTCGGTATGCGATTTTGCCCTTATGCCGAGAGAACTGTCCTTGTTCTTAATGCTAAGAATATTCCATATGATATAGTTTACATCAACCTTGATAATAAGCCTGAATGGATCTTTAGTTACAGCCCTAAAGGTACGTTGAATGTTAGGCTCTATCCTAATTTTTTTGTTGTATTAGTACCTGTTGTTAAACTGGAATGTTCATTATTAAGATATTTATAAGTGTAACTTCCTAAATATTCCTAGCCTCTTATTGATAAAACATAAATTAAATATTACTACTCATATTTTATATTATAGGCACAGTTCCCGCCTTAGAGTATGAACAAGGGAAAGGAATATTTGACAGCACCATTGTGAATGTGTACCTCGATGAGAAGTACCCTGAGACTCCACTGCAATCCACTGATCCACTGCGCAGGGCGCAAGACAAGATGATTGTAGAATTGTTTGCTGGTGTAAGAATATTTTATACCTTATTACAATTATAACATTTTTATTAGAAATACTGTCTTGTAAAAGGAAAAATTTTGTAAACACAAAATTTTGATAAATTTGTCTTTATGTAATCAAGAAAAGAAAATAACAATTTTTGTTTCTACAATATTATATTTTACAGGCTCAATCTGCATACTACACTGCAGCATTTAACTCACAAGCCTTGCAACCATTGATGGTGGAGAACTATTATAAAGCCTTAGACCTCCTTCAAAAGGAGCTGCAAACCCGTGGAACCAAGTTCCTGCATGGTGATGAGCCTGGACTAGTGGATTACACTATTTGGCCATTCCTGGAGCGTTTTGAAGCCTTGCCGTTGTTAGGAAAGACAGAATTCGCTATTGAGGGTCCCAAGTATGACGCTTTGGTAAGATACATGAACATTGTTATAATTAAATTACTATATAATGATATTTATTATTGTTTGTTGCATAATGATTAATTTTATTTTGTAATTTTCTGGAGTATTGATGCAGAGAGATGATAAATGATGAGATGATAGATGAAGAGAGATGCAGAGATGATGAGTGACTAAGCGAATAAAATAGTTATGTTATATTAATAATTAAGTTAATTGTTACTGACACTTTTTGACTTACGTCTGAAATAAATCTTTATGTTATTGTTCCAGATTGCCTACATGTCAGCCATGAAGAATGTGCCGGCTGTTAAGCAGTACTGCTTAACCCCGGACACCCACGCTAAGTTCACTGAGTCTCGTGTCAAGGGAGACCCCAACTACAATATGTTGGACACAAGCGCTGTTTGTTGCATGCGCCCGAGAAAGAAGAAGGAGTAGAATGAAACTTGTACCACACGATATTTTAATAAATTTTGCAATATAGAAATATATTTACTATTTATTTATTACTCTATAAAACTAAACCTATTATAAAAAACCCTTTAATATTGTATTGTAAGGCCAGAATAACACTTTTTGTTGTTTATATTAACTTTTACAGTTCTTTGTTAATGCTAATATATGTGAAATGAGTAGATGGATCGCCTAATAGTAAGCCGTAAGTGTCTACCAATCCAGGTCATTAAGTATAGAATATGTTTTTAAGTAGTGGCATATTTTATGTAGATCAGTAGTTTAAGTAGGGGGGGGGGGTACCTTACCCTAAGGGACTATAGTATCGATATGAAAAACGATTGATACATTTCTGGACACATGCCTATGTTTTTTACACAAAATAATTTTCTGTTTGGTCAGTTAGCTGTAAAGTGTACCCGCGTTTTCGAGTGACGTTCTTTGTTATTTTTTAATTATCTACTTCTTATCTTAGTTTTAATTTTCGTTTGTTTTTTTTGACTTCCGTTTGTTTTAATAACTGTTTTATTTGTAATAAGTATTAACTGTTTTGTTTGGTTTGACTTGTTTTTCGTGTTGTTCGTGTGACTTGTATGTGATTTTTTATCCTAAAATGCCTTTTTATCCTTCGCCATACGCGTATACCGCGTGATGATGATGTGCTTATGCATTTGGGAATGTCGCAGAGGCATTGAGGATTTACCGGAGGTGATACGAGGGCTGCACCAAAAGTATCGGGAATGGAATATTTCCACTGTTCCTGTCATATTAAAATCTTTTTAATTTAAAACTCCTTGGTTTTAAAAATCGAATACCGTTTATTTATTTAAAAAAAGATTCTCGGTCTTGTCACAAGGTCTTGTCAAACTTGTTAAGTCGTTGAGAAAATGGAATTGACTCGAGAAAATTCTAGAGCGATGATTTATTATGACTTTCGAAGTGGTTTAACACAAAAACAGTGTGACCGGATGATTTCTGCATTTGGTGATGAAGCCCCATCCAAAACCACAATTTATCGCTGGTTTGCTGAATTTCAACGTGGACGTGTCAAGCTCAGTGATGATCCCCGTCAAGGTCGTCCAAAAACTGCAGTCACCCAAGAAAACGTTGATGCTGTGCGTAATTGAGGAAGATCGACATGTGACATACCGCGAAATTCAGGCAACTTTAGACATTGGCATGAGTCAAATACAAATAATCTTGCATGAACAATTAGATAGGTGTAAAAAAGTTGTTTTCCCGATGGATACCGCATTTGCTCTGTGAAGAGCAAAAAGCGGCTCGCGTTACATGGTGCGTCAGAACTCTCGAAAGATTCCACGCAGGATCCTCAAATGCTGTATACAACATCGTATCAGGTGACGAATCCTGGATATACGCGTACGAACCCGAAACAAAAAACCAGTCACGAGTTTGAGTGTTCGAAAATGAGTTAAAGCCAACAAAAATTGTTCGTTCACGGAGTGTTGCAAAAAAAATGGTGGCCACGTTTGTCTCCAAAACCGGCCATGTTGCGACTATTCCTCTTGAGGGACAAAGAACGGTTAATGTAGAATGGTATGCTAACATTTGTTTGCCACAGGTCGTTTCTGAACTCCGCAACCGCCGCATCATCCTCCATCACGACAATGCGAGTTCTCACACCGCGCACAGAACAAAAGAGTTTTTAGAGCAAGAAATCATAGAATTATTAGACCATCCGCCGTAAAGCCCCGACCTAAGCCCTAATGATTTCTATACTTTCCCTAAAATAAAGAATAAATTGCGTGGTCAGAGATTTTCATCACCTGAAGAAGCTGTGGACGCCTACAAAACGGCCATTTTGGAGAACCCAACTTCCGAATGGAATGGTTGCTTCAATGATTGGTTCCATCGTATGGAAAAATGTGTCAAATTTCGCGGAGAATACTTCGAAAAGCAATAAATACCTTTTTAAATACTAATGTTGTGTCACTTCCTTGATTCCCGAAATTTTCAGTGCCGCCCTCGTATACTCGTGCCCGCCATCTTTCAGACTCCCGTACCATTACATAGGCGTGCGAGTGATTATATTTTACTTGTGATTAGAAAATAGGCCCATTGAGCCTCCAGCGGTGGGCGGCAACTGGACGTAAATATCGAGGAGCAAATTTTAGACGGTGCGCCGGAATCTTCGTCTTGGAGCCCGCAGTGTGGCTAAAATGCTTAGACATCGGCACGGTAGGCCAGTTGCTACTTGCTGTTCGATTTAACTGTATGTACCTCATCTCATTTATTTTCAATTATTTTTCTTAATCAGAACAAAAAAATTTAAGTAATTAAATGTTTACTGAACAAAGTTAGTAAATAGGTAACGTATTGGCACCAATAATCGACAAGAACCAATGATCGACATTTTTTTCTGTAATTAAAGGAAATAAGAGTGAGAATCCGATTTTTTAATATGGCTACAGTGCACACTGATAAGTACGCTTTCTACTGTCATCCAGTGACATTTGATTGTAATCCGTAATTTCGTCTAAAAATGGCGGCGTGAGAACTGTGACCGACTAGTGTTCCTTCCAAAACAATGACAATTCTAAGCGAAATCTATAACAAAGTAAGTACAATGTTTGATCGTTACCTTAGTGTATTATTAACTTATTTTTTTTCTAAGTGTTTTACGGTGTATTATGGGAATTATAGTATCAATATAAATTATAACAGAAGTTTGGAGGTTACTTTTTTAAAGGTTTTTGCTGGTGTCGATTACTGGTTCTCTAAAATTGAGTTTCTTCAATTATCGACAAGTGTCGAAAATATTTTTTTTTTTAACTTTTTTATTTTACAAAGGAATACGGTCGTCTTTTCTTTGCAGAATTGGTAGATATTTAAAATATGTTGATCAAAGTAGAGTTACCAGTAATCGACACCACGTCGATTAATGGAATTTAAATGTGTCGATAATTGGTTTCAGATGGCTCCGAGAAAAAACTACACTCCCGACCAGATAGAAAAAGCGGTTGAGGCTGTAAAGAATGGCGAAAAGATTGCAGTTGATGCGAAACTTTTTGGAGTACCAAGGATTACTCTACACGACAAATTATCAGGAAAAACTCTAATCGGTTGCGCTATGGGGCCAAATACTATATAAACAAAATCAGAAGAAGACATTTTGGAAAGATGGTTGTTAAAGTTATCTGAAAAACATGTACCACTGACTAAAGATTCTCTATTGGACAGTGTCCAAAAAATAATAATGAATCATAACAGGCCAAATCCTTTTACTAATAACAGGCCTGGTAAGAAATGGTTTCAGTCGTTTATGAAAAGACATCCAATTTTGTCAGAAAGGGTACCAGACAACTTGTCGAGAGCTCGAGATAACGTGTCTGAGAATAACATCAGGACCTGGTTTAATGAAGTTGAAAGTTATTTGGACGAACAAAATTTAAAAACTGTTCTAAACAACCCACACAGGCTATTCAACACAGACGAAAGTGCGTTTTTCTTGTCACCCAAACCTAATCGTGTAATAGTAAAGAAAGGAGACAAACACCCATATAGTAGTTGTGGCGATGACAAGGACAATCTTACGGTCCTTATAACGGGAAATGCAGCCGGAGACCTAGCCCCTCCAATGATTGTATTTAATTATGAACGGATACCTGCATCTATTGCTGCAAGTGTTCCCGAAGAATGGGCAATAGGTAAGTCGGAGAGTGGGTGGATGTGCAGCAGTACCTTCTTTGAATATATTACTAATGTCTTCAACCCTTGGCTAGAGAAAAACAATATTGAAAAACCGATTTTATTATTTGTTGATGGCCACAAATCGCATCTCACGCTTCATTTATCGAATTTTTGCACTCAAAATGGTATTGAAATCTTTGCCTTATATCCAAACTCAACACATTTATTACAACCGATGGACTTATCAGTATTCAGACCCCTCAAAGCACATTGGAGAAAAGCCGTGATGCAATGGAAAATGGAGAACCTTGGTCAAAATCTCCGTAAAGAGAATTTTGCCCCAGTACTCCAAAAAGCACTCACAAATATAACGAAAGATTGCGTCAAAAATGGGTTCAGAGCGGGAGGTCTTTTTCCATTCGGGCCTGATTATATTGACATGTCTAAAATTAGACAAACCGAAAAAGACACCACGCCTAAAACTAATCCAGTGCAGAAGGAGTTCATGAAATATTTAGAAAAGGAAATCATAAATGTTTTTTCAGCTCAAAAGTTACACTTATTTAATAAATTTTACTTTGAAAATAGAAATACACTGGAAAGTAACATACCTAACGAAGACGTGGCTTTATATGTCATTTGGGCTAAAAATAAATCCGAATCCGCGTGTCATTCGAATTCGTCGGATGCTGCTTTAACGTCAAATAATATAACCACTGCCCAGATAAACGAAGTTTTAACCGAAGAACATGTTTTTATTTCGTCAGATGCTGGTCTCACTGTGCTAACAGAAACTGAAAACAGCGTGCAGACTGATAATTCATCAAAAGACGCAGTCATAGAAAGTGTTACTGTTCAACCCAACCAACCTCTTCCTCTACCATTACTTTCTTTTCCAACTTTACCTGAAGTGACAAGAGATCTTCTAATCGAAGCACCCAACATTAACACCAATATTGTACATTAATTGACCAAGCACTACCACTACCGGAGTCATTATCTTCTTCCGATTTGCCCAAAATAATAGAAGACCGCATTTCTCAAGAACCTATAATTAGTACTATGGTACTACAGGACACAACACCACAGAAGAACTCTATGGAAACCGTTTTGGGAGTAATAGTACCATCTCCTTTTAAGAGGAGTCTGTTTTGGCCCGATAATTTGGATAGTAACAAAAAGAAGACAAAGCGAGAAAAGATTCCTTCAACAGTGACACGTAAAGCTTGGAAAGAGTATCACGAGAAGAAAGAAGATGAGAAAAATAAAAAACAACGAGAAAAAGATGAAAGAGCAAAACAGAGAATAGAAAAGAAGAAATTGAAGGAACAGTTAGTCAACGATAAGAAGAAGAAAACAGCTAAGACAAAAGTTAAAAGAAAGATGAGCATTCAAAAAGAATTGACTTCAGATTCAGATATGGACTACGCTGAAAGTGATAATAGCTATGATGAGCCTGATTCTTTAAACTCAGACTTGGAAAATTATCCTATAAAGAAACTTCCACCTTCAAAGTTTACTAAATTACAGAAGAAGATTATTACAGAAACTTCCTATCGAAAGATAGGAAGTTTCGTAATAATTAAGTATCAAGGGGAGTATTTTCCAGGTAAGATTGAAAACTTGGTAAATACCGAATTCGAAATAAGTACAATGACTTTCACTACAGGAAATACTTTCAAATGGCCCTATCCACCTGATATAATGTTATATGGCCATAGTGAAATAATTGAAGAAATTAATGAGCCTATATGTCTAAACAAGAGAGGATTTTACAGAATACCAGAAATGGATAAATATTTACCCAATATCTACCTTTAAATTAAGAAGAATTATTATCAGTGATTGGCCCCCTGATTCTGTAATTTGCGATAGCAATGCGACAGCGACAAGTGACGGTTCACGCTGTAACGAACAATCGAGGAACTAAAAAATGTATTAAACGTCAACGTCAACCCAATATATCATTCCAAAGCAATGTTTCCAAATAAGTAATGTATGATAAAGATATGATTAATACCAAAAGACTTTAGAATTTAAAAAAAGTTAAGTCCTTCAGAGTTTTTTTTATGTAATTGATTTTTATAATTTAGACTTTTCTATACAAATAAATGAATATTTTTTGAATTGTTACTTTTAATTTACGGACTCAGTATCAAACCAGACAGCAGATATTGTACAATTTTCGCTTGTCGCATTGCTGACGCAAATTACATGGCCACACAAATTATGGCTGGCCTGGCAGGTAGGTACACATTGCTGGCAATCAGTCGATAATTGGGTAACGATAACTGGTAACTGTCGATAACTGGGTGTTGGTTACTGGAGTTTTCATGTCGATTATTGGAGATTTTAAATATTTTTATTTTTTCGGTTTTTTCTCAAAAACTATATATTTGTAATTAACAATAATCAGCATATCATTTCTCAAGGGCATATTTAATAATTTTCACTCGTCATTGCTTTTCTAAGTATGAAAATATTTTTTATATTTCTTTTTTAAGCACATAACCTCCTTAACGTGTCGATTATTGGTGCCAATACGTTACGTACGTGAATGTTATTAGAACTTTAAATATACTGAGGCCTGTTCATCCGTTATTGGATGATTTATACAGTATTTTCCGAGCGAAGTAACCACTCTTGAAATACTGTAGTGCCTGGGACAGTTGGTTTTTAAATGTCGTATGGTTGCCCAATCACATACGGCATTCTCACAGCATAGTCAGTCAGTCCAGAGGAATGACTGGTCAACATGTCTGGGGCCAACCATGTGCGGGTTTCCTCGCGATGTTTTCCTTCACCGTTAGAGCGTCCGTATATAATGTATTTGAGATCTGAAAAAGTCTAATTGGTACACACCACAACCTGAGAATCAAACCTGCACTCTCTCAAGTGCGAATCAAACGGTCTACCCACTAGGTCACGGAGCTATCTAACTTTAAATAAGATTGTTATTAATCTATGCAATTTTCGTGGTTTATTTACTACATACGGTACTGCTGCAGCTAGTATCAGCTGATTTTCTCTATTCGCACTTGCGTAGGATAGGCCGCGCAAACACGTCCCCCGCGCCCGCCTTCTACCGCCCGTGGTTATGGTATGTACGTTGTACATTGGATATTGAAAATTTTAACTTTTACAAAAACAATCGATTAAAAACAAATGACTAGTACCAATGGATCTATTTCATGGCTTATTATAAGCCCACGAAGTTAATGGGACTGGTCTAAATACACAATGTACCTATATCTGTTTAATTAAATTACTAACCAATATATTTCGATTTCTTTAGGAATGCTTATCCAAATAAATATCTTTCTCATGAATAGAATTGTTTTAGAAATTAAGCTCTTTGTTTCATCGAAATCGGACATTAAAGTTTGGAAGTTATTTTAACGAGTTCGAAAATAATGTCTATAGTTAAAAGTGCCTAATGTTAAATTGGCCGACCACGTATCTCAGATTAGTGCGTATAGTTACTGTAGACGTGTTGGTTGTAGAAGTTTGTAGTAGAGGTAGGTTTAAGGTGTAGGTTGTAGGTGTAGATTGTAGGACAGGCCCCTGCGGAGCCTAACGGCGGTACTAGCCCCATCAGAGGTCTGATTCCCGCTATTCGAACAGCCCTAGTACCGTCTTTGAACATCTAATCCGCACAATGCCTTTGGGCACATGAGCTAGTAGGGAGGATAGGGACTTCGGGGGACGTCCAGCTCGTCCATAATGATTAGTCTTCCGCATATGGAGGGTCGCTATGGACGAAGGCATGTGTCAAAGGCTCACATAGGTGTAGGTTTTAGGCATTGGTTGTAGGTAAGTACATAGTTATATTTTATTTATTCCAGTTCATACTTCATAGTTAAGACAGTACAACGTCGGGTCGGGTCAGCAGGTCGGGTAGGTACACTAAAAATATATTTCAACAGGAAAATAGCTAAAAAAAATATTTTTATCATTAAGCTTTTTATAACTAAGATAACTTTAATATTATGATAAGTACTAGGTTGACTTTAACAAATCAAGAGCAGACATTTCCGTCTCTTTCTTTCGCAATATTGCGTTCTCATTCTTATTACGTCACAAAAGGATATTAATGTGTTAAATCAAAAAAAATGTAGTGAGCGCAAAAAAGAAAACTAAAATACAGTGTCATTCCGTAGTCATTTCCAAAATGATAATGTGCTATCTCATCTTGTCAAACACCTTTTATTCCAGTGGTGATATTATCAACTTCCAATCATGATTAGAACCACGGGAGGCAGTGGCGTAGCTAGATAACCGAGGGCCCTGGGGTAAGAAATAAACGAGGGCCCATCCAGCCGGAACTTACCAACTATTTATAATCGTTTGTTCAGTATTCACCGTGTTCCGAATTTGTCGTACTTAAAAGTTTGTCGTAATCCAGATTATATTATTATTAGATAGATATTACTTAGTCAAAATAAAATGTATAAATAATTATTATATAGTTACTTATTATCAATACTTTATATTCTATACATTAACTTTATCATCAGTTCTTTCTTGTGCATAGCAGGGCACGTCCTAGTTCTACACGCAGAGTTTAAAAATGAATAATTGGTTATATTAATTAAAATACCACAATCAATAACTTTTTTTTGTTTTTGATTTTAATTGCGCTTAAACGCATCGCTGGATTTCTCATCTCATCCATTATCTTCTTTTTACCTAAGCTGTCTGTAAAATCAGCCCTCTTGGGCTATATATACAAGGATTTTACTTTTTCTATCAAAGGTGTTCGAGACTTGTTGGGCACCTATAACCTACACTGAAGTGGCGACGGGTGGTTATTACACAAAGGGAAGCTACTATACCTACTCCGTTCCGATTCAATGTGATCTAAATATAAACAAAAAAGTCAACCAAATTAATGTGCCATTATATCTCTGTAAAATACGCAGTGATTGATTGACATAATATAAATAATTGGTAGAAGTATAGCCGTCTATACTGAGCTTTGTTTACATTTGGAATTTAATTTACACTGACGGAACGGAGTAAAACTCAAAACACATAATTAATTTGGTAACGGCAGTAATGAAACTTAAAATACAAATATATACTACAAAACGCTCGATATCAAGTTTCATATGATATATGAAAATCCTAACTTGATATCGAGCGAATCCTAACTTGAATATGATATATGAACCATATTAATATGCTTAGATAAGGGCCGGCCGGCCCATATTTAAATTTCAACTATATTTCTAACGAAATAAGAATATATTCATATAAATGAGGAATCTGTTAGAGCAGGAATGGCGACCTTTACGTATCAACGTGCAATTTTTTATAGAAATGTTTAATGAAATCATAGACGTGCCATCAATTTTTTTTGTGATTTAGAGGCGTTTATTTAGCGCCAATTAAATTTGCTGCCCACTAAGCAGTAGAGCATTTTTAAATATCAAAAATTGTTGTTTATTTTACTGATCAAAATCTGATTCGTTATAACTATAACGAAAAATACTTTAAAACATATATGAAATACATTTAAATCAATAGCCTAACAATAAATGTCGGTACTTAACTTTTTACATTAAATTGCATTAAATTTCTAAATAATATGTAAGTTTTCTTAAACGAGAGCGAGCGGAGCGAATGAGCAGACATTTTTCCTGTTTTACCTATTTAAACTTTAAACCCTAAAAGACTTTGTGCTTCGGAAAATACAATAAAATCAAGAGCCTAAAACTGAACGTCAGTATTAAGTATTACAATATGTAATACGTACTTTACGTCAAACACAAGCAAGTAGAGCGAGCGAGCATACATTTTTTCCACATATTGAAGCTACTTTAAACTCTGAAAGACGGCGAACTTCAGAAAATAGTAATATTTTATTTTATTGACAATTAAAATAAAACTTTATAATGTCACTACCGAGTACTTAGCGCCCAAAAAATCCGCAAGGGCCGGCTTCGACTCCCCTCGCTGCCTGCCATGCGGCCGCGGGCCGTGGCCCGTCGGACCCAGGGTTATCAAACTCTGTTGTGATTAGTGGGAAAATAATATATATACAAAATAATTTTAAATACAAAAAATAGGAACATTTTGCAAAAAAATATAATTTTGTAATTTATATTAAAGTAAAAGTGGTGTAATTTCTATTGTTGTAAAAAGATGACAATTAACAGATATTAATTTTGTCATATAATACCTACTTTACTTATGGATTTTTTTTATCAGTGACGTGCCCACGTACCATAGCCATCCCTGTGTTAGAGGATGTTTTGAGCTTCGAAAATTACGTAGGTTGCAAATGACGAAGCTTCAAACTATACTGTCTTAGTTATTGTACAATGTACTGTATCTTACATAGAACTGAAACCGGCGCAGTGGCGTGAATTGAGATAAATGCACATGCAGTAATGTTGCCAATATGATTTATTTATATTCCGAATGTGGGAGAATTTTTCACAACTTCAATTTACGCACGAGGCACTGCCCGACCTTGCCCCTTAGTAGCTACGCCACTGACGGTAGGTTTCGCAATGCATATATTAGCTTCGTTGACCGTTGTACAGGGTTCTTGGACCAGTAGCACAGTTGGTTGAATACGTACTATAGTGCCATGCCGTTTAGAAACATGGCTAACATGGCTAAAGCAGTAGCTGGAAGTATAAATTACAATTCAAAACACTTGATAACCGGTTAGTAATTTGTAAAGGTGATATTTAATGTATTTGGTGGTATTTACTTGATAGATTGACTTCTTTCATATTGTGACTTGTTACATATTGTGTCCTGAATAATATAGTTATGTGAGTTTTATAAACCATGTATAAAATGAGGTAAGTACTTATAAAATATGTGATGGAAGAAATTACTATGGTATTTAAATACCAATATTATTTATAATTATTATTTATTTAAATATAAATAATAGTGATAATATTGTGATACATTAATTATTAATAATTATACTTACAAATTTTACCATATTTTTATTTATGTACCTACCTAATTATCAACGCTGCATAAATAAGTACAAGTAAAGCGTCATCTACATAATTTTACCAGTAAACTACATTATGTAAAGTAATAAAGTAGGTAAATACCTAATGTAGATAATCCAGTTTCTTCCTTACTAATAAAAATATTTATACAGTGTTTAAGCTATAAAATGCTTTGTCCTTGTCAGACAAGCAACTTTTCCGACGTATCAGACAAGGATAAAACATTGTATAGCTTAAACACTATATAAATATTTGTATTAGTAATGGGGTTAATGTTTTGACTTTTTCTTTTTGTATTACAATTTACAGGTGACCCGTTGCCTCCATTCAATGGAAAACCGCGTCTGTATAATACTCGTATGTGCCCGTTTGCTCACCGCATAATTTTAGCACTCAATGCTAAGAAGATCGACTATGAAATCGTCAATATAGACTTGGTTGGCAAACCAGAATGGTATGCAGAGAAAAGTCCATTTGGTAAGTCTTTTCTTCTGTCTTTTCACACAAATAATATTAGCTTGCAATGTAGGAATCTATGGTATGGTTGGAATCTAAATCAGTGATCATGACAGCATGTACCAAAATGCAACTCAAACTAAAAAAATATTCATATAGGTAAAGTCCCAGTCTTTGAAGTGGAAGAGAATTTAGTCTTGTCTGAGAGTTTGGTGATCGCACAATATTTAGATGACGCTTATCCACAGAGCCAGTTACTGCCAAAGGATCCAGTTATAAAAGCTAAAGACAAACTCATTGCAGAAGTATCTATAGCGGTAAGCACTAAGCGCGTCCTAATATTTGATATTACTAGATGAAATGAAAGAATTATATCAAAGACTATGTGCACTAATAAGACTCAAATAACTGCACTAAGAAGTGCTCAAATAAATACCACACCATTCATAGGTAGTCATGACAGTGCTCATACTAAAACTCTGACACTATGCTTGTTTCTTCTACAACATTTCAGATATTCTCACTCTTCTTCAAAATTCTAAAATTCCAAGACACCATAACTGAGGACACAGTTAAAGGATACCACAAGGCTTTGGTCTACATTCAAGCCGAATTGGAGAAGCGAGGTACTGTGTTCTTGGATGGTCACACTCCCGGTTATGCAGACTACATGATCTGGCCCTGGTTCGAACGCTTGTTGCCCAGTGCAACCATCGACAACCGACTGAAAATAGACCCGGTTAAATACAAGTTACTGGTAAGGAAAAATGTATTTGGAGATTTATGTAACCATTTGAAAAGGGATATTTTTTTTTAAATACTTTTTTAATTATAATAAATTTAAATTAAATATAATATAATTTAAATATAATATTATTAATAATAATAGGCTAGATGACTGATTTTTTTATTGCATAAATAAATAGTAGGTACTCTTAAATATGAGGAACTTCTCAGAGGAAACAGTATATCATGTCAATATTTTCAAAGGTACAGCGATTTATATACAAAATTTCACAAGTCTCGTAAAAACGCTCCATACTAAGTACCTAGCTGTGACATCACGCCTAGGTGTGTATGAAGTATACGGCCGCAGGTACATGTTTGTAAATATCTTCGATATTTGTGCATTTAAGTTCATATTTAGCATAATTAATGTTTTTGTATATGATGTAAGTAAACTAATATAAGTCTTGTTTCCTAATGTAACAAAAAAAAAACTATTTTGTACTTTTTAGATGTATCTAATTAAAAAATATACTTTTTTTACATTTACCAAGTAGTAATGCCTCAATATATCCGAGTATATTAATGAAACTAAATATTTTAGATGTACTCATCTCCCCTATTGTTGTTAACCAATTCGAAATATTTTATACATTACTCATTAGAAATTATTTAACTTACGAATTTGGTATATTAATTAAAAACTAATTTAGGTTAATTAAAAGATTAAATTAAAAATAATTGAACATAAATAAAACCAGTACCTTAAATAAAAGTGTATATTATCTTTTGAATCAAAGATTTCACAATGTCTTATAACTTAATTTCACAATTTAAGTTTTACTCATGCATTACTCGTACCATGCTTACAATTATTGTAATTCTAATATTCATAATATCATATTTTTTATTTCAGTTAGATTATGTCAAAAGGATGTACAAAGACCCAATTGTGAAGGATTATTTGGTGCCTGATGATGTAATAATCAAATTTTTGAAAGGTTTGCAATCAGGAAAGCCAAACTATGATATTCTTATGAATTAAAATGTTTTTTTTTACTTTTTCATATTTTTAATTTTATTCTAACATACCCTTTACTATAATTTATTTAAGTAAAGTAGAAAAGTAAACTAAGACTAAACAAAGATTGTTACTGAACTCATGACATACTACATAATGGTAAAAAGTAAATAAATATCTAACTTTGGAAAACTGGAATAAAAAGAATAAATATGTAGTGAAAACTGAAAAAATTTAATGTCCATCGAAATTATGTTCTCAAAGTTAATTACTGTGATACATACATTATGTCAAACGGAACAATTTTGATCATGTCAAATTAGCCTAATGTTAAGAAAAACTAAGAAAGTCAAACATTATTATAAATAAACACATCATACCTATAAATGATGCATTTTGTACTGAGATGCTTACTTATTCTAACAGTATAAAAAACAGTACAAAGTTGTCAAAATAACTATTCAGACTTACGTTGGTTTGCTTTGTCTTCCAACATACCTACCACCTTTTGCAAGTCAACAGTCTTATCAAGTTTTAAATAAGTGGTGTTTCTGATTTCATGAAGTTTGATAAAGTCTGGGGCACATTCATTTAGTACTTTTATATCTTTCTGTAAATTAGTGGAAGAAACGTTAGATTTAAAGCTACTATCTAATTTAGACAACACAACATTTAATGCAAGAACATTCTTCCTCTCAGTTACAAATATGTTCCTAAGTGTCCTAGCAAGATCCGGAAGACGGCTATATATCATATACTGTTGCTCATTCTCCGAGGACCGTGTCATAGCCTCTAATGCTTTAGCAGCTTGTTTAGCTTTCACTTTTTCTAACAAAGCAGCTGGCAAATTACGTAGAGCAGGATTTAATATAGTAATATTAGATGTAGATGGTTGATTTGTTTGAGTTGAAGCATTATTTCCCGCTTTACCATTGTCTCTAAGACCTGTCACTGCTTTTTCTTCCTCAGTTAGCCCTCTTGATTTGGCATGGGCCAATTTTTCTAAAGCTCTTTCCATTTTAGTGTTACATTTAAACAATTCACGAGCTTTGGCAAGAACATCCTCTGCAGACGAATACTTCTCAGCATTAGGCACTTCAGGCAGTCTGGCACATTCTGCTTCTGGAACCTTCTCTAGCTCAAATTCAGGATGCCAGCGAACAAGCTTGCTGTCAGGAATGTCCATCGGTGGATCAAGGGTTAAGAGGTATTGCTTGTGGTGTTTCTTCACCAGCTGCAGCAGAGTGTTGTAAAAATATCTACGCCTCTCAAGCAACACACTTGGATTCATAATCTTGATGTCATTAGGGAAATTAGGGGATATGACCAACTCATAAGACCCCTTATTGACTGAGTTACTGAAGCTTTTGCCTTTTTTAACCTCGAAATTGTAGAAATCTGGCACAAGATGCTTTATCTGACTCAGATACTTCTCGGTGAAGTTTCTCTTCAGCATTTCTTGAATTGAGGGCTTCAGTTTAGCAAATGTTATCTTTTCATTTCTATTGTACAATAATGCAACAACAGTTTCCATGCTGCGGAACAGTTCTGCCAGGAACCTGTAGTGATGTGGAAGAGGCAGGCTGGTGGGTGCGGAGGCCAAGGAAGCATGTCTAATGTAAGCTGGCTCCTGAAATGAGAAATATCCTTACTAATTTATAAACCCAAAAGTTTGTATGAATGTTTGTTGGTACTCTTTCACTCATTAACTACTGAATGATTTTGATGAAATTTAGTATGGTAATAGTTTATTCTCTGGATTAACACATAGGCTACTTATTGTCGCAGCAAATTGTATGGTTCCTGTGGGATTTCCTTTTGCAGGTACGAAGTCGCGGGCAACATGAAATATCTAGTACATAATAAAAAAACATTTTAGCACTACATGCATCAGTGGCGAAGGCTGGTTGGTTCTCCTTCATAGGGAAAACCATAGCCTGCATAAATGGTAGGGATTTGGTTGAAGGTTTTAAGAAATGTAAGTGGTAAGTGAAGCTGTTAGGAATGGATTTATAGGAACCCCACGCCACTGCATGCATACCTTTAGCTGACATTTTATTTTATTTAGGCTTATATTTATTCTCACCTGTTCAGTTATCACTAGAGATGATAATTTTGAAATGTGAAGGTCCCATTGTCTCATTAAATCAATTTTTTCATCACAGTAAGTTGCAAAGTCAATTAAATCCATTTTTTCACTAATGTATAAGAAATCACAAAACATAGTATCATCAACCATTGTGATGAACTATGTGTGATATAAAATGTACTACATCGAGCTGTATTTTTACACAACTGAGACTAAGAAATTAGCTCAGTAATATTATAATTCTGCATTATTGTGCATTTGACCCAGTTAAGTAAAGTGTACCACACAAACAATGTCAAGTTTTTGCTTAGTAATTATATTAGAACATGTGATGAGATATTAAAGATGTTTAACATTTATTGTAAATCTATTCATTTTTGTTACTATGCTAATATGCTATCCTAATCTATAATTATTTTGACAATAGGTAAGTACAGTGATTTAATATGTTTTTCAATATATTCAAACATTCACACTAATATATTTTGTATTTATACCTACTAATTATTTGAAATAATAAATAACAATAATTTTTATATATCACCTTGCTTGGGCTTTTGATAGGGCTAACCACAACTTTTCTAGGAGACAGGAATACACTTTGTTGTGTGTCAGTCTTATCAGTCTTCTTTGGCGACAGCAAATCATTCCTCTGTATGCTTCTTTTACTGGGACTGTAAATATTTAAAACATCTACATTGTGTATTAAAATAATACATGTAGGCAAGTAGTACATAATCTAATATGTATATAAAAGTTTCGTGTCATAGTGTTCGAGGACAAACTCCTTCGAAACGGCTTGATCGATTCTTATGAATTTTTTTTTCATGTTCTGTAGGTCTGAGAATCAGTTGTAATCAATTTTTTTAGCCCCTAAATGATAAGGGTGACCCACCCCTACACTTTTTTTATTTTAATATGATGTGCATTAAATAATACATACCATGGCAAAACAACATTTGCCGTGTCAGCAAGTTATACATTATAACATTTTAACAAAATATGCTGTTACTTGTCTTGAAAAAATATTTGTGAAGGTTGTTTACCTTTGAGGTATGTCCACTTTAATGGACTTAAACTCCTTCAAGTTCCTTGCTTCTGTTTTATCTTTTAGCTCCTGAATACCTTTAGACAACCGATCGGCCGTAGCCCGTAGTTCGGCTAACCTAGAGCTACCCGCTAGTTTCTTTTTTATGTCACCCAAGCTTAACTCTTTTCGAGCTGATTGAACAGATTCAGAGTTCGATGCTTTTTTCTTTTCTACATTTGCTGCATTAGTTTTTTTTGTAAAAGCTGAAGCATTTTTCTGTTCAATGCTCTTTTCTAGATGTTCCTCCTTAAACGATGTCGTTTTAGCACTACTTGTAGTTTCTGTTGATGGCTTCACAGCTGAAGATGAGATTTCAGACTCTTTTTTCAAACTCACATTTTTTATGCTCTTGATTTGCCCTATTTCACGTTCAATATGTGGAATTTTGTTTTTAGAAGATATAATATCATCACTCGCAGGTCTCTTTCTACTATTAAAAAAGGTAGTTAACGTCGTTTGAGACATTTTTATGAATTAAATATCAAGGTTTTTCAAGTTTTTGCTTATTATTATCTATAATTACATTTATTTAAGTCGTTTCCTCTAATTTCCCTCCAAAAGCGTTATTACGCGAAATGCTCTCAAGATCAATCTTCAAACGTCAAATGTAGCAACTGTCAACCAAAACTGTCGTTATTATTTTTTAAAATTTATAGGGCATTGGCCTTCAATGGATTTTGAGGCTAACCAGTACATGTAATTATTGTACCACACTATTAAACCGTCGAAAAATTGTGCGGTAATATACCAATCAATTTGTCAATTAAAGCCTGACTAGAAATGTTGAAGACCTACACTATTATTATTTTTATTGCTGGGCACTTTTTTATTACATATGAAATTATCACTTTATTTACAACCTCTTAACCAGTCATAAGGACACTGTAGATTGGCAATTCGGATCGCCTGATGGTAGTTAAGCGATGGTGTTCAAGTAATGTTCGTTGAGTTTTTACCCGACTGCGTCAGATATGCGATCTCGAAATTGCACACAGACGATACGATTTTGCATCCGTTCAGGCTGAACTGAAGGAAAACTGGACCGTGTATAAGACCCCTAATAAAGAGCATCCAACCAAACGGAGACGAAATGACAGCTAATTCCGCCGGGGGACAAGGAACGCACACATATAGTGATTACATACTAATGCATTTTCAATCACGTCGTTACGCACGCACACGAAAATGTTTTCAATCAGAAACATAAACGCAACATGTCCAACATACAAAGGAAACAGCCTGTCAGTGTACGATAAATATCATTTTTATTCGGGAAACGCTAGTGCTTGACACTATCGATATTTAAATATTGATGAGTTCGGCGAATAATAATAATAACTTGATCCATGGTGATCAAAATAGTACGAAATGTGATGAACTTAAAAAAATAAACATAAATATATTATTCATTTTAAGTGATATTTTTCGTAATTACTTAAATAAATTTTTTGATTTTATTTTATTAAAATTTATTAAAAAGATACAATATGTGATTTAATATGATTTCTATAGTCATATTGATTTTATGGATAAATAGTTGTGTTGATTTATAGCATGTGAATGTACCATGAAAATATAGAGATTTACTTACATTGATTTTCACAAATATACAATCAACTTTTAAATGAATTAGGATATCTTTTTGCGAGTTTCAACTTCCAACGAAACTTTCCTCATTTTAATATCTTCCGGAACTATAATTAACATCTTTTCTGGAGTTCTATTGTCATTATTTTTACAATTTTATACCATACACACCATGGCTCAGTGGTTAGAGCATTGACGCTCAAGCCGGAGGTCGAGGGTTCGAATCAGTTTTCGAATCAGAATCGAAAAAGTTTTGTGTGTTCCTGGGTCAAGGATGTGTATTAAATATATGTATGATATAATAAAAATCTTAAATATAAGTATAGTATAAAAAGAATTAAATATATTTCCGTTGTCTGGTACCCGTAACACAAATTCTTCGGATACTTACCATGGGACCAGACTGACGTAGTGTGAAGCGTCCATATATATATTATTATAATTCGAAAAATGTATGAGTTTAGAGCGTAAAAACTGACTTCCAAAGTAAAACTGCACTAAAAAATATGAAATAACTAGCCTTTTCCCACGTAATTATAGTATCGGGTATCGCACGGGAATACTGTACTTTTTCGACATATAAAGCATGAGCAAGAGCAAGCAAGAGGATAGATGGATGGATGTAAAAAACATCCATCCATCTATCCTCACAAACTTTAACATTTATACTAGTCCATTTAAAAACTGTGTTTTATCATAATGAGTGCGTGATAAACCTTTTAAGCTATTAAATTATTTCTAATGGGGCATTACAGACGGCGAGGATACTATTATATTTTATGTTATGATGAAATGATGATGTTTGTTGGAACTATTACAGACGGCTAAGATACTACATATTTTCATATTAGGTACGTCCTATATTATGAAACAAATATCCAGGCATCTTATGATAAACAATCAACATTATCTTCGATGTCTCTGACGCCTTTAGTCTGCAGAAAAATTAAATAAGTTAAACTAAAAAACTTTTTAAAATCTTATCTATTTGAAATGTATTTAAAAAATGATGTATAAAAAAAAATTATTTTAGAAACAGAAGTTTTCTATGTGAATAATAATTTAAACTGATTTTTGTTTTAGTATAATATAATATTATATATATATATATATATATATATATATATATATATATATATATATATATATATATATATATATATATATATATATATATAAAATATTCGTTAACGTGCACAAGTGTGGGCAAGTCGTACAACTTCTAAAAACGTGCTATTTTGTATTCCGCCAAAACTCCCTAGGAACTTTCAGTAGAGCTTCTACCACTTTACTGAATCGACTGACATGGCTCATGTCTACGTCTTCACGCACCGGGCCCTTGAAGAGGCTTTGGGCGGGAAACCATGGTCAGGGTCTAGAGCCCCTCTACATGGGGTGGGGATAACGCGCCCAGTACGAGTACTCAGCGCAAAGAGTCAGTTTTTAGGGAAGACGTGTCTAGTTGGCAAAGTGTTTCTCCCCTTCGCTCGCCCACGGGTTTCCCCCGCGTTCTGCCGTGGGGAAAACCCGTGGGCGATCGAAAGGGGAGAAACACTTTGCCAACCAGGCACGACCTTGACCACTCCCGCACGCGCCGCGTTTTCGGACCGCGGACTCAACCGACCAGGGGAAAGGGTGGGAGAAAAACTTCTGGGCCGCAGAATTTTGTGTCGGGTGGGAAGATACGCCACGATGACGACGGAGTGGCACTAGGGCTGCCACTCGTCTGGCACCGGGCGAGTCAGTGAAGATTGCTCCGGCATTTGGATTGCCAGTGCAGGGAAGGGTGGAGGGTTCGTTCCAGCGGTGGATGAGCCGCAATACTATACAGTAATTGTAAGGCGGGACCGTTTGTAGAGGGCGATACGCATGCTCAGGGGGATCTGCGGGGACGCGTAGGCTGGACACAGCTGGGCTACCGCTGATTTGGCCTTCGCCACCGCCGATGAGCACTGGGCGACCATGGAGAGTCGGCGGTCAATGGTGACCCCGAGGTACTTTGCTGCTGTCCCCCACGGGATTACAGCGTCACCTATCTTCAGAGGCGCCGGGAAGGAGTACCTCTTGCTGACGGCGAGCGCCTGGGACTTGCCTGCGTTAACAGATAGTATCCACTTGCTCAGCCAGTCAGGGAGGAGATCCAGCGCCCTCTGAAGTTTGATGGCAGCGTGGTCGGTGGTCAGTGATGTGGCGATGAACGCCGTGTCATCGGCGTACAGCGCTACGGTGGTGCCCTGGTCTGCAGGCACATCGCTTGCGTAGAAATTATAGAGCCCCGGGGAGAGTACACTACCTTGCGGGACGCCAGCAGTGATGAGGCGCTCTCCTGATAGAGTTCCGTCCACACGGACCTTGAACGTCCGACCGGTGAAGAAGAAGGCCATGAGCCTTACCAGAGGGGGGGGGGAGGTCGGCACGAATGAGCTTGTAGAGCAGGCCTTCATGCCACACACTGTCGAATGCATTTTCCATATCCAGGAATACTGCGACCGAGGATGCCTTCTTGTTTGCCGCAACGGAGAGGTGGTGGATTACTGTACCAGCTGGAGTGTGGTACTCAGCTGCGACTTAAACCCAATTTGTTCCTCACGAGGAGGCAGGTAAGGAGAAAGGTGTTTGAGGAGCAGGAGTTTCCTCGGCCCTTCTCAGGTTCTTATGGGGTTTGGGGATGGTAATTATGAGGCCCATCTTCCAAGGGGAGGGTGTGGAGCGAAGTGTGGAGTGAGAAGAAGTGAAGTGAGAGAAGTGAGGAGTGGCCGGTCCTAACGATGCCATCATAGAGGCAAGTGAGGCCGGCCACCGTCCGGAAGGGGAGGTGACGAAGGGCTGAGTTGGGCATGCCATCTGCACCGGGGGCCTATTTGGGTTTAAGGCGTGAGAGGGTCTTTTGAACCACCCTCGGTGAGAAGGAGAGGTGAGGGGGGGAGGGAGGGAAAAGTAGGAAGACCTTTACCTCCTCGGAGATCATTTGGGCGTGTTCCGTTGCGGTCGTTGGCAGCGGTGAGAATTGGCGTTCTAGGTGCTCGGCATGACTGACATGACTCATGGACTGCACTGACTATTTATTTCTACTTTGACTAGACTTGACGATTTAGGAATACGGTGTGAAAATTTAAACGAAAGTTATAATTACCGCCTTTTTAACTTGACACTGGCAAATGGTTATAAACCGATGCCATATATAAATAATAATAAAAAAATGTGTCAGGTGTCAATCTGTCATATATGACATTGACATTTTACTCGACACTCCACACTTTGATTTTCAACTCTATTGTATTATCGCAGAGTTCTATTTTCAGTTTCCGAAATTTTCCCCGGTCTTCCGGATACCGCTGCATTGTCCCAGCCTAAAGTCGTAATAATTACTATCTTCTTCTTCTTCTTTTGGCATAGCCTCCCCTGTAATAGAAGTTGCCTACGTCAAAGTTGTGTATTGTGTTATTGTATTATATTATTTACTGTATGTATTATTTACTGTATCGTGATACTTTTTGTGCTGTCACATCATTCGTTCTTGTCACGTCATTTTCTGCAGTGTGGCTTGTTTATAAAGCATGACCGGAAAAATAAAAAATCTCGCCATGTTGCGGGAAATCACGGTACTAAAACGAAATGTCAAATATTTGAGATTTAACCAATCACATCCCAGCCATTCTTAGTGTTGCTGCAATTAAAAAATGAAGCGCCCCCAGTGCAGGTTTTTTATTTTTCTGGTCAGGCTTTAAATTACAAATGCATAATTTCAGACCGACTGAAGGACTTTGTATCCATAGTCATGAATAAATTAATAAAAAATATAAAAAAAGCATAATTTCAGTACCTATAAGTTTATCCGCACATATTTTATTGTAATAAAGAATAACGAATTTAAACAATAGTTTGATAATATAATTGAATAATTAATTATTCATAATTTGCAAAATTTTAATGTGTTTAGTGACATAATTTTAAGAAAAAAAAACAAAATTGCAAATTGTTTATTAATTAATTAGTGTGTTTCTTAATTTTGAAACAGAAATAACAGGAACGAATATAAAATACAAGCTTTTATAAATTTCTACTTTTAAATATTATCCTAAGTTAGGATCTTGTACGATTTAGTGGCAGCACTTTATTTTTTTTTTTGATTTTTGCTTATTTATTGTATTATTTGATAATATTTAGACAAATAATACTTACATATGGAAAGTAACGTTGTCCTTTTGTTTATTAGAAGTTTCCGATTTCTTTTTACAGTAAAAAAAACAGCAATTCGGCATTTTTAGCTCCGGTTCGTCCCGCCTCACTGTGATTTACCGAATACGTCAATAACGCGCCGCAACTAGTTTTATTTAACCGGTATAACCGGCGGTCTCCTACTTTTGACAGCGGGGAACGCCTGACAATGGCTACTCGGTTGGATTAATGCTCTAAGTTTGGCACAGCTGCCCTAGAGCTTCCACTGACAGATGGCCATGAGCTTCATTTTGACATTTGAACTTTATAATGTTTATGTAAAAACACAATTTTAAAAGTGCTGTCAAAATTTTGACATTTAAATTTTTTAAATTGTGAATTTTAAACGTCAAAATGAAGCGCATGCCCATTCTTTTTTAATTTAAATAAAGTTTCTATTTTCAACACCGTATTCCCAAATCGTCAAGTCTAAAGTCTAGTCAAAGTCCAAATAGATAGTCAGTGAAGTCAGTGAGTCAAGTTAGTCGATTCAGTAAAGTGGTTGAAGATTTACTGAAAGTTTCTAGGGAGTTTTGGAGGGACACAAAATAGCACATTTTTTGAAGTTGTACCACTTGCCCACACTTGTGCACGTTAACGAATATTTAACATTACACATTAAGAACGGAAATCCACAACGTCACCCATTGAATTCCCGGCAAAACTCCAGTGGAAGTTCTTATTAGGGCAGCTGACAATGCTTTATTTTTTATTGCACCAGCCAGCAACAATTCGAGAAGGGGATGTAATTGGATATGTTAAAGATTTGTTAATAATGACATGAAGGCCACGTACCCACAAGCGATTTTTGGTGGTCGCAAATCGGGACAGAAAAAGGCAACCCTGTATAAAGATTATGAGCTGAAAATCATGTAAGTTGTCAAAATACATGCTAGTTTTCTTTGCGAGAATTCTTAAAATTAAATAAATAAAAATAAATAAAGCCTAAACACCTAACTTCTTCAGATTTTCGTTTATTTACTGATGTTGTGTGTACTATTCAGCCTCACGAAGTAGGTTTTTAGTATTTTTTACCATTTCGACATCTATCTAACAATGAAATCATGACGCACTTTTAAAGAATTATTTTAAAATAAATCGAATATTTTTACTATTTTATTCGTTTTATTGCTATTTTACTATACAGCCAGACGGAAATATCCGTCATAGGATAGTTCCGAAATCCGCCACTAGGGAAATTTGCTCGCCACCAATTAGCGCAGAGATCTTTTTAAAGTGCAGTTCTGTCACGACTCACGAACAAAAAAAAAACTCTCGTGGGTACGACGGTGCTGGATTTGTAGGCTTTAAGATAATGTAAGGCCATGCCGTACCTACACATATAAAAAGTGTAGGTACGGTACGGCAATCATTTATAAATTCTAATACGGTAGGTACTTATCTATTTGTGATAAAGTATTTTTACCTCTTTATTGCAGAGTAATACGAGGGCTGCACTAAAAGTATCGGGAATGGAATATTTCCACTGTTTCTGTCATATTAAAATCTTTTTAATTTAAAACTCCTTGGTTTTAAAAATCGAATACCGTTTATTTATTTAAAAAAAGATTCTCGGTCTTGTCACAAGGTCTTGTCAAACTTGTTTAGTCGTTGAGAAAATGGAATTGACTCGAGAAAATTCTAGAGCGATGATTTATTATGACTTTCGAAGTGGTTTAACACAAAAACAGTGTGTTGACCGGATGATTTCTGCATTTGGTGATAAAGCCCCATCCAAAACCACAATTTATTGCTGGTTTGCTGAATTTTAACGTGGACGTGTCAAGCTCAGTGATGATCCCCGTCAAGGTCGTCCAAAAACTGCAGTCACCCAAGAAAACGTTGATGCTGTGCGTAAGCTGATTGAGGAAGATCGACATGTGACATACCGCGAAATTCAGGCAACTTTAGACATTGGTATGAGTCAGATACAAATAATCTTGCATGAACAATTAGGTGTAAAAAAGTTGTTTTCCCGATGGATACCGCATTTGCTCTGTGAAGAGCAAAAAGCGGCTCGCGTTACTTGGTGCGTCAGAACTCTCGAAAGATGCCACGCAGGATCCTCAAATGCTGTATACAACATCGTATCAGGTGACGAATCCTGGATATACGCGTACGAACCCGAAACAAAAAACCAGTCACGAGTTTGGGTGTTCGAAAATGAGTTAAAGCCAACAAAAATTGTTCGTTCACGGAGTGTTGCAAAAAAAATGGTGGCCACGTTTGTTTCCAAAACCGGCCATGTTGCGACTATTCCTCTTGAGGGACAAAGAACGGTTAATGCAGAATGGTATGCTAACATTTGTTTGCCACAGGTCGTTTCTGAACTCCGTAAAGAGAACTGCAACCGCCGCATCATCCTCCATCACGATAATGCGAGTTCTCACACCGCGCACTTCTCAAAAGAGTTTTTAGAGCAAGAAATCATAGAATTATTAGACCATCCGCCGTACAGCCCCGACCTAAGCCCTAATGATTTCTATACTTTCCCTAAAATAAAGAATAAATTGCGTGGTCAGAGATTTTCATCACCTGAAGAAGTTGTGGACGCCTACAAAACGGCCATTTTGGAGACCCCAACTTCCGAATGGAATGGTTGCTTCAATGATTGGTTCCATCGTATGGAAAAATGTGTCAAATTTCGCGGAGAATACTTCGAAAAGCAATAAATACATTTTTAAATAGTAATGTTGTGTCACTTCCTTGATTCCCGAAATTTTCAGTGCCGCCCTCGTAGGCATATTACACTACTCGGTATTCAGGGGCCGGTAGTCAGGAAGGGCGTCGCCCGACGCAAAGGCGTCAATTATTACACTGCACTGAACACCGGTACCCTTTCTTTTCTTTTCTTAATTTCAACTATTGCTTAATTTCAAGCAATACTTGAAATAAAGAGAAAAGCACTCCAATATGCGAGATACTCAGTGCTCTGGAACCAGTGGATTTAAAAAAATATTTTTAGAGGAGGAATTTGAATACTTTTATACTTACGGTTTAGTATTTCCGTATATAAAAAAAGTGGACACAATTTAAAGCCAAAGTGTAAGTGCTAGACAAAGACTGGTTGTCACATTTAGATTTCTAGCTACAGGAAGCTCCCCAACCGCCCTAAGTATTATTATACTACTCGATCGTAAGGGCGATTAAGGAGCAAGACTTGCCGGGTCCGTCCGGTCGCTCTAATTAGGGACCCTTACTCCAGGAATTCTATTACAAAGCCCTTTGCACAGCCCTAAATAAGGGTAAGGATCCCTGAACACCGTGTAGGTAATAGGCCTTTAAAATAATATTTAGCAATGGCAACATTTTTTTTGGTTCATGTTCGAGCGCATTTTGTTCTGTCTGTAACCGGCCGCCATACTCAAACAAAAAGATTGAGATGAAAAGTTAAATTGATATTCATCAAAACTTGTTGCAAGTGTTATAATTTACTAAATGAGTTCTAAATCAGATGTAAATAGAAGAGTACTCGCCATTCAGGCGAAAAAGAAGAGGCACAAACTGGGAAAGAAGAAAAATCGTGAGGAAGATCACGGCGCTGGTGGACAAGGAAACGGGCTGCGCAATCAGAATCAAAATCGTCTGGAGCCGACACACAGTTCTTCCAATGAGACAATCGAAGATGACGAAGATGAGCAATACGCTAGTGACGACGAGGAACAGGAAGACAGCTCGGACTATTGTAAGGGTGGGTACCATCCTGTCAAAATCGGGGATCTCTTCCTGAACCGCTACCACGTCACTAGAAAGTTAGGTTGGGGTCATTTTTCGACAGTCTGGCTGTGTTGGGACCTCGTCGACAAGCGATTCGTCGCCCTGAAGGTTGTAAAATCTGCACCTCATTTTACAGAAACAGCTTTAGATGAAATTAAAATACTGAAGGCTGTCCGTGACAGCGATCCTACCGATCCTAAAAGGAATAAAACGGTCCAATTACTAAATGATTTTAAAATCACTGGTGTTAATGGGACCCATGTGTGCATGGTGTTTGAAGTTTTAGGGCATCATCTGTTGAAACTAATTCTCAAGTCAAATTATAGAGGGATTCCTCGGGAAAACGTTAAAACTATAATCAGGCAGGTCTTAGAGGGTCTCGATTATCTCCATACAAAATGTAAAATAATTCATACTGATATTAAACCTGAGAATGTGTTAGTGTGCGTTGACAAAGCTTACATTCGTAAACTAGCAGCAGAAGCTACAGAACTGCATTCCCTTGGCCTTAAATTACCACATTCCCTTATTAGTACCGCACCAAAAGAGTTTCAGGAGCAAGTAGTGACTGGTAAAATGAGTAGAAACAAGAAGAAAAAACTCAAGAAGAAAGCTAAGAGACAGTCGATGCTGCTTAAAAAGCAAATGGAACAAATAGAGGAAATGGAAGAACAAAAGAAGCAAGGAAATAATAGCGATTCAGCTCCCATGTCTCAAGATAATGATGATTCCCCACCTACTCCCGAAGAAGTGAGTGCAATAGATACAGTCAGGTCGGAGATTGATAACAATATCAATGGCTGCAGCAATATACAGGAGCCTGATGATGAAGCTTTTGATACGGATGCTGAAGCTGTTCAAGTACGAACAAAGCAGTATGATTGTGGTGACGATACTGGAACTCCCATGTCTGAAGGAGAGATGACGGATACCCCTCCTTCCTTTAACTCCCAGAATAAGGGGAAGTTTAACGAGAAGAAACCTGATCCAGCATTTGATATTTGTGATGTGGAAGTGAAGATTGCTGACTTGGGTAATGCTTGCTGGGTTCACCAACACTTCACTGAAGATATACAGACACGGCAATACAGATCACTGGAAGTGTTACTCAGTGCAGGTTATGGTACCTCAGCCGACATATGGAGTACTGCATGCATGGCTTTCGAATTAGCAACAGGTGATTACCTTTTTGAACCTCACTCTGGAGACGGTTATAGCAGAGATGAAGACCACTTAGCTCATATTATTGAACTATTAGGAGACATACCTAAGAGAATTGCAGCCTCTGGAAAGTATTCAAAAGTGTTTTTCAACAAAAAAGGAGAATTAAAAAATATAACAGGTCTAAAACCATGGGGCTTAGTATCAGTACTTACTGAGAAATATGAATGGAGTCAAAAAGATGCAGAGGAGTTTGCCGATTTCTTAAAACCTATGTTAGATTTTGATCCCAATCGGCGAGCCACTGCCTACGAGTGCCTTCAGCATCCCTGGTTGAAGCTGTTGAAAGCTGAACAAAATGAGTCTGAAGAATGATTGTAATCGCTCTCTGTGTGTATACATTCACTGAAAATAGTATCCATGGTTATTTAAAAATTTTATGTTTAACAAGAGGGCAAAGAGTATTATGTTTGTGAATAGTCCAATTGTATAATTACAATCAAACTTACTTGCACATTGGGACATTTTATAACCAAAATAAAATGAGTGATATAGTATCTTTTGATCACAGGCATAATATATTTATGCTACGTAAAGTCCGAGTTGCAATTAAGTTTAGATATAATTAACTAGATTATTTCGCTAATCATAACTTCAAAATTTAAATATGTATTATGCTGCTAGGAGTGATGAGCTAATATAATAGTAATTCATAATCCACAGTAGGATGTATGTAATACGTCTACTGTTGGATATGTAGCATCATGAATTGGCATACTGAAATAAAAAATTTCAGAAACTGTACAGATAGCTGTAGAAAAAATTGTGATGTATAAGGACTAGACAATATAGGTTTGTCACATTAATATTTAGATGATGCATAGTTGACTTTGTATTGCACTAAACACCTAGAATGTGAGAAACCTAATCAGATGTGCATGCATACTGTAGCCAGTCGGGTAGTATGTTCACATAGTTTAAGTTTGTTTTTGTCATTATCACAACAAAAATCTCATAATGTAAACTTTAGGTGTAAGACAGTATTTGTAATGCCACAATTCTGAGACTGCCTTTTTATATTTGAGTGAATCAAAATTGGAACATGGATGACTTATCTGCGAGGCAGCGTGAATGATACAAACCCAGTTATAGCTATATTATTTACCATAGATCCCAATTTACATGATCATAATTTGTATTAATTATATCTGCAAATTTACATAATAAAATAAAAACTGAGCTTGTTATCATCTGTTCTTTAATTTTGTATTATCCCTTATTATTAGTATAAAGGTTCTTATTTATTTATATTATATTATGTCCCTGTATAGGTCATGTATAGGTCCCTTATTATTAATATAACTTGAATTTTTTCATAGCAGTCTGTATGGAACATTTTACATATAGAATCATGGTTATTGTATAAAAGTAGCACAAGTGAATTATCCAATCGTGTAAAAATAGGATTTGGGTGAAGCAGGAAATTGCATCATATTATGGTAACAGGTAACAGAACATACCCATACTACTGTGACCACATTTCCCCTCCCTCGGTGACCGTCCGTGGTATATGCTGAGACCCCTCCACCCCTTCCAAAAAAATCATTACCCTTATGAAAGTAAAATAATTGTTCTTATATAAATTTTAGTGTTATCTTGTAATCATTTGATATGGGGTTTCATAAAATCAAAATTTTTGTTAAGTGTAGCCGGAACCCTTCCCTTATCTAAAGGATTGTAGCTCGCTGAAGAGTTGTAGGTATATTTTGTGCATAAAATATATTATTCTGAATTTGATAAATCGTAAAACTCTATTGTTTTAGTCATCATCGGCTATTTTTAAAATAAAAATATGAATTTATTTCTCCCACTACAAGTACAATAGTAATACAATACAACATTAGTTTAGAAGTTTAATTGTTGCACTTGCAATGTGGGAGACAGGAGCCCAAACTAGGTTACCCTGTCTTAGAACCATTAAAACTAATTTAGGCCTTTTCATCCGTTACTGGATGATTTATACAGTATTCCCCGAGCGAAGTAATCACTCTGAAATACTGTAGTGCCTGGAAAAGTCGGGTTTTAAATGTCGTATGGTTGCCCAAGCACATACGGCATTCTCACAACACAGTCAACCTAGTCCAGAGGAATGACTGGTCTATACATCTGGGGCCATTGAGGTGGAAAAATATTCTTAGGTCATTGCTTGGAACTCCTGGCTCCCCCTCTAGCTTTTTAGTGTATTTTGTAAGCATTACTATCTATGTAAGTAAAAATACGCGTCTCCTACGCGTATTTTTTTCGAAACATTACACAAAACATCGAAACATCGGGGCGTGGCTATATACATTTGCGTAGGAATACACAATGTTTTTGTCTTCCGAGACGGACGGAAAATATTCCCCGCGCGGGTAGAGAGCGGAAGGAATGTTTAATTTCTTATCAACTGTTACACCACTCACATGATCAATAAACATAGAAATACGGAAGAAATTATTAATCAATCCCAAATCTATTCGTAACTCCTGATAAATACCAAAATTTAATTAGTAAATAAGTAAGTAAGATTGTGAAACAGGCCTTTTGGGCAAATTCAAAATTGACGCCATCCATACACAAGTAGTTAGGTAGGTATGAAGTAAATTTTTTATTTGATCAGTCTTAAATTTTTGTACAGTGAGGCTGTTAAATGTATAGGTGTGGTATAGGTAGGTATAATACTGATTCATAACATTTTACATTAAACATTTAGGCATATTATTATTCTAAATATTCGCAAACTGTCTTGACGTGCGATGGGTTATGTAAGCTACAATGAAGAATAATTGAATGCTGGACCGGTGCCGGCAGTCGGCTCAACTAATTTATTATTGCTATTTGAGTGAGTTATCAAATTCCTATTAGTTTTGAATCTGATATTTTTGTTATAAGTTAGATTGCATTGGTTTTTAAGCTATTTCCATACTTATATATTCTGCCTTTTTTCTTAGGTAATAAGATAATATGAAAGTTTTGCAGCATTGTAGGTGCCATTAAAGTAATAGCCCATTACCTACCCGATGAATGAATTATTAATAGTTATGTAGGTACTTGATTAAATAACAAAAATAATAATTGATTTAGGTAGTGGGTAGGCGATAATTATGTGTTACTAATATATTTAAACAATAAGTAAATAATTGCGATACGTAGGTTAAAGCAACTCTCGTGTTATAATTCTATTGTTTTTGCCAAGCAACTAACAAATTCTATAAAACTTATAATAAATTCGCCTGTAGAAGTAAGAATATTTCTACAGAGTAGCATAGAGACTGTTGCTATTACATATCAGACAGGCGCCAATACATTGTGGCAATACGTTTGCGACATTGGACCAAGTTTGTACTCAGAGAGTAAGTTTTAATTAGCTTCCATATGAATATAAAATGCAAGTTCCTATGCGTAAACACGTTATGACTCACTTGCATGAGATGTGACAGATCCGAAACAATCCGGTATATTATTATCTTTCTACATAAAAGTACGTTTTTCGTATTGTAGGAGTTAGGACAGCAGTAAGTATTAGGTACTGACTTTAATTTTGTATTACAGGACATGCTGGATTCATCACACATACTTATCATCACTGGACAGCTGACAACTATGTTCATTGACAGGCTACCGCATCGACTGGCAGACTTAGACAGTGGACTCATCAGATCGTTAGTACAGCCCTCCTTATAAAAAAACGGCCAAGTGCGTGTCAGGCCACGCTTAGAATAGGGTTCCATAGTCACTAGTCAGTAGTCACTCATTTATTATGATTTTATTTTTAATTTTTTATATGTCTACTTATCATATTTTCGTTATTTTTGTACGAAGGTTTTCCAGTAGCTCATTTTACAAGTTAGGCCATTTGTGTCATTCCAATCTAAGACAGGCGCCATTAGGTGATAAAGCCAAAAAGATGACAGTCGAAAATCACCGCGTCATGCTAATCTCTAACTCTTTTTTGCCAAGCTGTACTTGTGTCACCTCTGGAGTTGTGGTTACTTAAGGGCGACAGTTTGTATCAGGCGATAACTCTTATCGCTACTAACACGAAATCAGTGGCGTGCACAGGATTATGACACTGGGTATGCGGCGAAGTACTCGGTCACAAAAACAGCCAAGCGACGGATCTCTAAGTCGAAACCATGCCAACAGAGCAAGTCTTAGATGTACTACTATTCATGTACATCTTCTACGGCAACGCAGACAAAACAGCGATCGATCGTCGCGGCGGAAGAAATTCTAATAAGTAAAATAATAAGCATATTTTAAAATATTATAACTACTCACCAGTCAGCTTCAATTTTCACATATTAAAGGTTCCGGTTACTTGAGATTACTATATCCTGATGTAAATTACTAAATAATATGCAAGGAAAACAATATAATTTAATCTTGTGTACACAACCACACAGCCAGTTAACTATACGTTTCATAACCTTTAACATGAAATTTTCGAGTTACATTATTTTTTTGCTGGTTTAATTGTTGTAACTCGGGTACACAACCTACCTTTAGACAGAATTTGAATCTTTTCACTGAATGACAATTGTGAGAACTTGTTATTTTTAATTTTTAATAAACACACATTTTGAAAACCTCACAGTCAAATAACATTTAAAAAAAATGGACTAACTCACTAGTAAAAGCAAATCACTACAATTATTATAGAAACTCAGTAATAAACTGTTAAATGTACACACTTTCAAATGTTAAAATGAAAAATCTTTTAAGAAAACTATAAATAAACTGGAGCGATTAAATTGTAAACAATGCTTATCACATGAAATATGCAATATGGCCCCCGCGAAACACAAAACGTTTCTTCTATTTAAACAAATAAAACCTAACTAAACAAAAATGTTTAATGTGCATACCTGATTTATTAGATTTCCGACTATTCTTTTTACTCGGATTATAGGCAACGAATAATTTCCGACAAGCCAGTTCGGCGGTTTTCGGAAGCGATCGGATAGCCGAACCGAAGCCGACAGCCATCGCCTGCCGCTGGAGTCACCGCTTTAAAATCATGTCGATATTCATGGGTGTGTGCGTTTGCGAAGTATGAAAATTACACATACTTTTTTAAGTTATTATATTTTTTTAATTAATTTATTTACTATTAATTAATTATTAAAGTCATCTAAAACGTACGAACGTTTTATTAAAATATCTGTGAATGACAAGTAAAACACTGCATTTCTGCCTATATGGGGCGCACGCCCCTGCACGAAATAAGGGGCTCTCCCCTTATTTCGTGTTAGTACGTTACTTCTTGAGTTTTGCTTCTGATACAAAAAATAAGAAATTTAATTTATTTAAAAACTATATAAAAATAAAATCTTTATTAATTAAACTATCCAAAAATGTACCAACAGTTTGAGGCTCAGTTTTAAAATAAAAGCAATACTAAGCTCAAAAGTCTTAGTGGCCGCAAAAAGCTGTGCGGTAAGCGTAATATTCTTCTTCACCGTTTAAGGTTAGCACTCATGCTACTTAAGCTCACAGAAAGGAAAAAAGGAGTTCATTTGAATAAAACGTTTAATGGTGCATTTATGCGTTCCTCAGCAATCGATTTGATTTATAAAACAGTCGTGTATAAGCATTGAATTCCATTATTTATTCAACTCACGAAATAGCGTTGAATTTATTTTCGGTGCTCCCTTAGTCTTAGTCACTACCGAATTAAGGATATTCTAGACATATTTTTGTCGCTTGTGTATTTGTATATTAATTAAAAATATTTAAATATGAAATAATAAATAAGTGTTAACATTAAGTTTCTCCTATGACCTAAATTCGGGATATGTTTTGTTACTTGTTGACCTTATTACTATAGCAATAATGTTGAAACGGAAAATTGGAAGTTGCAGCGACTTTCCGCTAGGGGTCGCTAGGGGGGGGGGGGGTGGTGGGTGGTAGTATAAATATCATGAAAACCAATTTTCCTAAATTAATCAGTTCCCGGCAGCTTTTCAGGAATGACAGTTGTAAAATTATATGGTAAATATATATAACTAGAATAAGAACATTGTAAAAATTGTATAAAACTTTATTTAATGAATGAACAAACGATGTTTTGAGTTAAGGGGGTCATACAATTCGTAGTTCGCTCCTAACCAGCCAAAGTAAGACGAATCCCTGCCTCATGCCCATCGAAATAGTGTACAGTGACCGGTGGTATCATAATTTTCCCTATTCTAATTCCCTTTAATCCTTTACCCTACTATTTTCCCAAGACTTTCCCAGTATCCTTTTAATTTCCTTTCCAGTAAGTGTCCCTTGATTTCGATCCCTTCCTGTAGCCCTAGGTAACCTAGGCGTGTCCCCCACACTTCACGTTATACACCTATATTTTTTCCTTTATTTTATATAGTTACGACGTCAGAATGTTATTAGATCCTTATATATGAAATTGGCGTACCTACTGGCCACTTTGATCTCAAATATATTAACTTCTTTGGTTAGGAATTCCAATTTCAAATTTATACCGCTATTTACTCATGCATTTGTGTTTCGAAAATTTGTTTTTTCCTCTTTTGGTTTTTTCTTTGCGTCATTCAGTTTACAAAATGGAAAACATGAAATATCGTATTATTTTCGAGTACGAGTTCCACCGTGCCACCAGTGCTGTAGAAACGGCTCTAATGATTAATGATGTGTATGGCGGCGGTGCCGTAAAAGAAAAAACATTACGTTTTTGGTTCCAAAGTTTTCGTTCTAGAAATTTCGACCTGCAGAACAAGCCCCGTGGACGGCCGGAGACCAAAGTTGATAATGAAGTATTGAAGGCTATTGTGGAAGCGGATCCATCGCAAACCACGCCCGAGCTAGCTGCAGGCTGCGGTGTTAGTAATAAAACTGTTTTAATCCACTTGAAGCAAATTGGGAAGGTGAAAGAGCTTGAAAGGTGGGTAGGTACCTCATGAATTGAGTGCAGCAAACCGACAAACGCGCGTCGACTGCTGCGTTACATTACTCAACCGGAACAATAATGAAGAGATTTTAAATCGAAATGACCTGTAATGAAAAGTGGATCCTGTACGATAATCGGAAACGCTCATCGCAATGGCTGAACCCTGGCGAACCAGTCAAAGCCTGCCCCAAGCGAAAATTGACTCAAAAAAAGTTAATTGTGAACGTTTGGTGGACTAGTGCCGGTGTCGTACGTAGTGATACAGCTTTCTTTAATCTGGCCAGACGACTACGGCAGATGTCTATTGCCAGCAACTGCAAATCATGATGGAAAAGCTAGCTGCTAAACAACCGAGGTTGGTCATCAGTCGAGGGTATAATACCCTTTACAGCAAAAAAAAAAAGATTTTTTTAAAGAGAATTTTGAAAATCGGTCCACAGGCGGTGGAGTAATCGTTTAACATACAAAAAAATATATATAAACAGCCGAATGTATAACCGCCTCCTTTTTTGAAGTCGGTTAATTAAATTTTAAGTGGAGTCGAGTAACCAAAACGCATTAGCGAAAACCGCATTTAAATCGCTTAAGCCGTTGACTTCGTATGCGCAAAAACAAATATCGCGGGATCCGTACATTTTTCCGCAATAAAAAGTAGCCTATGTATTAATCCAGAGTCTAAACTACTACTATTTCAGCAAATTTCATCAAAATCCGTTTAGTAAATTCTGAGATTAGCGCGTTCAAACGTACAGACAAACAGATAAACAGACAAACAGACAAAAATTCTAAAAATCATTGTTATGGGTTCTATGTCGTTCATAAAGCTGTAATACTTTTTCTTAAATACCTTCCATGTACAGACAGCGACCAGTTACGATTTTATTATATGTATGTATAGATTATCAGATACAATAGGAATGTTATAAACGCGACAGTAAATTGCTATTCCCCCGGGAGCTTCCTGTATTTTCTGAATATTACAACAATAATATTTTATTCATAAATTAATTATTTATATTAATTCTGTAACCCGAAGATATGATAAATAAAGAAGTTGTACATCGGTACAGCGCATGCGCAAGCAGGCGATTGACCTTGTATCGTCCTTTTTCACTAGTCGGCAACTTAAGTAGAAGCCGAACTAACGCTCTTATCGATAACGTAGTTTGATAACGATTGAAGATTCTTTCAATTAATGAACTCGAATTGTACGCGAAAAAAAACATGTTTTGTAAGTTTTTAAAATTCTTCAATAAGTATGCTACGTTGGAACTGCAGTGGCGCTAAGTTAGCTGAAACTAAAAAGGTTAGTACTTAAACTTTTTCAATTTAAATTATAATAGTATCATGTATGTACTTATAAAATGTTAAATAATATGACACAAGTGATTATTACGTAATAAAATTAATATGAGTGGATTTTATAACAGTAATAAAATTCCCAAAACCGAAAGAAACGCACTTTTGACCTTGACCTATCCTAGTCGGTGCCAATGTGTTTGTTGTTATGCTCTTAATGTGTCTGTCATCATATGTGTACAACTAGGTAGATTGGTTTTAGTTGAATGTTTCATGGAACTGTATGATATTTGGGTCTGTAGCATCAAAATGATTGGAGAAATTTGATGGTGTTTTTAGGGTTCCGTAGTACTACAAGGAAGATCCTTGAAAGTTAAAGGAATCCTTATAGTTTCGCTCTGTCCGTCCGTCTGTCCATCCTCCTAGCTCGTGTAGTATAATAAGTACATGGGAGATTTTTGCTTTGCTCTATAATAAAAAATGATAGGAATCACAAAAATATTCTTACCGGGATTCGAACCCACCACATTTCTTCTTCTACTTCGTAATATATTTTTAAATTATCTGGAATCTACACACGAGAATGAAATATAGAATACGTAATACTATTCACCAATAAAAAATACTGTTTACATAAAGACGAGTCGATAATAAGTAATATTATATTATCTTTATTTTAAATGTACTAACATTAACTTTAATACTAAATTTAGCGCTCGCAGGGCTAAACGCACTAACGTTTTTGTTCTACAAGTGTATAAAAATAACATCTCCTACTTTAACCCGTTGACGCGCATGGCCAGGCAATACAATGATTTTGCTAAAGATTATATTGAATTGGACATTTTTAATAAAAACTCTAAATCATTTTCGACAACTCTGAAAGACATCCTCCTTAACCTGTTTATTTAGAACAACTTTAAAATATGAGTACAATATAATATTATTATATAACACAATATCATGTTATTATTATTATTATATTATTATAGGAACTTAAACCTGTTAATAAATTTAGATTAGTTGTATGCACATAGTTTTACGTTACAATCCAGCTTAGATACCAATGTAAACAACCGCCTTGTATTATTTTGATTGTACTGTGTTCTGTGCATTTCAATAAATAAATAAAAAAAAAAAATATGAGCGAGCGTAGCGAGCTAATTTTTGTTTCTATTTTACTACCTGAACTAAACTTTACACCCTGAAAGATTGTGTACTTTAGAAAAAACATTTAGATCAATAGCCTAAAACAGAACGTCAGTATAAAATATGTTATTTATAATATGTTGTTTATATAAAAATGCGAGCGAGCGCAGCCTGCGAGCAAATATTTTTCCTACTTTCGAGATTAAAATCTTTTCAACTTTAAAATCTGTGAAAGACTGTGAAAATAAAAACCTTAACTATGACACGTAAAATATTATATTTAAATAATATTTCCATTGTTTGGCCCGTAACACAAGTTCCTCGAGGACTTATAGTTACCAGGGACTAAGCCCTTAGGGACCAGGTTGACGTGGTGTAAAAGCATCCATAGATTAATTATAATAATAATAATTAATCTATTAAAGATGAACAATAAAAAGTTGAAACAAAATTATAATAAAGTTAATCAGGCAACAAAGGTTTTATTTCGACATAAATGAGTTTAAACACAATTGGCAAGAATAAATTTTACAGGAATTTTTTGTATCCGTCGTTTCAAGGCCTTAAAAACTTTCAAGACAAGCGAAATCAGGACTATTATGGAACCTTATAAAGTTAATAAGATACTTTTTTATTATTTAGAATGTGTAATTAGCACTTGATACATTTAAAAATTTATCGGCAAGCAAATCTGCTAATTAAATAATTTCCTTTCTAATGAATAATTTTGAATGCAATATAACACTTAATAATATATAAAATGTAAAATATTAATGTCACTAAAGAATTAAGATTTAACGTGGTGAAATTGAGTTCTAGCTTTTCAGGTGGGGAGTAAAGCAATAGAGCTGAAAATCGCGGCAGCAATTTAGAAACTCGACACTCGTGTCTTTGATTATCCGCTCTATTCCTATTGTGTAATACAATTGATTTTCAGCTCTATTGGAAAACACAAGAGCTGAAAATGGAACTTACATGCGTCAAGTTTTTTAATTGCTGTCGTGTGTTCGTTTTTTAGCATTTCGTCGTATTAGGCATTAGAGCGGAGTTCTATTTTCAGCGCTGTTACTACTATGTATGAAAATTATTTTTTACACTCCCGCGGTCGATGCGGCCGGACAGACGTTGGAGCGCGGGGCTCGTAGCTCTTGCTGCCTCCGCCTATATGGCTAATCCGGTACTGTATAAGATTATAAATGAATGAAATTTGGTACAATAAATAACAAGTAAATAGATACAGATTTTAGCATCTTAAAAATAATTATAATTTTATATTTTAGGGGCGGCTCGCCATACGTGTTAAGTGGGGATGAACAAATTTTTCCTCACACAAAAACATCACAAAACGTCACACATGAACATCGTGTAGGGTATCGAGGTAGGATTAGGTCTTGTTAAATAAAGGCGAAGTAAAATACATGATTTTTCATAAATTTAACCAATTTCGAGTAATTGGCCTCCATTCGTTTATAAGTAAGTCCCGCCCCCTGGCATTTGTAAACTATAGATGTTAGAAACTTGCTTTTCCATGCTTACATGTCATGCTGAATACTCTTAATAAAAATTTTGAGCGAAATTAGACAATAACTAAAAAAAATATAGTAATTTGAAAAAACCTTTTGCGCGTTGATAGTTACGGAACCCTCCTGACATATCCTGACATGCTCTGGTTATTTCTAGGTTCATTATCAACAGAATCCAGATAGGGCCTCATAACAAAACACTGATGATATTTTTTTTTTACAACTTGAAATGTAAATACATTTCTCGTCTCTTGTATCCAAGTAGTTACAGCACTATCTTACGCTTTTAAAATAAAGTTTATGGCATAGAACTTTTAACAGACAGCCTTATTAGGTAAAGTGCCACCGGCACTGCTCTCGCGGCCATTTTAATTTGAAAAACATCGCTCTATAACTTACCGCATTCCGTCCGACAGGTTTAATCCACCATAAACGGCCCTATAAATTATATTTTAATCATAGAGCAGCTTCGGCCTTAGGGTCTGGAGGGGTTGGCCTGGTTTTTTTCTTCTAAAAACGCTATCGTGAAAATCTATAGGTTCGGTAGTTTTATGTGATCTGCAAGCTGATTTTATGCTCTGTATCAGATGAATATAAGCGATTTTCATAAGTTTATTACTTTCCTACTTTTGGTCTACTTACTGCTACATAATAATGTGTTCAAAAACCTTTTACAAGGTTAGATTGTATTTTTAATTTGTAGGTAGGTATTGTTAGCAGACATTTTGGCACTGTATACTCAAATGATGGTGGCTTATTGTTAATAAGAAAAAGCATGATTCAATGAAAATTGAAAAGTCACTGTAATTGATTCATGTTTTGGTGTCATTCAGAAGAAATAAATTAGGTATTGTGGTAATTTCAAAATAAATAGTTTTGTGTGTAGAAAAAAAAGAGTGATTCATGTTTCAGAGGTTAAAGTCTGTGAATAACAGGGCAGGTTTTAAGAGAGCAATTTCGACGTGTATTCAGCGCAGCACTATTATAAAGAATCTAAAAAAAAGTGTCGAGTATCACTAATGTCTAAACCTATTCTAGGCCAATGATTCTAGCCCAAAGTACAGCTGTCAGTTACTCTCTATTTGTCAGGGTAGTGACTAGACTGGAATTGGCATAAAACTTACAAAATGCAATTATTATAACAAAATTAACAAAAAATATTGACGTATGTGATGGATATAATTAGTGACGAAATATTTCTTATGTAATTTGTATACTTATTAGATATGTCTTTAGTTGGCAATGTGTCATGAGTCATGACATGATATGCCAAGTGTATCATACGATTGAGGTGTGACTGGAGGTGTGGGATGTAAAATAATTGTTTATTCTGATTTAGACGACGTGCGTCAAACTTTCGCTGGGGGTCAAGTCATCTTTAACAAAGGGATTATGACGTCATTATGATTTAGTCGATCTAATATGATATGGATACGATAGAAATGTAATCATAAGTAACGTTTGCCAACGGCTTCGCCCGCGTGAAATTAGGCTATAACGATTATCTTTATAATTTAAAGCCTAATAGTAATTCTGTAGGTAACTAGGTACTCATAATATGGACGCGAGCAAAGTACCTGCATCGAGCGAATCCTGTTGGTAGTCGTCGCGCCGCGCTCCGTCGACCGCTTGAATTTTTTTTTTAATTTTTAATGTGTATGAAATAATTAAATTGTCTAACGTATTTAATTTAATAAGGATTAGCATTGTTTCACTCTAAAAAACTTCTAAAAATATACCACATTATTTGTGATCATTTTTTGAAAATTAGTATGTCTATAGTAAGCCATCCTTAAAATATGAAAATTTGCCATTGCGGACTTTTTTGTAGACATAAAAGAAAGCAATCCCACTAGGCACCATACATTGTTTTGGATTATCTCCTGCATATATTAAGCAGCCTGATTTTTTTCCGACACTTTCAACAATAGGCTACTTGACCTTGTTTTTATTGATGTCCTAAACGCTTCATAATTGTTTCAAAAAATTAATATAACATTATTTTGAAACCTAGAAACGTACAAAAAAATACCACCGAATACACTATTCACCATGTTGGTTGATATTATCTTTGCTGTGAAGTCATACTAGTACTATTTGTAATCTATGCTTTAGTCCGTAGTAGTAAAATGGCGGTGTTACGTTCCGTTTGACGTTTTGACATAATTAACTTTTTAAGATGTCATGAACTAAGTATTTATTTACAGAAACGTTCCGTATCACTACTACATATTATGTGTTTAGTGTGATTGTGTTGTCACATCCTTGCCGGAAGTTACTTCGAGGTGTTTTCATCAGTAGAAATTAAAAAAATTTTTGTTTTTTTAATTTATATTATTTCTATTACTTATTTTTAAATCAACTATATTTTTCAATCTTAAGTTTTTAATTTATGATATCGCTTGAATACGTTTCCTAAGCCAAGTACTAATGGAAATACTCCTTCAATGTATCAAATTGAATATGAGTCAAGTGGTCTATTATCGTCATAATACTTTTACTGATTTCCATAAAACGTTACCAAATTATACACCTAAACCTTCCTAAGGAACCACTCTACCGACAGATGAAAGCTGCATGAAAATCGGTTCAGTAGTTTTTGAGATTATCACGAACATATAGACAGACAGACAGACGTGGCGAACCTAACCGAGATATCGACTGTTATATTTAGATAATATTTTGAACCTCTAAGCCTCAATCAGATAGTAAACAAGTGGGCGGTCTGATCACTTCCTGTGTTCAATGTATAATCACACTAGTACTTTTGCTAGCCGCTATAGATCCAAGTTTAGAAGCGTACCTATCGGTATTCCGGAAATTGTCTATCGTTTGATTTTATTCCTACAGCAAGTCTGTGATTTTCGAGTACTATGACTGTTTCGCCCTAATAAGCCCAAGCGCGCTTCGGCGGCAGGCCGCAGCGGCCACCGAAATGTATGCAAGCGGCCGCCGGCCGCGGCAGCAGGTGGTGCGGCCAAGTGCGCGAACTGTTGATACAATGCATACATTTCGGTGGCCGCCAGTGCGCGCTTGGGCTAATGCATGCAAACAAATTATGTACCAAGAAATATATTGCTAAAATATTATGTACCTACGTTTCTTTATGGCAGACCTGTGCCAAAAATATTTGGCATTGCTCTTAATATGTTAGTAATTTAATTATCCAAGCACCTGATAGATGGATATAAAAAAGTGAGTTTGACAAGCCCTCAATAAGCGTGGCGGAGCTAGTAAAATATAGTCGATTGATCAGACTTAAACAATTAAACTGAAAATCTTTTATTAAAAGTTACATAATATGACTTAGATATATTTGTACACAATTGCGCGTTTCATGCTTTTTGGCTTCATAAAGTGTTGAACGAAACACAGGCTACTAAGTATACATACACTCGGACTCGGCTAATTCATGAATATAATAATTATGAACTGTCTATTAATCCATAAATAGTGCTCCGAGGAATTGTTCGGACTAACACGTGCTGAAACTTTACGCCACCGTTCCACGCGACTAAACTTCCGTCCTCATCATCTTGATGAGTGGCAGCCCTCCATTGGCACTTTTCTCGGAGTTTTCCGCGGTGGGCAATGAAACTCTGGAATGATCTGTCGGCGGCGCGGGATTTCCGGACCACTGCGAGTTACGACCTTCAAACCTTCAGAACTTACTACTTTTTATAAGGCCAGACGCACTTGCGACTTATGATCATTTCATCTAATGACATTTCAGATTTTACGATTTTCTCAGGGAACAAGTGGTTGGTACACGGAAAGTACATAGACATAAATTAGGTTGTCTATGTAACCCGCATCTATGGAGTAGGTAGTGTGTTTACTGTAGTCTGTAGTGAATCAGGCAAATGTAGTAAGAAAGCCGGTAAGCACACGGCATATTTTAAACGCGCAGACGAAAATTTTCAATCGAATTTCGTTTGAAGCGAGTATACACGAGTCATCTGCACGTCGCACAGTGTATTTAAAAATCGGCCAAGTACGAGTCGGACTCGCACAAGTAGGGTTCCGTACTATTTATACCATAATTTACAAGTTTACTTTATACTCAGTTACTAATACTAACTAAGTTAATACTAAGTTTACTAATATTTCGTTTATTTTGTATGAAATTTTCCAAGTAAGCGCATTTTACAAGTTAGGCCTCTATAACTCCTAAACTAATAAGGTTATATGTATAAGCATTTATAGTTTTCCTTTAAAGTTCATCACTTGGATTACTATCTTGATTTTTTCGTCAATTCGATGTTAGACAACATGTTAATAAACAATCTAGAACCCATTTTCGTATATGTTAAAAAATAACGAAGATACGAACAATTTAAATTTACAATATGAAAGAGAGCGATATATCGGCCTGAGACGTCACGAGAAACGTCTCGCAAAACGATTTGTTACGTCACAAGACGTAACAAATCGTTTTGCGAGAAAGAGATGGGCAATATTTTTTATTTGCGTATAATTTTTAATCGCGTCAATCTAAATACCTATTTCTTTTAGATTTATGTATCTTTAATCAACAATTTTAAAATTTCAAAACATCTCTATTGTGATTAGTTTCGCACGATTGGTAGAGCGTGAATATTCAATTTGTAGAGTATACGGGTACTCGACATAGACAATCAGTAATAATCATAGATGCTCTATGCTCATATAAAGTGGCCAATGGCCATTCAAATAATTCCGCTGAGTTCGCGACCTCTGTTATCTCAGATCATTCCATACACCTCAATGTTATGAAAGGAATGTCTATTATCTATATGTAGGCATACGATATACCGTTCCTTGATGATAATAATAATAGTTAAGTTTTTTTTTCTAAATCAACATTATAAATGCAAAAATATGTCTGTGTGTCTGTTAACTCTTCACGCTTCACGCTGCTCAACTGGAGTGTGGAGATATTTTTAGTCCCAGGATAGCAAATAGGGTAGTTTTTAACGCGGCAATATGCACGGTTACTGCGTTACATAAGAATTTCTGCGCGAACGCAGAACCTACATGTAGTAGTACCACTGAGTAGAAAATATATAATATACTTATGTACAGATAAACACCTTTCATAAAACTATCCAGATAGATTTGAACATTTTTGACGACCCCTTCAACGTCCCACAATTTTTCCACACAATCGTGGACACATCGTATGCTTGTGGTAGTGCAATCAAATCGAATGCTGTTTATCTGTTCCTCTTTTTTCTTTCTGTGGTAATACATATTATATTCTTTGTCAGTCTCTACTCTAGAAAAAAATAATCTTTAGTGTTAAAAAAAACAGGATTTGTTCGCTAGTGTCATACAAACTTTATTGGAAACATAAATTGAACCAAGACTAATGCCAAACTAACACTAATATTGTTTGCTCAACATCGACATTATTGGACAAACAAAAATCAATTCACACTGCCACAGAACTGAGATTAACATGTCTCACCTGTAACTGAGATTAACATGTCTCACCTGTAACTGAGATTAACATGTCTCACCTGTAACTGAGATTAACATGTAACTCTATATTGCTTGTAAGCACTTAGCTACAATGGCGTGTTTTGCGGTCAAGTGGAATTTATCAATATAGAACGAACTTAAATTGTACTAATTAATAAGTTTCATCTTTTGTTCAAAATTATGAAAAATATTACCCTAGCCAGGTTCAATGTACAGTTCTGTGCCTGTCTTTTCTTTCGTCGTTAACTTTATTTGACTTGATAATTCTTTTCATTTTCCACTACGCATATTTTGTTTCTTACTAGAAAGCTATTTATTATTTACGTACGCGCAAAAAAAAACCCGCATACATTGTCCAAACTGTACCATTTTCCCGTGATAACGCCTATGTCCCCGTGCTCTACTCTATATCTGTGCCAAATTTCATCAAAATCAGTAAAGTAGTTTCGGAGCCTATTCAATACGCAAACAAACATACAAAAAAATCTTTTCTCTTCATAGTATAGACATGTATAGATAGTATCTATACCAATGTTTCTCAAACATTGTTCTGCCATGGTCTGGTAATTTTCACACTGCACCTTCGTGACCTATTTAATACTTTTAAACCCAAGCTTTTAGGTAAAATAATACACATTTATTAATAATTAGCTTTTTCCCGCGGCTCCGGCAGCGTAAATATAGTATCCCACGGGAATACTGTACTTTTTCGGGATTAACTAAACTACTATCATACCAAATTTCATCGAGATCCGTTATGTAGTTGTTGCATCCTCACAAACTTTAACATTTATAATAATAGTGGGATAAAAATGTTTTATTAATAATATTTTAGTATCGACTATAATATCCATACTAATATTATAAATGTGAATGTAAGTTTGTTTGTTACTCTTGCACGCAAAAACTACTGAACGGATTTTGATGAAATTTGGTATGGTAGTAGTATAGGCTCTGGATTAAATCATAGGCTACTTTTTATCCCGGAAAAGTACAGTATTCCCGCGAGATATCCGATTGTATATTTACGCGGGCGGAGCCGCTAGTAGTATATATAGTAACTGAATATTTACGATGTACTAAATATGTGCGTCGATCGATAGTAAATATTGTTTTTAAAACAAGGCGATCGGCAATGTTGCGACCCGGTATTTTATTTTAATGGTCTGGTACCGGGTCGCGACCCGGCAAATGGGCAATCAAAACATTTATTATTTGCAGAAAGCACTGTTACGATAGATGTTACAATAACTATTATACATGGCTCAAGTCTTTCTACCTAATAAGTAGGCATGCAATATGTTTATTATATTTGTAGGTAACTGAATTAATAATAATTATAATTAAAATGTAATTTAATTTAAATAAATTGATAACATACCGTTTCAATGAAAATATATTAAATTGCAAAAATAAAATAAATACCTAGTATAATTGAAATAGATAATTTTTATAATAATTATAAAGTAAAAGATAAAATTTAATTGAAACGTTAAGTAAGTCAATTTAAATCAATGGTCAATATTATTACAAATCAATGTCATAAGTTTATTTCAATTATTTATTTTATTTATCACTAAATATTATTTAATCTATCATTTAAATAGTCCAATATATTATAGTTACATTTTTTTTTACATTAGCAGAAATCTTTTTAAGTTTTTCTTAAATAATTTTAAATTCATTGCTTTTAATTATTTTGGTAATTTATTATAAATTTCAGGAGCAATATGAAAAACACTTTTATGCATTAGCGTGGTATTGGTCATACGATTACATAAGCGATATATGTCACGTTGTTGCCTGTTGCTCGTCACTGAGGCTAACTCAAATATATTTGGATATAGTTGTTAGTTAAGTTGCAACTTCGTAGACAAAAGTTGAAACGCTATCTATACTGTTATAGCACGTTATAGTATAGATTATACTACTCTCTACTTCTGTGGAATAGAAAATATGCCAACGCCGGTGAAAATTCAGAGCACTGAAAATAGAACTCTGCTCTAATACAATAGAGTTGAAAATGTCGAGTGTCGAGCTGTCATATATGACATTGACATTCGACTCGACACTGATGTGTTCGATTTTCAACTATATTGTATAAGCGCAGAGTTCTATTTTCAATGCTCAGAATTGTCTACGGCCTTCCGGATTCCGGATCATATAGTCCCAGCCTAAGATAAATATTTGCTACGTAAATCAGAGTATGAAATGAGGGAATGAACGTTGCATAGTGCCTACGACTACGATGACGCCTGCGGTCAACCGCACCACTGCAAGTGGTACCTACGACTCGATAAATGGTGCCATATATAACATAATAGCTTTTGTCCGCGGCTTGGTCCGCGTAAATACAGTATCCCACGAGAACACTGTACTTTTTCTGGATAAAAAGTAGCTTGTGTATAGTTAAAGTGGAGTTCAAAATAATACCATACCTTATGATCATCAAAATTCATTCTGTACTTTTTTCGTGAAAGAGTAACAAACATCCATCCATCTACAGGCTTTCACATTTATAATAGTAGTAGAACTATAACCTTTAAAATGTATTTAAATATTGGACATGTGTGGATTCTACCAAAGGCGAACCCGTACCCGCGAACCGTATTCGACACATTAAAAAATTAAACCGACTTCTAAAGTACACAAAAATGTTCTAAATAATTCCCCTTTTAAATTCCGCTAAAATGTTAACTATTCTCTACTCAATCTTCTTAATTTTGAAGTCGGTATTAGCGCGAACAACATGCTGATAAAACAATATATTTTAAAATAGAACTCACGTGCAAGTTTGCTGGAAATACTTTTACTCTGAAAGTCAGTTTAATTTTTTGTATAAAAATAATAATAATTACTCCCTTTTTAGTGATATTTTGTTAAATTATTATTAATACATTTTAAGAATCTTTAAAATAAACGATCGAATGTATAATTGAATACGCGCCATTAGGTATTGTAAATAAGATGATGATGATGAGTACTGTAAGTTACATAGTGGCATATGCTTGCAGTTCTTTAAACAACGCCGAAATATATATATATATATATATATATATATATATATATATATATATATATATATATATATATATATATGCAGGCGAACGTACAACCGCCTCCTTTTTTGGAAGTCGGTTAAAAAACTTTTAAAACTAAGTTAGCAGACTTCTAAGCTTAAAATTCAAATTACGCTCTCTACATTGTTGGTTATAGGCTATAGTACTGATTTATGAACAAATGGTAATGTAACACCCATTAGAATAAAGATTTCAAAACTTATTCATATACGTCTATGCACTAGACCTAGAGTCTAATATATTTTTGCTTTGCACGAAAATTCGCAATGTGGTGGGTTCGAATCCCGGTCAGATAAATATTGTGTGATTCTTTTTATTTTTTAAATTTATCAGAACTCCGAGGAAAGCTCGGTTACCCAGGTATTAAAAATTGAAATGTCATAAGATTTCATGTAAGTTTGAAAGTGTAGTATTTGTTGAGCTCGAGTCGTGTTTATTGTTTGTGCAGTAAGTTTGCGCGGCGGAGAGCACACAGCCTGAGTAAATTTCACTTAACATTTACTTGTAAAACCGGCCAAGTGCGAGTTCAACTCGCGCACCGAAGGTTCCGTTCAAAACGGCATAAAATTCATGTTTGTTGTATGAGAGCCCCATTTCAAATATTTATTTTATTCTGTTTTTAGTCTTTGATGATAGCGGTAACCGAAATATAACTTCTGTGAAAATTTTAACTCTCTAGTCTCTAGCTATCGCGGTTCATGGGATCCAGCCTGGTGAGTGGTGACAGACAGACAGACGGACGGACGGACGGACAGACAGCGGTCAGCGAAGTCTCAGTAATAGGGTCCCGTTTTTACCCTTGGGGTACGGAACCCTAAAGATGAACAGGTTCCTATAGTCTTGTACCTACTTTTTTGTTCACTAGCTGGTGCCCGCAACTTCGTTTGCGTGGAACAACTATTAATGGAAACGGAACCCATTCTTTTAAAACGTAATCCTAAGATAACTGTAGCCTAAGTTAGCCTCATTATAACATCAGCCATCTGTCAGTAAAAGTCCGATAAAAACGTCGGTCCAGCCGTTACAGAGATTAGCCGAAACAAACAGACAGACAAGGAAAAATAAGAAAAAAAAGATTTTTTGGTGTAGGTACCGTATATACCTACTATCATATTGTTACGCACACAAATAATAATAAAAAAAAACACTTAGACCTTTACATCCGAATGATTTATACAGTATCCTACGAGCGAAGTAACCACTATTTAAATATTGTAGTGCCTGACAATTGGTTTTTAAATGTCGTATGGTTGCCCAATGACATACGGAATTCTCACAGCATAGTCAGTCAGTCCAGAGGAATAACTGGGTCACACGTCTGGGGCCAACCATGTGCGGGTTTCCTCACGGTGTTTTCCTTCACCGTTAGAGTATCCGTATAATGTACTTGAGAACTGAAAAAGTCTCATTGGTACACGCCACAACCGGGAAATCGAACCTGCACTCTCTCGAGTGCGAATCAAAAGGTCTACCCACTAGGCCACGGAGCTCTATATAAATAATACATTATTTATATTATATGTTAGGTATGCATTTAGTGCAAAGCAGTTAATTTGAAACAACAAAGAGACACTCAAATTTTATTTATCTGTATAGATTACTTCTGATTTAAATACACACTACAAAATTCTAGAGAATGAAAGTTCTCTGGAATTTGCTTGGATATCGAGAACTGTCGGTATATCAACTTTAAATTTTCTATGTCGTTTTCTGTTTCGCAATTATATAATATTATGTACTCATCAGACACATTTTGCATGGACATTGGACATGACGTGTATTTACCACGTCGTCAATGTGACAAATTATAATCACAAAAAATGTTCTTTTTAGGGACGCAAAATTTATAGTGATTTTGACTTTTTTTGAAGTAACTTGAGCGTATGCTACCAAAAAGTGAAATGTCGTGCCAAGGTAATAGGTATACCCTGGATCCAAAAGCACTGAACGGCACTCCCCAGTCTTTGAAGATACACGTTTGGTAATTTCAACATTGTTTAAAGAACTCCAAGCATGTGTCACTATTAAATAATCATCACCACCATCATCACACCATATATAATGATATTATGTTGATATAGGTATTTCTTATAGTCTTTTACACTTTTACACCGATGTCGATTTTACAGCGATTTCTTTGCACATTCACAGCTACCAAAAAGGAAAATGTTGTGTCGAGGTAACTACACTAATAACGATAATAATAATAAAATAAAGAAAAGTTAACAATGCTCATTAAGATTTCTTACACATTTTTAATTTCCGCGCAACATTTCCTGTCAACACAACACCACAAAAATATTTATGAAAATTGGTCCAGCAATTCATATAATGAATGATCAAGGGAAAAGAGGATTTTTTAAATATAGAAGATAATCACTGACTACGAACTAATCTGAGACACGGGGCCGCCGATTCGACATTAGGCACTTTTAACTATACAGATTCCATTTATGAAATCGTGAGTGTGGGACCTTTTGCTCCAGTCCAACTTCACGGAGAGTGGAGTGGATTGTGAATTGTGCTTAAGTGCTTAAAATCGACGTTGATAATTATATTATACTAGACGTTGCTCGCGACTTCGTGCGCGCAAAAGGAAATCCCGCGGGAAACGTACATTTCGCTGCGATAAAATGAAGCTTCAGCTGGACCATTCTACGGTAATTTGAGCGTTGTTTACGAATTGGTCTCGGGTTCGAAAGCAGGTCAGACAAATATTTTTGTAATTCTTTCAATTTCCTTTTTTTAATAAATGGCGTCGGCTTATAACCATTTGCCAGTGTCAAGTTAAAAAGGCGGAAAATAGAATTTGCGTTTCAATTTTCAACACCGTATTTCTAAATCGTCAAGTCCAAAGTCTAAATAAATAGTCAGTGCAGTCAATGAAGCAAATCAGTCGATTCAGTAAAGTGGTAGAAGCTTAACTGAAAGTTCCTAGGGAGTTCTACGTTTTTGAAGTTGTACCACTTGCCCACACTTGTGCACGTGCACTTAATATATTTTAATGGTTAATATTCTACCAATATTAAACAATTAAGAACCGAAATAACACAAATTTATGAAAGAAATACGAAACCAACAACGTCACACATTGAATTCCTAGACAAAACTCTTTTTATTTCCTTTCTCTTATATTTTTTATTTATTTTTAAATATTTTATCGTCCTACTTAAACTCTGAACAAAGATCGATCTCCCAGGTAATACATAGTAAATAATATAATATCACTAAAAAGAAAAAAATAATATTTAAAAATACATAAACCGACTTCCAATGTAAAAGCAATTAATAACATTCTTAAAAATCACGGAAAAGTATGAAATAATTCATATTGTCGAAATAGTTCCCCTTTTAAATTCTGCTAAAATTTAACTATTTCTCTACTCAGAGCTTAGGACTGGTACCGACTTAAAAAATAAGAAGACTGAAAAATAGTTAAATTTTAGCGGAATTTAAAAGGGGAACTATTTCCACAATAAGAACTATTTCATACTTTTTCGTGATTTCGAAGAATGTTATTTACTTTTACTAAAAGTAAAAGTTATAGCTTTTACTTTGGAAGTCGATTTATATATTTTTTAAATATTTTTTTATTAAACCTGCATGATGTTCTTGCAGTTCGCACCTATCGCGGCGAATTGTTCTAGAATCTAGGGGACTGGGGAGCTGCCTAATTAATTAAATAATATTATTAATTATACACACTGACACATAGCCAAGCGTGAGATTCGCGGATTGGTAAGCCGCGTAAGCAAATATCTATTATAAATTATATACTTCCAACGATACCACAGATTAATAAATAAATAGTTACCACGTAAACGATACTTTGTTTTTATTGCGCTTAGCTCCTTAGGAACCTTACCCTCCTGGAAATAATGAAAATCGAATATTTTTGTAATTTTTCATTTTTTATTCCATCAATATTAGGTTAATTTTTATCTATACAAGCCGGTTAATTAATAGTGACGTTTTATTTCGTGGCAAAGTCGTTAGCGGCACAAGCTAACGTTTTAATTTCATAATAATTGTGTTATAATTTTTTATTTTTTATTATAACGATTTTGAAAGATATATCGTTGTATGCACATTACACTTGATAAACAGTTAGTACATAGTACATATATACGAGTATATTAAACGATATAAACTCGTTTCAAATTCGGCAAGTTGCACCTTGTGTACGACGTTTTCGCGTGTGCCAATTTTTCTCGCCCGCCGCGCCCACCGCGCTGCATCGGCTATTATAAGATAAATGACATTGTCTTATTCGTCGCTATCGTCTGTAGTAATTTTCCACACATACCTTTAACCCGAGCGATAAGAAAGAAAGTGAAGGATTGTCGCTGTGAACGTACCAACAATAATTACGATTTATTGCCTCCTTTTATTCATTCGTTGTATCTATTAATAAATATTTGATATTCTTATTTAGTATAGATACGTATTCTAATGATTTGAATCACAGTAGTTTTGGCTATTGACGCATTCGCACGGCGAAATGCTGTATCTGCCAGTGTTGTCGTAGATGTGTTCTTGTTGGCGTTTCTGTCGTGCTTCCCTGTTGGATTTCTTCGACTATCTAAGGAGATTCAAGGTTTCAGTATTTCACCATTATATGAAGGTAGAGTAAGCAGTATTTCAAATATTATTTTTATTCCTTTTAAAAACCTTACTTATATTGGGCATTACATATCAAATGAAAAGGCATTTTTGCATAAGCATATATTGGGCATTACATATAAATAAATTATAGTTTAAAAAAACTAAAAAAACACGCTTTTATAGAAAATCTAACTAAAAAATAAAAAATAAAATTTAATAAATTTGGATTAAGAATAGTATAAATGAAAAATAAATGTTTACTATTGTAAAAAAGCGTGGGGTGCAGTGTCTTCACCTGTACGTTTGTTTGTATGTAACCGACTCCAGTGGATTTGATTTTGATCCACTTCAAACGGTCAGATTTCGTTTAAAGTGATTTTTAAGATATTATCAAAGTGAAGATCCTCCTCATATCTGCCAATAAAATGTTTATAACTATTGACACTATGCACCCCACGCTTTTTTACATTAATAAACGTTTATTTTTCATTTACACTATTCTTAATCCAAATTTATTAAATTTTATTTTTTATTTTTTAGTTAGATTTTCTATAAAAGCGTGTTTTTTTTAATATCCTGGCGAATTTAATCAGGATAATCGGATATTTTAATCGAATTATTGCATTGTCATCGGTCTTTGACAGGTGTGCAAAGTTTAAATTAAATCTGATCGTTCAAAGTAGGACAAAATCGAGCCCAAAGGAGTCGGTTACTAACAAACAAACAAGCAAGTAAGCAAACATACAGGTGAAAGTAATAAAAGCGTTATAATAATAAATGGCAACAAATTATGCGCTTAAGCCCGTTTGCTCTACATGCTCAGTCTTCTTGATTTTTTACTAAGATCGTATTCACGTTATCTTAAATACGAGTACTAGTAATAGGCTTTTTAGGGTTCCGTACCAGAAGGGCTGTCCGTCTGTCTGTCAGCAGATTGTATCTCGTGAACCGTGACAGCTAAACAATTGAAATCTTCACAGATGATGTATTTCTGTTGCCGCTATAACAACGAATATTAAAAGCAGAAAAAATAAGATATTTGTGGGGGGCTCCCAATTCCCATACAACATACGTGATGTTTTTGCCCTTTTTTGTTCGATATTAATAAAGGTAAATATTAAGATTAAAGTTAAATAAATATTTAATCTTAGTTTTTGTCTGGAGCTGTACTAATAGTTGTGTAGACAATGGTACGGAACCCTTCGTGTGCGTGTGCGAGTCCGACTCGCACTTGGCCGGCTGGTGGCCGGTATTTCTTTCCCTCTATGCGTAAACTTAATAGAAACAATGTACAACAAAACCAGACGTCTCACATCGATCGTGCTACTACTATTTGACCTGCTGTGCACAATTAACCTGTGTAATAATTAATGTTAATATGGCCTCCAATTGCTTATGGTTCGATAAGCATTTCCTTTTGTTAATATTTACTTGGTGATCCTTGTATGTGCAACTAGCAAGGACTCGCGTTCAGATCAATCCCGTGATCCGCGCGGTTACCACGTCCCTACGTGTTATCCTGTACCCAATCACTTCACTATTACCCAATCCGAGTTATATTGTACACAATTATTTTTAATTTTATAGAATATTTGTTTTTAACGCTTCAATCATAGATATGTAGTTAATAGTTATCTACTATCCTAATCCTTTCCATGTTCACATTCAATCTTCAAATAACTTGACCTCAAACATAGTTACACTGAAATAATTTGTACCTGATTTGTTTTGCCCGCAACCGTATTCTAAAGTTCATGTGATAATTGAAGTGTCAACATGATATGGATTTACGGGTAAGCGTTTAACATAGTTTTACATACATTTAAATATTATTGTCTGAGCTTTTCAATTTTCACCCATATTTTTTTTGTCACCATAATATCCCATAAAAAATATGACTGATCCTCATTATTCATTATGTAGTTATTTATCATAGAAAAATGTAATGAGGGTTTTTAAATTCGTGACAACAGACAGCTTTTTGATGCTACCAATCGCCGCCTGGTGACAGAAAAATAATCGAAAATTATTGTTGACCGTTTTTGATATCACTTACGCCCCCAGATGACGCTTTGTGTGCGTTAGGTCTGCGATCTGCCCACCTAGCGGCAGAAAAAATATCAAAAACCCTCATGAAAAAGAAAATATTTTTTTTAAGTAACTCCCGAATGTCAAGCAGTGAGGGGATGGTGAAGAATTATATCTAAGAACACTCTTGATCATGACAGCTTTAAAACAAAAACAAACCATGTTTAAATCGGTTCATCTGTTTGGGAGTTACGATGCCACGGAGAGACATAGAGACATCCAGACAGACACCTCAAATTCATTATTTATAAGAAAAACCTCTCGTGTTTTCGTCGAGGGGAGGTCGGTGGTTAAAAAACTAAAAAGTTGTTAGGTATACAGTATATTTAACGCTACAAATGTTTACGATACAGTTTTCACCGATATTTTTATCTTTGCGACCTTCGTTCGGGTCGCAAACCATTTGCCTGACCTGATATTTTAAGTCTATATTTAAACTTTGAAAAATAAAATCGTGAACTAATTTTTTACTAAAACTTTATTCTGAAGTCTAAAAAAGTTAAAAGTTAATAAAAAGTATTCGATTTGTTACAGTACTGGTAGGCTTTTGTGAACTGTGTATTTTGAAATTCCGGGGTACCGTAGGTCACGTCTCGGAACGTCACTTTTTTATTTAGGTTTCCGCTTCCGAGATATTCAACTATAAAGCGAATTTTATTGTTCAAATGGGTCGTCCCGCCCGATAAAAAAAATCATTATGGTAAGTCACGTGATGAACTTTGAGGGAAAACTGTAATGGCTTACACTTATGACTTTGTTATTTCAGGAGTTATAGACAGTTGTAGATGCCTAAATTGTAAAATGCGCTTACTTGGAAAACTTCGTACATAAATAACGAAATAATAAGTAACATGTTTACTTATTATTTAATATTGGTATGTGGTATAATATAATGTATAATATATAATATAATGTATAAGTCCGACTCGCACTTAGCCGGTATTTAAAAAAAACCGTTAATGATCGTTCCGATGATCATAGAAACTTGTTTCTAAATGCAATGTATGTGAATATAATACACCTTACCGGATATCAAAGCGATGATAACACGTAGAAAATATTTTTATATAATTAATACAGATTACAAACGTCTTAGTAAACTGTAAACAAATATTCGACCTACATGAACTGGCTTGAAAGTGTAAACGTGCAATCGTTTACTTCGAAGATTCACGTGGCTTATTTTTATTGTTATACTAGCTGGTGTCCGCAACTTCATTTGCATAGAACTAACAGATACGGAACCCTATTTTTTTAAACGAATCCCTAAAATAAAGTAGTCTTTTTTTACGAGGAGAAATGCGTTATGCATACGCAACGAGCCCGAAGGAGGGTCACAGGGTTTACAAACTAAAACCCTCCGATGTCCTTCTTCACGCTTTAGGCTGTCCATGGGAACTGTTGTGACTACCACAACCAAAGATAAAGTAGCCTACGTTAGACCCTATTGGCGATGAGCAGATCCCCTAGCGGAAAGTCGCAGAACTAACTTATGTCAGATAAAAGTATGGTTAGACGTTAGAATTTTTCAAGAATATAAAATATATTGTGCTATAAATTTAATGTTATAATGACTACAAAGGGTAATAAAAAATAAACTTACTATTGTGTTCCTAAATGTTATAATTATTATAAAACATTGAGGAACACAACAGTAAGTTATAAGTTTTCATATTTTTCCTACTGACGAAAATTAATGAAAATGTTGGGAAAACACCCTAAAATTAGGAAAACCTGCTTCAAAATACATGCGAGTTTGCTCACATTGCACAGAACTGACTACAGACATGACAAATCATTAGATTACTTTCCAGAAGTTTGTACAGCTAAGCCAGGCTTGTAATTAGCGATATGTTTACCATATTTGTACTTATTGTTGTATTGTTACTAGGCTGTAAGTCTTCTTTAAATTTTATAAATAGAAATAAATAAAGCCTAAACACCTAAATTCTTCAGATTTTCGTTCATTTACGAACACAATAACATTCCACTTTTAAAATACTCTTCACCCTCACGAAGTGGTCTTTTAGTATTTGTTACCACTTCGTAGATGTCCAACAATGAAACCGTTACGCACTTTTAAAGAATTATTTCAAAATAAAAATAAAATCGGCTCTTTTTACTATTTTTACTAGGGAAATTTTCTCGCCACCAATAAGATCAGCTATCTGCCAATGAAAGTCCCGTGAAAATCGGCTAAGCCGTTTCACAGATTGGTCGGGACAAAAAGACAGACAGACAGACAATTTTTTTTAAATTTGTTTTTATTGCAAGTACCGTAGACACCTATTTTCATATTATGCGTTAAGTGAAAAGCTTATTTTAAATAGCTGACCCGTGCCATTTCGTTGGGTGTTAAACAATTCTTGATGATGATGATAAGGATAAAAATAACCCTAAGTTACTTCTTGTAACATCAGCTATCTGCCATTGAAAGCCCGGTCAAAATAGGTGCTGCCGCTTCAGAGATTAGGCGAAACAAACAGATAGACAGACTGACAGACAAAAATAAAAAAAAATTATCTTTTGGTATAGGTACCGTATATTTTATATGTATATATACTATATATACTTTTAGTGCCAAGCTGTTTATTTGAAATTACTTTCAAACAAACACTTCAATTTTAAGTATTTGTATAGATTACAAACAGATTGTCCGATTTCGTATAAAATACCTTTCCGAAAGAGTTTTTAGCATGATCTATCGGCATGGAAACTTACAAGTTTATATCTCCAATAGTTTAGAAATGCTAGGGACTATAGGGACTAATGGGGACTAACTTACGAACCACTTTGGAAGCCGATTACTCAAAAATGGTCAACTTTGTAAAAAAGTCATGTATGAAACCTTTCCTTTATTTTAAAAGACATATTTAACGATACCCCACACGATGGGGTAGAATGAAAAATATTTTTCATCCCCACTTCATGCATGGAGAGCCACCCCTGCCAATGCCAAAACCGAGATCTATATACAATCTATAACTATACCAAATTTCATCCATTTATATTAATAATTACCGAAGCTAGAAGCGCGGACAGACAGACAGACAGACAGACAGACGGACGGACAGAGCGAAACTATAAGGGTTCTTTGTGTATTACTGTTCCCTAAAAAGGAGATGACCCCACTGACTGACTGACGTATAGACGCTCGCACAGCCGTAACCGTTAATAGTCAAAACGTGAAATTTGGACAGTAGTTTTAATTTACAATGTAGACGCGCACAAAGGGATTTTGAAAAATTTCACCATAAAAGGGGTGAAATAGGGTTTGAAAATTTATATGGAAAATCTTTAAATCTGTATCGACTTTGATAAAAATTTAGATTCATGTTCATATAGAAATTTCATTAAATACGTGTTTCAGGATTTTTTTGTTAGAATTCACCCTATGAGGGTGAAAAATTAGGGTTGAAAGTTTGTACGAAAAAATTTTAAATCTGTCCCGATTTCTATGAAATTTAATATCCGAGGAAATAAATAGAAAAGATTGAAGAATTTCAGAAAAGTATAAAATACAAAATTCGTCCCCTAAAGGGGTGAAATGGTGGTTCAAATTTTGTATAGTGTAAGTGTTTGTATAACTGAACCGAGTTTTCGGTACGAGAATTGGGGCCCAGGTCGGATTACGTTGATTTTGTCACGCAGATAGTTATTATGAAAGGATTTTTCGAAATACATACCCCACGGGGGTGCAATGGTGATCCACGCGGGCGAAGTCGCGCGCTAAAGCGCTAGTCTACTGATCAGATAGCATAGTGGCAAGTTTTTATCTCTGTCGCTCGATTTAAGGTAAGCAGCGACAAAACTTCCTAATAAGTTATCCGACACTTATTAGAAAATTGTGATACATGCCCTAATAATAGTGGAAGCTTCTCGAAATTAATTTTTATTTTCATAATTTTACTTATACTATACGTTTAATAGACTACAGATTTATAATATATAGCGATCAATAAAACCCTTTTATGCAATATTCACAACTTTTATGTCGCGTCGTCATTAAAATAATTTTACAGCTACTCGTATATTCAATGTATTCTTCATACTTGAAAAATGTATGTTGTGTGAACTATCAATACATTAGCTTTCTCGTCTGATAGTAATTATGTATTCGTTCATAAAAGTTAAATGTGTTTCAAGTACATTGGACTTCCTTTATTATATACTGTAACAATAAGTTGAAATACAACTGCATGTATATTGTAGAACTTATAGAGTCGAGTTGTAGAGTTACTACATGAATTAAAATAAATTTCAAAACGTCTACCACGGTTATAAATTTGTCCTCCCTCAAGAGTCAAGACGCGCTAACCACTGAGCCGCAGAGGCCGTCAATCTGGCTAGTACTATTATTTGTAACTGATTCTGTGGCACTGCCAGTAATTAAAGATGGAGGAACAGATAAGCAGCTACATAGTTAGCTTTCGATTTGATTGCACTACTACAAGCATACGGTGCAGTGTGTCCACGATTGTGTGGAAAAATTGTGTTCAAATTTGTTTCGATTTTGATCGTTCTATGAAAGTTGTTTCTCTGTACATAAGTTCTTTAATAATATATTTTCTACTCTGTGATACTACTAACGCGCTTATCAGTCAGTAAGCAAAATGACAATCTGGCTTTTCTTTAATAGTCTATGATAAGACCCATAAAATTGTATTAATGACGCCAAAAGGATTCAATTAAAATTTTATGTTTGTTTATGCTGGATGAATTCCGACGGTTCAGCGGAAACTATATTATAAAATATTTTGCCAGATGCGACTGAAGAGTATCCGAATTAAGATGGCTCCCATTAATTTTCTTTCGTGGGCAAAAATTAAATAGGTAATAATTTGATAGTCCAAGCTCCTTGTATATTTGTTGTTTCAGAGGAGCCAAGGACGTTAGTAATATATATTCTTTGGCCAAGGTGCGGATGGGATAGTTATATGTTATCACTTATACATAATTCAAACGTGCAATTCTTGTATATACCTAATATACTTAGGTATCTGTAATCTGAATGTCGGCTTCAACAATTTCCACAATTTCCATGAAATTTAGTTCGGAGAGAGTTTTGGTCTGGTAAAGGCTCGAATGGTGAAAGAATTGAAAAATGGATTGTTTCACCATTCGAGCCTTTACCAGAGAAAACGCGAATTTTTGAGTATATTTATTAATAAGGAAGACGGATTTTTGATAAGTCCTGACTATTAAATGTTCCCTAATAGCAAATAGGATGTTTTAAATGCATCGACCACGAAACTATTTCAATGGTAGGTACATATAGTTATTTAATAATATTCGATAACAAAAGTCTCAATTATTGGACTTTCTTGTTCTTTTCAGTTTTTACGCAGTCGTTGTTTTTTAATTAATTTATTTTAATAACTTTTTATTTCATCCGTTGCGTAATAACTAATGAGATATGAGTTACTTCGCTCTTTAATTATTGTCGAACCGCATGGTTTAGTTACGTATGCGTTGTAGGCATAACGGATTCGAGGCCCGGCTAGACTAATTGTGATATTTTTTAATACCATTCAAATTGTTTAGCAGTTGTTGGCAGACTTTCGACTTTAAACTTAGTAAGTAAGTACGTAATATTATTATACTATAGTAAATTAATAATTCTATATCTCTTTCCATATAACGAACAATCCCTTGAGCGACGCGACGTTATATTATAGAGTTTACACTGTATACCTACTATAGGTACGTTAGTCTGAGAATTCTCAGACATGTACTTAATATATTCGCACGTTTTCGTTATAACCTTGAATTATAGTGACTTTAAAGAACAATAATATTGTTATCGGGGGTCGTAGCTATATGCCCTGACCCGACTTCGCACACGGTAATCACACTGCTTGTTATTCAACAGATAAATAAAATGCGATCGTCTGTATTATCAATAATTGCTTTTTATTAGTGCATATCATTTATGTTACAAGTTATTTATGTATTATTATGTATGTTAAAATAAATATTTATTTTCGATTTGATCATTTGTGATTTCAGTCAATCATTACTCTCTCTTTTTTGTCTTCGGTTAAAAAGAGAGTTTTACTAACTAAAAAGTCTCTCTAGTCTGTGCAGCCCTAAAGATGAGATGCTTTCAAAATGTTAGACCAGAGGTTTAGCATTACAATCTACATAATACCTATCCAATATAACCAATTAGTCCAAAGATTACGAGCCGATTGATACAAGTCAGCGCTTTACATTTGGTGCCATTTCCTGCTGAGATTGCATTTACTGAGATACGAGAGAATCTAGCATCTTACAAACGCTATCTATCACTCTCTCCGCTTCGCAGAATGACAGGGGACGGCATGTGACAGGCCATATAACCAATGAGCCATGTGTAACATCGCAAATAAAGGGTTTTTCATTAAAAGCGCTCGAACTAAAATAGTTCCCAATTGTCGTATGTCCTCATTTTGAAAGCACCCCTTTAAATAACTGCATCAGTCAAAATTGAAATACTTTATGTCGACATAATGAGGTAATAATATATAATATAATAATAATATAATAATAATAACTGAGCGAGGTCCAGTTCTGATGACATTTAGAGGTAAAAACGGTACCCTATTACTGAGATTTCGCTGTCCGTCTGTCTGACACCCGGCTGCATCTTATGAACCGTGATAGCTAGACAGTTGAAATTTTCACAGATGATATTGTATTTCTGTTGCCGCCATAGTGGGGTTTCCATACAACAAACGTAGTTTTTCTGCCTCTTGATTAGTTTCAGTATTCGACCGTAATAATTTAAGTATCAGTATTTGGGACGCGACGCGTGGAAAGTTCAATTTTAATCGCTGTTTTAAAAAGTGCGCGCCTCGTCACGTCTCGGTGTGAATTGACGCTAAGTCATTTTGATACTGCTTTCGTGTTTGGTTTAATCGCTAAAAACACTGCATACACAAGGGACTAGTTTGCCAATTAGATTCAGGGAAAAGAATATGGCCAACATCTCTAAAAAAATATGGCCTTACGATAAGGCCCTCACCCGCGCTTTCTAGTTTAAAATTTGTTTCAATCGCTACGAACTCTGCATACTTTAGTTGTTTTGGTGCAATTAGGTTTGTTTGCAAAGAATATTCCCAACACCAATGATTTCAAAACTAAGGATGGGCAATGACGTACATAAATTAAGACAGAAAAAAATATCATACTAGAAAAAGTTACGCCATCTTGATTTCGGATGATTTTGTCAAATAAATGAGGACAGATTAAACTGCGGAAAGCAAATGTCAAAATGTCAAGATAACAAAATATGTGAAACCTCGACTGCCCCAAATAACCCGAAAGTACTATTAAGCCCAGTTTAAGTGTGGAGCTGGACACTTTTTGCCTCGGCATGTCTCGTCTGTATTCTATAATATATGGGTCTATGACCAACACTAATAATTGACATCACAGACGGCGAAGATACATAATATTATGTGAAGATAAAATATCGCTTGCATACAGTTTGTATTAAATATACAGATGGCTAAGATACTATATATTTTTATATTAAGTAATTTGAAAGATATGAAGACATCTTAAGATAAAATACGATAGTATCTTAGCCGTTTGTGAGGACCTTAATTGTGACTTCAAAACCTTTAAAAAAAATACGTCCTTGGCTAAAACGAAGTCTATCTTTAGCCCTATTTCAGTAGACGCGCGCGACAAAAGCGCGTGCGTCACGGTGCGTGATCGTCACGCTGCGCACGCCCATTGTGGCCGCGCCTATTGCGCTTCACGTGCATGTAACTGCATATGCAATAGGGTTACCATAATGCCTTCTGTCTGAGGATGTGAGTAAAATTGGGCATGAAAAGATGGTAAGTTTGCTCATAGACCCGAGGGCCGTGGCGCTATGTCATGGTGTAGAGTGTAGACTGTAGACTATAGGGCCATATATGCGTTTATGATATTTTATGTAAGTTCTAGTGGTTCTTGGTTCTTCCAATAGAACATAGATAAAGTTTCTTCTTATTAGTCGTTGTTTGGAAATCTTAGAAAGCTTTTTTAGCTATTTATCGAACATCAGTACACCATAATGCACAATGTCCAGACAAATCCGGAAGAATGGACTCTCAAGAATTTACATAGACAAGTAATTTGTCAGGCTGCCTGTCGAATGTCGATGCCGCCATGCAGTAAATCATTTCATTAATCTCCTCCTATGTGAATTATTATTATTCAATGTAAATAGTTTTAGATCTAAAGAATTTCTAATCAATACATATAAGTAAATTTCTACTCGACGTTCAAATAAATCCTTCAATAATATTTAGCATTTTAGGCTTTACTTTTGTAATGTAGTAAAGTATATTTAATTTTACATATCTTTTAAAATAAATTAAGTTACTTTAACTTAATTTAAAGATATGTCCTATTTAAAGAAATACAAGTACGTTTAAAAACAAATATAAAAATAGATTTATTACGCAATAGGTATTTTACAGATATAATTTATCTGTTTCTCGTGTCTGAAGGTCGCGCCAGAGCGAGCGCCATAACGAGGTCGATGATCCGTTATTTACTGAAAATTTTAAATTTATCCAAACATTAATAGTGACAATAGATTTTTCCTCTTACATAGGAGAGGGCGAAAATATAAATCAAACTTTTCTTGAAAGTAGGACTCTATTAAAATAAAACTTCATTTTTAAATAAAAATTATCACTTGAATTAAAATGCTAAAAAGTTAACATAGAGACTTCAATATTCTTTTAGATTTTGGCACTCTTAGAATGTAATCGATGATTCAGCTTCACACCGTAATACTTTACCATGACAAATATTCTCACTGAAAATAAAATAAATAAACCTATTTTATGCGATAACAAACAAAAGTGGTCGCGATAATTGTTGTCGAATGTAAAGGTACTTTATCTTAGCACTGCATGTTAACAACAGGGCTGCCAAATTCAAATATTTTTTTAAATTTTAAATTTTAAATTTTTGAAGAGTGATGGCATAGGACCCTCCTATTAGGAGGTGGTCCGTAACGACCGTATCTAGAATCCGTCCATATCTATAAAAGTCCCACGTCGTATGTAGCCAGCATACTGCATACATACGACGTGGGACTCGTCAATCAAAAGATGTATTCCCTTTTTTGGTCATTTCGGGAGGATAAATAGTCATGTTGCCTAAAATTGTTTTTTCGTCTATTCGATGTTAGACAACATGTTAATATCACCGGTCAACAAAAAAAAAAACAAAATGGCGCCTGGGTTGCGCCCAGTGTGCGATTACAGATCGAAAATATATGCTTTTTAAGAAGTTATAGCGCTTTGTCCATTTCTGATTTTTGCCCCCAATTAAAGTCGGTCTTTGCGCGCTATTGTTGGCGAAAGCGAGGTAAGAGGGCAAGGGGTTGTGTTTCATGCGCCGCTCCTTCTGTACGATGTGTTTGCATATTATAGAGAAATAACGTATTTCATATTTTTTCGCTGTATTAACTTGTACATGGCTTCGAGAAGTTGTAAACAAGACGCTGACTCGTTTTGCTATATTTGCGGCGAATTTATTAAAGTGAGAGAGAAAAAGTATGATTTAAGTACAAAAAAGATTTGCGAGCCATAACAAGCTCGTTTCCATCTACCTGTTAAAAATCAAGACAAAAAATGCGCTTATGAAATAAATGTATGAATAAAATAATAACATGATTATGAATGTTTCCATCATCGGATGTAGATGCCTCTAAAGATGCACATGTTACATTCTCATTTTGATAAATTGAAAGCTCATTTTGATAAATTGGGAGCTAATTCGGAAAACAAGGGGAACTGTTCCATCAAGATATAGTTGGAATTTGAGACACGTTACCAAGGCCAGTATACTGAAAGCATGATGAGGGACTATATTTGGTGGTTAATACAAGAAACTTCTATTGAACATAGCAGGAAAAGTAAACTGTTAATTTTTAAACATTTTGACTCTATTTCAAAACTTCTGTTGTAAGAATAAATCATAAATGGATGCTCGGCATCTTTTTATAAATCATCTCTATGTCAATTTTTTATGTATTTTCATTGATTTGAATTGTTTCCATTTTTTACACTTAAATGCAAATTCAGAAATATTTTATTCCCGAACCGGTCGGTGGTAGGCATCACGTAGGGACAATTCCATAAGCGTTGCTTTGTAACCTATATGAAAATAAAATTTTCTTTAATTTTTTGATTTTTTTACACGTTAGCCCTAGACGTACAGCGCCACCTAGTTGTAAACGCGACAACTAGGTCAAATCACATACAAATTCCTAGTAAACGCCAAACGCGCTTACGATCGAATGCGAAAAGAAAAACACACATAGCACTCTGGAGCATGAGACGGCAAACTCGTTTCGTGGGTTGGAAGATCCACTTTGTCACAAATATATTTTTCTAATAAGGTCCACACTCTACCATGAGTTATGCAACCCTGGAGTGAACCATCAATATGGCCTATTATTACAAATACCTATATTTGAACACAATTACAGATAAATTATGGCCGGATGCCAGATTAACACTCGTTATATGTTTTCGAGTAATTGCGCCTGTACTCATTTGTTAAGATCTTATTACGGAATGTTTGCGTAATTTCTTGAATTTTACGCAATACTAAAAGACAATTTAGTATCTTAAATATAAAATTCTCGTGCGTCGTGTTTGTTACAGATCTCCTCCTTGCTCCTCCTTGCGGGTGTACTTGATTGTGTGATAGTGATTACACACTAAAGACATTTTCATCACGTCGCATGCACGCACGCACACGAAAATATTGACAAATACAAACATAAACTATACACAACATGTGCAAACACACAGAGGAATCAGCTTGTCAGTGTACGACAAATGCCGTTTTTTATTCAAGGAACGTGTTTATATTATTATATGATAAGATAGACCTTATTAAATAAATATTCAAGTGCTTGACACTATCGATATTTAAATATCGATGAGTTCGGCGAATAGGGAACTTTCCATGGTACGAAATAGTACGAAATGTGATGAATATAAAAAATTATACAGAAATAAACATGAATATATTCATTTTAGTTTTAAATAAATTAATTAATTTCATTTAATTAAAATTGATTGAAAAGATGCAATATTGATTTTATGGATAAATAGTTGTGTTGGTTTATAAATTGTAGCATGTAGATGTACCATGAAATAGAGATTTACTTACATTGAAGTGATTTTCTCAAATATACAATCAACTTTTAGTTGTAAATAATTTAGGATATTTTTTTGCGCGTTTCAACTTCCAACCAAACTTTCCTCATTTCAATATCTTCCGGCACTATAATTAACAACTTTTATGGAGATTGCCATTATTTTTTAAATTTTATACCACACACGAATAAAACTCATTCTTGCCACAATGTAGGTAGGTACTAACACTAATTACTTTTATTTAATTTAATTTAATTAAGTAGAAAAATTTATCAGTTTAGAACATAAAAACCGACTTCCAAAGTAAAAATGCACAAAGAAGTATGAAATAAAACTTATTTTATGAATAACTAGCTTAATGCCGCGGCTTCGCCCGCGTAATTATAGTATCGTGTATCTCACGGGAATACTGTACTTTTTCGGCATAAAAAGTAGCCTGTTTTAATTTCATTGAAATCCATTCAGTAGTGTTTGCGTGAAAGAGTAACATATCTGTTAATTTGTTAATTGAAAATTTTGATCTTGGTTGAATAGCCACAATATCGTTGCCCATAGTTTTCCATATTAGTGTATAGATGGCAGTGTTATCTTCCTGTCAATGTTTTTGTATTCTTAATGTGCAATCGTTTAACACTATAAATAAAACAAATTAAGTACATTTTATCAGTTTTATTCATCGAGGAGCAATAACTATAATAGGTTATGGGCCCAGGAAGCTCCGAAAACTGAATAATTAAGAAAACAGTAAACAAGAAATCATATTTTGAATTTTCGAATAAACCACGCCGTCAAAATGGAGCGAACCTTGAGTGTGGATAAATTCGACGGAAAAAACTTCAGACAGTGGAAATTCCAAATAAAATATGCCCTGAAAGCGAAAGGAATCGATATTTCGATAGAGTGAACAGAATTAAATGCGAGTATATTGTTAAAAGATGACGGCATGGCTATGTATATTATCACGTCGTCGATGGATTTGAATCAAATAACACTGATAGAAAACTGTGAAACAGCTGTGGAAATTATATCGAAGTTGGAATCCATATATGAACAAAAAAGTGAATTGAACAAAATGTTAATTCATGAACGGTTTTACCAGTACAAAATGTCACCAAGTAACTGTGTGGCACAACATATTGCAAAGGTTGAGAACCTCGCCAAACAGCTCAATTTGGTGAAAGCATCAGTAACACTGCTTTAATCACGAAAATCTTGGGAACTCTGCCTCCTAAATATCATCTCTTAGGGAAGCTTGGATGTCCCTGGATCCCAAACAACAAAATTTGAATAACTTAACGGCAAGACTACTCGATGAGGAAGATAATAGTACTTGTGAAGAAGAATAAGAAATGGCCTTTTTTAATTGCTAATACTAAACTGAAGACAGAATCAACCAAAAATAAATCTAGTACAAGTAGTATGAGCAAAGAGAAACCTGTAAAGCATCATTTCGAATGTTACAACTGCGGAAAAGGGGACACTTTGCCAGAGAATGTCGTGCACCAAAGAAAGTACAGAAGAAACCTGCTCAAGATAAGAATACCATGCTTGCTTTTAATGTAACTGATGAGTCAAATATATGTAGTGGTACAGAAGAAGACACCTGGATCCTGGAAAGTGGCGCTTCGGCCCCCATATGACATATAGAAAAGAATTTTTTGAAGAATATACAACTTGCACTCAGAAATCATTGACATTAGGAAACAAAGAGTCCATAGAAGTATGTAGAATAGGAAAAGTGTTAATAAAGAGATGTGTCAATGGACAGTGGGAGCAAAGCATGTTACTTGGAGTACTGCATGTACCTAACTTAAGAAGAAATTTATCATCCGAAGGTATGATAACAAGAAGTATAAGTAATAGTGCTCTAATTTAGAATGGTAATAAAGTTGTGATGTCTGCAAAAATGAAGTTGAACAATTCATATGAACTGGACATTGAAACAATTGTCCCTGACACATGCAACTTAGTGCAAAAAAATAAAAGTGATATTAAAAAGTGGCACGAGAGATTAGGACACTTAAACTTCAAAGACATAAAAAATGAGTATGAACAATATAATTGAAGGTTTAAATATTCAAAAAGGTAATGAAAGTGACTTAATGTGTGAAGCATGTGCTTATGGGAAACAATCTCGATTCCAGAAATCAAGTCGAGCAGAACTACAACCTGGTGACCTAGCATACAGTGATGTCTGTGGTCCAATGAGCCATGCATCCGTTCAAGGTATGAGATATTTTTTATTATTTAAGGATGCAGCAACCATCTACAGATATGTGTACTTCATGAGAAATAAGAGTAATACTCTTGAATACTTCAAAAGATATAATTCTATTGTGATGTGAATGCTATTGAATGGGTGCATCCATCCATCCTCACAAATTTTTACATTTATAGTAGTAGGATTCCCTTTTTGAATTCGGCTAAAATTTTAACCATTTCCTAGTAGCTCTCCATCTACTTAAAAAATACTGTGTTTTATTATAATGAGTGCGTGACAAACCTTTTAAGCTACTATATTATTTCTAAGGCGCATTACAGACGGCGAGGATAATATAATATTTTATGTTAAGATGAAATATCGATTGATATACCTACAGTTTGTTTGATCTACGACGGCTAAGATACTACACATTTTCATATTACGTACTATAATATGAAATAAATATCCAGGCAATTTTATTTAACGTCTGTGACGTCCTTTAGCCTGCAGAAAAATTGAAATAAAGCTAAACGGTTATACTTCTCAAAATCTTTATTTAAAACGTATTAAAAAAATATGTACAAAAATAATTATCTTGTAAACACGAGATTTCCTTTGAGACAAATAATTTAAACTGATTTTTGTTTTACTATAATATTTAATTTAAAATTTAGCTTAGTAAGCTATAGTAAATACATATTAAAATATCTCCTCTTGTTATCCGCTTGTACTATAAAACATGATGCTTCAAAATGCTGTGAGCAAATTGTTCTTGTACGTTTAGTCCACGAAACATGATTCGAACAAACTCCAATCCAGAGATCCCGAATCATTGTATCCTTAGGAAATTTAAAAATTAATAGTCAGAATAATATACTGATATAGTCGATATCGATATTTTTTGTGCTGTCACAGCCCTCATTTGTTCTGCAGTGTGGCTGGTTTATAAATTAAAAGTGCATAATTTCAGGTTAAGTTTATCCGCACATGTTTTATTTTAATAAAGAATAACGAATTTGAACAAAAGCTTGATAATATAATTGAATAATTATTTTTTAATCATTTGCGTATTTTTAATGAGTTTAGTGACATAATATTATGAAGAAAAACAAAATTGCAAATAGTATACTAATTAATTAGTTACGTTTCTTCATTTTGTAACAGAAATAACAAGAACGAATATGAAATTTTTATAAATGACTACTTTTAAATATTACCCTAAGTTAGGATCTTGCGCGATTCAGTGGCAACACTTATTGACCGAGCATTTGTTTAGGATTTTTGCTTATTTACTGCATTATTTGTTAATATTTAGACAAAATAATACTTACAGATGGAAAGTAACGTTGTCCTTTTGTTTATCAGTAGTTTCCGATCTCTTTTTACAGTAAAAAAACACAGCAATTCGGCATTTTTAGCTCCGGTTCGTCCCGCCTCACTGTGATTTGCCGAATACGTCAATAACGCGCGGCAACTAGTTTTATATAACAGGCATGACCGGCGGTCTCGTACCTTTGGCAGAGGGGAACGCCTGACAATGGCTACTCCGGTTGGGTTAATGCTCTAAGGGTAGGTTGTAGGTAGTAGGTGTAGGAGTAGATAGTAGATTGCAGGTGTAGTTACTTATTTATTTATTCAGTTCATAGTTAAGACAGAACAACGTCTGTTGTGTACAGCTAGTTATTAATTATTTTTATATTAAAACTAGCTTTTGCCCGCAGCTTCGCCCGCGTGGGAGTGTTCGGGGCAAAAAAACTTTTTTTACATATATATCTGCAATATAGCACAGAGTAAAAATATATACTTTATAATAAATTTTCACACGTACTTTTTAATTTTAAGATATCTCCTAGATAACATAATCTCCTAGATAAGGATAATTAAATTGTATCCGTCTAAATAGCTTCTGAAAATACCACATTGTTTCTGAACATTTTTTAAAACTTAGAATGGGTATAGTAACCTATCCTAAAAAGATAGACATATATGCCATCGCGGACTCTCTTGTAGACCTATAAAAGAGAAACAATCCCACCATACATTGTTTTGTTATTTATCTCCAACGGATTATAGGGTAGGCAAGCGTTTTCGATAAAAGTTCCCAGACGGCTTGATTTTTTCCGACACCTTCAACAATTATCGTCATAAATCAAACAATTTCCACAAAACCTTAACAAATTATTATCCACCTAAACCTTCCTAAGGAAGCATTATGTCGGTAAATGTAAACGGCATGAAAATCCTTTAAATAGTTTTTGAAATTATCGCGAACATACAGACAGACAGTCTCGGCGTGGCACTTAAGTATCCCATGTCCGTCTCCTAGTTCTAAGCTACCTCCCCACCAAGTTTCAGCCAAATCGGTTCAGCCGTTCTTGAGTTATAAATAGTGTAACTAACACGACTTTCTTTTACATCGATAATATAGATGTAACTAGTGTCCTACATTACGCGATAAATTTAAATGGAATTATAATATTTTTTAAACAACTGAAAGAGGGCAGACATCTTGTCTGCCATTCTTTTTTCGACCCCTTTCTTTGTAAAAAGTAGCGCTTCCCGTTAACTATTTCTGTCTTATTACTAAGAATATCTTATTTGAAAGATTTCAAAGAATTTATTCCTTCAGATTTCTTAGAAAATAGATGTTACTGCTAGATAGTTGTTAGTATTTTTTAGTGTATTTGATAAATTATGCTTCCTTAAGAACTAATACTAATACTAAGAACTATGTAAATAAATTTTGTAGAAAATTCCTTTAGGTACTTACGTTTACTGCAATACCTTATAAGTTATAAATAAGTTCAAGGGTTACTGATATCTTATAAAAACCGTTTAGCTGTATAGCTATATTACGTACTATATCATATAGAAATTTCTGCCCTTTAACGAATTAAGAGTCGTGCTCCGTTTGTCTAAGTCTAAGGGAACACGGTATTCCAAATTAAGTGATATCTTTTAATCTATACCATTTATGGACAGAATAGTGACCACATTGAAATCAATGTAGAAATTGTCCATGGTATAAGAATGAAGTTGACACAGGGCTGCACCGTGTTTAAAGACAACCTGAAAATATTATTATATCACGAAATAAAAACATATTTGGGCTATACCTGCGTATTATATAATTATTGTAACATATTTATTACTATTTGTGAGTTATTCACTTCAGAATGTTTTGTGGATGAAAAACATTAGTAGGTACTTAGTATATATCAGCTCCTATAAACAGCAGCTAAGAGGTTATCGTTAATCATTAATGAAAATCACATTTTCTCAGACTCTAATACACACTATAAAAAGCGATTCTAATACCATACAAGGTATTCATTTCAATCATAGACTTTATGACCTTTTATTTTACGACTTGCTCAGATCTAGACTCTAAAATCTAAACTATCTAAGAGTGGTCCTATAAGAATGCTATAAGATATAAGAATGTTCGCACTATAAAACTCCATTGCTCTGAATGTTATAGGGATATGTACCAGTCCAGGTAGAGTTTAGAATGGGACTACTTTGTCCGGAATCCGTAAGGTCGGTGAAAATACAGAGCATTGAAAATAGAACTCTGGTCTACTACAATAGAGCTGAAAATCGAAAAAAGTGTCTAGTTGTCATATATGACATTGATATTTGACCCGACACTTGTGTGTTCGATTTTCAGCTCTATTGTATTACCGCAGAGTTCGATTTTCAATATTCTGAATTTCCCCCGGCCTACCGGGTTCCGGATAATACAGTCCCAGCCTTAGAGTCTAAAGACTAGTACCTATTTACTGGACCAAGCTGGTGTGAGCCCTAGGTAACTGGGTGTAAATAGATCGTGTATATTTTATGAGCGTTGTTTTCAATCGTGGCTTGGACCGGTCTGTACAGTGTACGGTATTTGCATTCCTGCCAGAACCCATGGGGATAGAGATTGTGGGCTTGAGATGACAATTCTAATATTTCTATGTGCCGCAGTAACAAAATCTAATTTAATTTGTAAGTGGATTTTGTTGCATCCTTCACTTATTATAATATTTAATGAAATAATAAGTAAAAAATAAGAAAACACCCGACTACAAAAAAAAAAAACAATTATTTCACTTAAGCTCTAACACTCATAGTGTAGTCTGTTTTCTTAAACTTGTTTCGGTCTTTTTAGTACGTTGCTTAGGTATCTAGGTATATTTTGCAGTCCGGTTTTTTATTTTTTAAATTATTTTAGATTTTTTATTTTATCCAACACACACTTGGTCGTTTTAAGGCAAAAATACGACTATTTAATAATGCATTGATTACAAATTTATTCGAATGATTTAATTAAAAGTGGTTGTAATTATGCATTCCTAATTAAATTTAAATATATGACATATGTACATTTTTGAAATCTCCTTTTATTTCATTTATTTTGATACCTACCTACTCGATAGGTTTGGTTAAAAAAAATTAACTACTTACAATGTGGCGCCAAAATCCGCCATTTTGTATTTTTTCTTTAAACTATCGATTAGAAGATACGTGGGAATAATGGAATTTACAAACATACATAACACGATACGCGCGAAAAACATAACCCAGACGGGTAATAAAAAAGGATTTCCTTTTATTTGCCCATACAAATGGAACCTTTTAACGTAATAACGTCTTATAAATCGATGACCGCACGAAAAAATTGTCACGTTCTGCCTGATCGTCACGTTCCGCCTGAGCCGAGCGAGCGTGCAAGCGAGAGCGCGGCACAAGCGATAGAGAGGCACGATCGGCCTAAGCGCACGGCTTGTGATGACGTTATCACGTAACACTATCGTCCGTAAACCGACTTAACAGACAACCATTTTTTTCTTCTTCTTTTATTGACCACTTTCAATCCTTGTTCATTCTAAATTCTGATTTACCTACAGGAAGATCTCACATTTTTTTAATGCATGCCTTGTGTTTTAAAGGGTACCCAAAGGGTAAAACCGGATCCTATTACTAAGACTCCGCTGTCCGTCCGTCTGTCTGTCCGTCTGTAACCAGGCTGTATCTCATACGTCGTTATTGTTAGACAGTTGAAATTTTCACAGAAGATGTATTTCTGTTGTCGCTATAATAATAAATACTAAAAACAATAAAATAAATGTTTAAGGGGGCTCCCATACAAAGAACGTAATTTTTTGCCGTTATGTAAGGAACCCTTTGTGCGCGAGTCCAATTCGCACTTGGCCGGTTTTTTATCACTCGTTTGTTGTTATCGGCCCTTTTAACTGTTCCAATAAGTAGATTATCCTGTTGGGTGACAATTTAACTGGTACCTATATATTCTATGTCGACGTCTATGTACTTAGTATGTACTGTGAAGTCATTTACATAACTCTTATCAAATTAGGAAATACGAGATCTGTGGACTTCGTAATAGCGCAAACGGCATAAGTCTTGATTAGAGTACTCCCATGTGTAGAAAAGTTTTAGCTTAAAAAGCTAAAATCGTAAGCTAAAAAGGTTCCGTACCCAAAGGGTAAAAACGTCTGTCAGTCTGTTACCAGACTCAAGACTGCATCTCATTAACCGTGATAACTAGACAGTTAAAATTTCACAGATTATTGTGTATTTCTGTTGCAGCTATGACTGAAAATACTAAAAATTTAATAATATAATAATCGGAGCTCCCATGCAACAAACGTGTTTTTTTGCCGTTGTACGGAACCCTTTGGCCGTGGGTCCGATTCGCACTTGGCCGGTTTTTTACGTTCACTTTTGCGACTACCGATAAAGTTACTAAGTGAAGTGAAGCATTTCGCAGCTGTTTTTCATATTTCCTTTTCATTTAGGGTTACTTTTAATTAAATAACGACTAAATGATTTTGGAAAAGTCATATCTTTCGGACACTTATAAGACCAGCAACAAGTTAAATATATTTGGTCGGACGTAATCAACTGACGTCGTTCGCTATAACGACCGATCACTGCTGTAACTTGAGGTAGCATCTGCCAGTTTATTTCCGGGCTACTTAGGGCATATGATTTTGCAATTCGAATCGGTTAGAGCTTGGCTGGTACTTGGTACAAATAATCTTTACAGGATTAGGCATATTAATTGAACTTTATGGGATTGAAATACCAATGTATTAAAAGCGTTGTCAGGTTATGAATTTTTCGATAAAACGAATTATCTAAGAAATTCATTGAAACAAACATCTATGTGACGAACTCCCAAAATATAATACTTAATTAAGTATCGTTTTTCCTGTAAAGAAAAAGGTATTAGGTACCATAGCTAATTTAGCCATAAGGATTTATATTTATATCAAAAGGTGTTTGTTGAAAAATAATCTTAAATTAATGGACGATGGGCAATAATGTATCGAACCTGGGACTACCCTCCAATAACAATAAGATATGTGTTGTTCCCAATCAAAAGGGATTTAATATTAATTATTAATTAATTCCCTATCTGCCCATTCTCCTTTCACCCCAGACACATCTTGAACACGTCTTGAAGACACTTACTTATATTATATTTTATGCAAAACTTTTCTAAATTGTATCACGATTGAAGTGTGCTAATATATACATGCTCGTTATGTAATTTAATAACAATAGTGAGATAACAACACAAATCGAAATAATATGTATGGGACGCGGATGGCGCTGAGTATATCTTCAAAGATAGGAACATTAGTAAATGAATAAATCGTAATATTGCGAAAGGTAAGAAAAGGGAAACCGTCACAATATCTTAGACAACCGTTGGGTAAGACGGGGTACCCTATAAATTTAATAGATTTGGGCTTATTTTTGGTGTAGGCTTATGATTGGTCTATAAATAGTCTTTTTCCTCGTCAGCTTTTATCAAAATATAACCACATCATTGTTTTTTTGACATTTCTGCTTCCTTCTTCATAGTACACCAAATATTGCTCTCTTTTTAAATAAAAAAAAAAGTGAATTTGATGTGAAACAAATTATTACCTGTTTCGTAAGTAAATAAATTTTATTAAATTTAAACTAATATCACTTTTATCTCAATTCTCAATAATTTAAACAAATGACGTCGGATTTTTTACTCGTATGATCTACAGCTACATAATATCACGAGGGTCGATCTTTAGATGCTAGAACGGATGTGCTCGGTCTATTGGAAACACGTTCCCCTATTTGTGTACACTGTACATAATATGATAGCAGCATAATATTATGGGAGTTACTTGCTGGTCTATCGATAATTAGTCGATATAGCTCAAGTATTTGTTTTTTAAAAGCAATATTTGAGGGCATGAAGTTTCTAAATTAAGAATTTTACAAATTAGAGATCGAAATATATGGGGTTGAAAATTTATTTCGATGCCTAACATAATTTAACACAAGCAAAGCCGAGGGTATGAAGAAATAAATTTAAAAAAATATATAAGTTTTATGTTACGACCGAGACAACTTGAAAACATACTAATTAAGAGAAAATTGATTGTCTTGTGAAACGTAAACTCGAATATTTGAATTTTGATCGTTGAAACCAGTCGCATTGCCGAGTCTGGCTGTCTGGCCCATTTCCCCGCAGTGGTCAGCATTCCAACACTATGGGTACTAGCCAGTCAATACATATAATACATTATTATGTACTCATTGATATTTGAGGTATATATTATAATATCTCGAACGGTGAAAAAAAAAACAACGTGAGGAAACCAGCACACAGTTGGCCATGACGTAGGTACTGGACCTGGCTAATAAGTATGTGCGGAATTTTAATGTTTTTTACAGATTAAATATTTTTGACGTGACAGTCTTATAATTCGATGGAGCCGGCTGCACGCACGAAAAAACATGACTCATGCGGCGTTACCTTGCTCTGAGGCGTTCCATTTAAGGCTTGAAGTGCAAGCGAGAGCGCGGAATCTGTCTCTCTCCTACTTGAGTGAGCGATCCATCAGTATTTTCTTATGACGTGCGTTGTCACGTTCAACTATCGTCAGTAAACCGACTTTACAGACAACCGATTTTTATGTATTTTTTGTAACTTATTCCAAGTTAAATGAAATTGTATAATAAAAGGTGCCTGACCTATTCAACAGTTGGTCAATATGTCACGTTTTCTATACAATACACTCTTTTTACCGCATAGAACATTTAATTGGGATCATTGTATACTTTTTTCTACACGACAAAGGTTTTATAACTTTTTAAATTGAGAAGTCATTAGTCTGGCCTACCGAGGTTTGGCCACGTACTAACTATTTATTGGGAGTTTTGCCGGGGAGTTCAATGGGTGACGTTGTGGAATTTGTATTTTTTCAAAAATTTGTGTTATTTCGGTTCTTAATGTGTAATATTGGTAGAATATTAACCATTAAATATTCGTTAACGTGCTCAAGTGTGGGCAAGTGGTACAACTTCTAAAAACGTGCTATTTTGTGTTTCCCGCCAAAACTCCCTAGGAACTTTCAGTAAAGCTTCTACCACTTTACTGAATCGACTGACATGACTCATGGACTGCACTGACTATTTATTTGGACTTTGACTAGACATGACGATTTAGGAATACGGTGTTGAAAATTGAAACGAAAGTTCTATTTCCCGCCTTTTTAACTTGACACTGGCAAATGGTTATAAGCCGATGCCATATATAAATGAAAAAAAAAAAACTATTTAGTAATCTGTGGTTTATTGGATATTTTATTGGATACTACCTACATCTCCGATGCAGCGTCATATAACGACTTTGAATTCGGAATAAATGAATAAATCTTTAGTAGAAATTCGATAAAAGTTACCTTAAGTAGGTAACTTTTATCGAATTTCTACTAAAGATAGGAATTTTCTTTTTATTTTCTTACGTTTGATACGTGTAGGGTATTTGGCTGCTTTCACTTATTCGGACAACGAAGACATTTAAAACGAAGTATTTAGTAGGTACTTATTTCTTGTATTTTCTTATGCATCATGCTTCATTTGTGCGTGTTCTTCCTAGATTTAATATTTTGTAAGATATAATTTTTAATAATGTTGATCATAATATTTCACATAAAAAAGGTTATCCCCCTAACGAATAATTAATATATTACTATTTTGAAAGAAAACTTTTTGAACTGCTAGGTAAAAAAATACCTTTATCCCAAAATATGAACGCGGCTTCTTCAAAACATACTTATTTATTACTTTAAATATATCCCCCCTTAGCACAGAACACATAAGTTTTATTATTAAGGGTACGTGTACCCTTAATAATATTAAATAATAATATAAAAAATATTTACATAACGGATAACTTAAACAACGTTGCTGTCTTTGTCTGATACGTTGGAAATGTCACATGATACATGGGCGTACCCAGGTAGGGGCTGGGGCAGCTGCCCCCTAGAAGATAAAATGAACGTCAATTTTCCAATTTTCAATATACCAGACCGACCATCTTCTCGAAACAGGTATGAGCTGCCCCCCTCTAGCCGAAATCCTGGGTACGCCCTTGACATGATAGAAAACGATAGCAACGTTGTGTAAGTTATCCGTTGTGTAAATATTTTTATTTGTAAGAGGGTAGGTACTAATTATCAACGTGTTATATCGTACTACGCATTTCTGCACTGTGCAGTGTCTAAGTTTAAATAAATTTTCTTGATAATATCTATACATCTATTACATAATAATAATAAATTTTTAACTGGTCGTTGTCTGTACATGGAGGATAAATAAGAAAAGCTATTACTATTACATCAACTATTATGAACGGTATAGAACCCAAAACAATGATTTTTAGATTTTTTGTCTGTTTGTCTGTACGTTTGTACGCGCTAATCTCAGAATCTACTGAACAGATTTTGATGAAATTTGGGATGGTAGTAGTTTAGACTCTGGATTAACACATAGGCTACTTTTTATTGCGGAAAAATGTACGGTTCTGAACTATACTAATATTATAAAGAGTAAAGCTAATATTATAAAGAGGTATAGTTTGTTTCATTGTGAGTTTGTGACTTACCAAGATTGTAAGGGGTAATCTTTGAATCAACCTATTTTTAAGTAATCTGGTTAAAAAACCTGGTTGAAGTATCAACCTATTTTTAAAATTCTTTTACCAATAGAAAGCCAGTGAGTGTCATAGGCTATAAATAAATAATAAAAAAAACGAGCGAACGAAATTGTTTTTGAGAAACGATGAGAGATGAGAGAAAAACTCAATAGACTTCTAGAGAAAAGTTTTAGAGTTCGACAGTGCCTTCAAAAAATATAAATTGCATATGCCCGCGGCTTCTCCCGCGTGAAATCAGGTTTTAAACGATATCTTTATAATAATTTTAAACTTTCATCCCCTATTTTACTTTCTTAGGGGTTGAATTTTGGAAAACGCTAATATATATAAATATGTAACTCATTGTTTTTCCGTACTTAATTCATACGAAATTTCACGTACAAGGAATAAAAAAAATCATACAAACTCTTATTCACCACCTTGGGGATTGAATTTTGAAAAATGCCAAAGATAAGGCTGGGTCTATAATATGATCCGGAATCCGGAAGGCCGGAGAAAATTCAGAACGCTTAAAATAGAACTCTGTGTTAATACAATAGAGCTGGAAATTGCACACACAAGTGTCGAGTCAAATGTCAATGATATTATGACAGTTTTTCACTCGACACTTTGATTTTCAGCTTATTAGCGCAGAGTTCTGCTATCAATGCTCTGAATTTTTCCCGGCCCACCGGATTCCGGACAATATACTCCCAGCCTAGGTCGTGTTAACTAGCGTGAGCGGGCCAATACGCACACTCTCACTTTTCTCTAAAATTTATTTTCATGTAGTTTACATTTACCGACAGAGTGGTTCCTTAGGAAGGTTTAGGCGATAATAATTAGTTAAGGTTTTGTGGTAATTGTTTGATTTATGACGATAATTGTTGAAGGTGTCGAAAAAAAATTAAGCCGTCTTTTATCGATAACACTGCCTAACCTGGGCTAGGTTAGTTGGAGATAATTTATAACATAACAATTTACGTTGAAAATGGTGGAATTATTTCTCTTCTAAAGGTCTACAAAAAAGTTCGCGACGGCATATAATATAGTGTCTATCTTTTGAGGATAGATAGGTTATACCCATTCTAAGTTTTAAAAAATCACAAATAATGTGGTATTTTCAAAAGCTATATCTAGGGGATATTATATATTTTACTCTGTGCCACTCAGGGGCGTGCGCTCCTTGTAGGCAGAAATGCAGTGCTTTACTTGTCATTCACAGATATTTTAATAAAACGTTCGTACGTTTTAGATGACTTTAATTAATAGTAAATAAATTAATTTAAAAAATATAATAACTTAAAAACGCCTAATATTTTATAAATAGCAACTCATCTCATGCCGTTGAGTTCTGCAGGACATATCATCGCATGTATGTGTAATTTTCATACTTCGCAAACGCACACACCCATGAATGTGAATAATGATTAATAATAATTCCCACATGATTATATAGCGAAACTCCCGCGGCAGGCGATGGCTCTCGGCTATCCGATCGCTTCCGGTGCTACTAATATATTGCAGGTATAATTGCTACAAAAGTTTTTTGCCACGAACACTCTCCAACGCGGGCGAAGCTACGGGCAAAAGCTAGTAGGTAATAAAAATTAAAAACAATTTATTTTCGGACGACTCGTCATAAACAATAATATTATGTTTAACAGTCCGAACAACATCCTGATATAACAATATTTTATAGAAATTACGTTCATCTTTGCTGGTACCGACTTCAAAATTAAGATGAGAAATAGTTAAATTTTAGCCGAATTTCAAAGGTGAATTATTTAGAAACTGAAATTTATTTCATACTTTTTTGTGTATTTTTACTTTGGAAGTCGGTTCATATCAATACTACGACGGTACCTTGTTTTCTGTTGCGTGGTCGGTACGCACCTACTGTGCTACTACTTACTGACTATAGTATTATGGACTAAGGCTTAAGCTTTGTAGGCTAGAAAGTATAGTAAGTATTAGCTTTTATAAAAAAGAAATTGTCTTTGTTGTTTACAACTCTGTGAAAATTTTGCGCTCAACTGTGTTAATGACAGCCGTAGACAGTACTTACCTAGTACCATCTGGTACCTACCAGAGTAGTTGAGAGCTAGATAATAATAATAATTATATAATACCAGCATCGTGATAATTTTGTAAAGATAATAGCTATTTTATTTTATTTTCTTTATCTGTCTATTTTCTATATAAACTGACGTTTCAACTATCAGAAAACGCACAAACAAAAATCATGTAATAGATGTAGCTCACCGTTCACTGTTAGTCATGTTTTAATAGATTGTAATAATAGTTATGATTCCGAAAGACAATTGTTTGGATATTACCAATGACAGATATGTATTATTAACTGATCCTGATGTGTGATAATGTTCTAAAATTTTTCAAATATTGTAATTTATATGCTTAAATTTAAATAATGTAATAGTGGTCGCTTATAACCTATGTATTTCCAAGCGATCTTAACAAAACTAATACTTTTACAAATGTTTGAAAAGTTTGAACACAAAAAAAAATCTTTTCAAAATACGTGCAAAACCATAGTAGGTAACCTACCAGCGACGAAGGCTGATTCTCCTTTATATATGCTTCCTTCTTAGGGTAGGTTTAGGGTCTTCAAAAGGATGGTAAGTGAAGCCGATAGGAATAGAGTTATAGGAACCCCGCGCCACTGTAAACCTACTAATATCTAATCTTAGATTATAGAAAGTGGTGTAGAACCACGTAAACGTGGTCCAAAGTAAAGCTTATAAAATTGTTTTGTTAATCCCCAGTGATTAGGGTCAAATAAACATATTAGTTATTACACGTAGTTAATTAGTGTGTATGTGTCCGGCTAGTTAATGATTTGTTTACTAAACTAATTAACCCAAAATTAAGAAAAATTTTGGTAAATTTTTAAATTTTCCCCTATAAAAATCCATTTTTTTTATAAACAATCTTTTTTTATGAGATGTTAACAATAAGTTGGTAACATCTCAAAGATGAGACTGAATTTTTTTAGGGAACTTACGACCGAACTTTACGTATGTCCTAGCTCTTAACTAATACTGTTTCTAAATACTGTAATCCTTAAAAGATACTATGTGAATTAATTATTGCTATTATTATGCACATGGATTTAATGCATTTCTATTCCTAATTCCACATGGGCTTTTAAGTACTGTGCTCATACGAAGGGACTTTTATACTTGGTGGATACCGACTTAATACCAAGGAAAAGTGGTATCAGAAACGATGTTCCGATGAATCTCACAAAACATTACGGCCTATCTATAGTAAATGACCTGGTCCTTCATACGGTTCCGAAGAAGGCGCCATATCACGCGAAAGCGCGTGCATATCACGCGGCCAACTCGTGCTTTTATTTATATCTGTCTTGTCTGCAAAGTAATATAAATAGGAGCGACAGATAATTAATAGAAAAAATGAAAAAGTTAACAAAATAATCATTAGAATATGTCTACTAAATATGGAGTCAGTACTTGACGTAGGGTTTTGTCGCGAGGAGCTCCCCGGCTTCGTTCATTCAACACAAGCGCGAGCAGCGGGTGGCCGCGCACCGCGCTCTTCTTCTATTTCTTTTTTTTATGTACCCGCTTTTATTTGCTAAGGTTTTCGCCGAAGGGATAAGTAAAAAAATCGAACACGTTAAGAACGAGTGACAATTATCCAGTGTTAATTAATTATGTATCAGTAATTGAGTAAACATCTTTAGTGGGACGAATAGACTGTGCCGGACTATATGTGTATGAGTTTTCCAGAACGTACAATGTCATTAGAACACCAGCTACCTGTGATTATGAAAAAGGTAATTTTTATACATTTTTATTGCTAGAAACACCATGAAAAATAAAAGAATTAGGTAAGTTTTAGGTTTGAAAATATCTTAAATTTAAAATGATTACTAAATTAGATTAGTTTATGTAATAACTAATACGATATAAAAAATTTACACCGTATATTTAAATCATGAAATCGTATAACAAAAAAAAAATAAGACTAAAATTTTAATAAAATAAGTACATTGGGCGTTTTTGACCGGCTGTTTGAAAAAGTGGCAAACAATTTTCGTTCACATTTAATTTCCCGTATTTACTTTAATTCAGATCCATGGAGAAGTGGAGATAATCATATTTTATTAATTGTTAATCATATTTTATATGAAAATTCTAGTTAAAATAATATCACACTACTTACTACTTACCTTTACTTAGTACATTGTTCGCCGTGGCTTAATTTTCCCCATTAAAATGTCCCATGTTCTTTTAAGTATTTTTGTAAACAGAATACAATTTTATTAAGTAACATGTAATTAATATATTAACTTTATTGTAACCATGACCTACACTAATATATTTTATTTAAATTATTTGGCTGTCTATTTTTTACCTGACTGTCAGGAAGGGTTATGTTTTTCCCACATATCTTCCAAACGGCTGGATGGATTTCGACAATTAAGGTATCGTTAGATTTGTCTCAATAACCCAAGTGTCCTTAGATAGCTTTTTTTTTTAAAAAGACAAAATGGCGGATTTTGGCGCCAAATTGTAAGTAGTTCATTTTAACCAAATTATAACCAATATTTTTTTTAACCAAACTTATCGACATTGTTATCAAAATAAAGGAAATTAAATGGAGATTTCAAAAATATACATATGTCATGTATTTTAATTTAATCAGGAATAATTACAATCATTTTAATGGAATCTATCGAATAAATTTGTTATCAATGGATACAAATAGTCGTATTTAGCTTTAAATATATAAAAATGTTGGACCCTATTGCGCATTTTTGTTATACCCGGTATAGTTAATCAAATTTTGTATTTACGACGGTCACCAAATCAGTTTTAAATTTTTTATTCCGCTACTCACTGCTAGATGACGCAGAGACCAGCTAGAAGTAGGAGAACTGCCTCAATCTGTATTTCTAGAGTTTGATGATTCTAGTATAACTGGCAATTTACCAGGCATTGGTGTTCGTATAGAGCCGTGCACTACTGAATTTGATGCTTTGCGTGGTAAAGGAAAGATCGAGCGACGTATGCTTCCATTAATTTTGAGCTGGGCGGTAACAGTTCATAAATTGCAGGGGACAACTTTAGACCGAGCTGTTGTTGATTTAAGCAGTAATATTTTCGCGAGAGGTCAGGCGTACGTAGCTTTGAGCAGAGTCAGATCACTTTCAGGTCTAGCGGTTAGTTCGCTAGACCCTAGAAAATTGCTACATCAACCACACGACCAAAACTCTCTTGAGGAATTGAACCGCTTACGTCAATTATAATTTTCATTTTTATTTTGTTTCACACGCTATAATAATAATAAATTTTGTCCAATTTACAAAAGTCATAATAGAACACACTCTAGTTCATAGAAATGTGCCGGACAGAACACTAAAAAGTCTAAAATAAAATAAATAATTAGAAAAATAAAAAAACCCGACTGTAAAAAAACCTAATATACCTAAGACACCTAACGCACTAACCACCACACAAAATACCCATTTATTTTCGTACGATATATAATTTGTAAATGGGTCCCGCCTGCTAACAAACACCATGACAATTATTTCACTTCACATAATCTTCAACCCATAGTGTTTTAATTTTAATTTACTTTAATAATAATTTTAATTTTATTATACTCGTGCTAATAATAAATGTTTATTTATTTATGAAATAAAGATAAATTACGTTCAAAACTTATATAATTGCGAATAACACATGTTAAACTTAAATACTAACTTAAGGTCTTTAAATGCTACTGACAAAAGTAAAAGCTTACTAAAAAACTGACATGTCCGAAATCCGGATAAGGGTGAATTTTATAGTAGGTATCTAGGTGTCAACTTTTTTCTTTTGAGGATATTAATGACCTTTTTTGTCTCCAAATTGGTTTAGGATGGGACACATTCGAATATTTGACACATTTATTACATTCTTCCAAAGGCACTTAAGATTGCTAGCTGTTACAAGTTATCCAAGATTTACAATATCTACTTAACAGGAAAAAAATTAAGATAAGATATATATATATATATATATATATATATATATATAAGATAAGATATATATATATATATATATATATATATATATATATATATATAGATAGATAGATATGGTAGTACTTTGTCAAAAACTAAGTTGACAAAACTCGAAACTTAAACTCGAAGTCTTTTGCTTATTATTTTTTTCAAATATTATGCTTATTTTGCCTGTCAATTGATTAACACAAGTTTTAGTTTCTGCATAATAATTTTAAATTTATGAACGTGAAGATAAATACTTGCATTATTATCTATTCCGACAGTAGCCAGTAGGTATCTGACACATTTCTGATACTGCAGTCTTGTTCAATGATAACAGCAGGCTCTGATCGTTTATTAATGTACACAGGATGTAAGGATCTTTGTTACATTAATAATTATGTTCTAAGGACTCTTCCTTTTGTAGCTTTACGAGCGATTAATTCATATTGTACTTTATTAAATATAGAATAGAATGTCTTCTTGTTTCTAACAGTCGGACGTTAAAGGTAGGTACCACTATGTGGAAGAACTATTATTATCTAACCAATAATAAAAGAAACGAAATTGATACTTAGCTTCTCACAGTTTGTTTTAAAAATAATTCTGCAGACCATCTACATAGATCTTCGTCTCGGGTTAATTTGTCAAACCCAAACTATTTTCGGGTTAGGTCGGTAGTTTCCGCGTGAAGTGTTGCATTTTTGACCTCCGATACAAACAGTGGGGTGCATGATAAAAGTTTGACGTGTCTGTACGTGTGTGTGTGTTTCTATGTCTGCTGTGGCATTGTGATTTCATTTAGATCTAGTTTTTTTTTGTTTGAAACGTGTCTGCCGTGATTGAAAGCGATCTGAGCTATTCATCAACATCAGCTCGCTTACTGCTCGAAAATCTCGTGGGTTATCTAAAATTAATAATTTTGTTTATGTCCATTGTTTTTATGTATTCTTGTTTTTTATTATTGCACGTATGCAACATGTGTGTGTTTCCTTCTCAGATCAGAGATAGGGCGTGACATATATTGCATAATACCTTACTGATAGCGTTGTTTACGATCGATGTTACCTATCACAAGTTTTCTCTGTAACGACACACTTTCCTTTCACCGTATATAAAGATTCTAGGATAATGTAGTGAATGATTGGACATCATTGTAATGTGATGATCATCAAACAGTAAATTAAAATCGATTTTGAAAATACAACCAATCTGAAGTTAATATAGAGTCGAGTTTAAATGTTAGTAAAGAAGTAAAAAGGCGGTCCTTATTGGATCATTTTTTTTGTCTAAAACTTTTATACAGCTTAAATCGTTCAAAATTACCATTGTAGAATCAGGGAATCTTAATCATAAGCAGACTGACCGCTGTCGTAATTTGTTCGCAAAAGTTTTGTGGAGGTATTAAAATAATATTATTCCACTTGAGATCCCAGGCCCGCCAGACTCCCCTTATATTCTTACTTATTAAAATGTATATCATATCGTAGTATTAGTGCGTACAAATCTTAGTATGAACAGAGATAGATATAAAGGTTAGAAGTTTAATGATTTTTATTTCTACGTGGATGATTATCCATTTTTTATGAAAACTACAACATAAAAATAAGTAATCCGTGTAAATTTCATTTTATAGCATTATCTTGTCATTATTCTACTATAGTAAAATGCTTATGTATGTTATAACATACGTAAGAATAACTTCAAAGGCTGTAAGAAAAGTTATTAAGTAGGTACTTACAGTTTTTTTGTACCTTTGGAGCCTGTACCTGTGAATTAACCCACCGCACAAACTAGCGGGTATGCATACTTTATTTCGTTCATTGTACACACTAGTACTACAATATGAAATAATAAAGTATTTTATCGGTAATAATAAAGGGTAGACTTGCGGACCTGGGGTCTCAGTCTATATGATATAGTGATATGTGACTGTCTTTTTCCATTATAACCTGATAGCACAATTCTATCATAAATTTCCCACAATAACGATTTCAACAAATTTTCGACACGGCATAACTTTTTACTTTCTAGCAAGATTTCTAGTTTTCCATCAGAACTAGTAAAACCTCGTTAAATTCTAGCTCTAGTGAGAAAAGAAAGCAAAGAAAAATATCAGCAAGCTATACTCAATATGTCTATGTATATAGACTTAAATCGAAATCAACGTCGAACAAGTATTTTCCCAGGCGTCGTCTAGATGTATTTATACCCAGCATTTGGCTATTTTTACTCCGGCTGCATACATTTTTAGGTTGTCATTGACCTCACCTCTTCCAATATACTTGATATTCAGAGGTCATATGGCTAGGTACTTAAAATCTATATAATGGCTATCACTAACTGTTAAATGTAGTTTGTTATTATTTTCCAAAGATTTAAAGACATTAATATTAAGTAGGGAATAAGTTTATAGTATGACTTAGGTACTTATTCACTATATTTGCATTACGACACATTGACTTTGTTAGTTTGTACATGTGCGAGTTGTATTTCAAGTAAGTACAGAAAACACTATCACGTGTGATATATACAATGCAAGAAATTGTTTTTTTTTATAAAAAAAGGAAATTATTTTATTTCCCCATTGCATTGGCCCTAGGGTAAATACGCCACTGAGCTTGTCGCATAGGTAGAAAACTTAAGATATGTAGATACGACCTAGAGATTCAACATACCTACTAAAATGATTTTTAGGGTTCTCTACACAAAGGGTTAAACGGGACCGTATTACTAAGACTCCTCTGTCCGTCCGTCCGTCTGTCTGTCCATCTGTCTGGTGACATACTGTATTTTCACAGTCGATGTATTTCTGCCGCTATAACAACAATGAACAAACACTAAAAAATATAATAACATAAATATTTATACAACATACATCCCATACAACAAACGTGATTTTTTTTGCTGTTTTCATAAATAATGGTACGGAACCCTTCGTGAGTCTGACTAGCACTTTTATATCTTCAAGCTGTTTTGAACATGTCTGCCGTATTTATGCATTAATAGTTAAGATAAAAAATATCTAATTAGCAACATGACATTGTAAAATGAAATCGGGCAACATCATAAAGCTGTCGACTTAAACAAGCCAATTTATGTTGCAGTCAATTGCCATTGTTGGACAGAGATTTGCATTCGACTAACGAAGATATAGTGCGTATGGCAATTTCGAACTGCTAGGGTCACCCACACAAACCTATTAATTGGAAACAAATAAATTATACTTAGGGCATAGGGATAGCATAGGGATTTTGTAAAAAGTCGCTCAGTAAAGGGATAAGAGTGTTATTATAAAATCTGTATAATTAAATGTTGCTTAATGTATCTTATCTTTTTGTGTCAATGTTTTGTTTTTAAAACAGTCAAGTAAATTGTTATAATGTGCCCATTAACTTAATAGCAGCTATTTTAGCGACTGTTTATTAATAATAAAATAAATTATTTAAAATCCAAAAATACTCTCATCGTGCCTGAAGAGCAATCATTTCTAAAAAAAAATATATTTGTTTCACTCAAAAATAAAAAAAGAATAAGAAATAAAAATATTTCGTCTGACCGACATTCGAACCCGAGAGTCGAGACCAATTGGTCAACAATCCAATTTATACGTAACTGCGCTAAGCGTATCTGACATTAGAATTCAAAATTACTCATGTGTTATTTGTGATACAAATAATACATGAGTAATTTTGAGGAAAGAAAAAGCATGAAAAAACAACATGGCGCGTAACCGAAAATCGCGACGATTTAATAAATATATAAAATTTCTCTCATACGTCGATAAAGTAATGTTTCACTACAATAATAAATTAATATAAACTAGTATAGTAATAAAATAAACTAGTATTACATTTACTTTAAATTTAAATCTTATACTTTAAACGAGACAATCTTGTATATATATACCTATAATCGATATCTCGGCAACGGCTACAAGTATTACCATAAAATTTAGTATGCAGGGAGTTTTGGGGGAGAAAAATCGATCAAGCTAGGTATTATCCCTTAGAAACTGCGCATTTTAAAGCAATGTATGTTTTTTTCTTTCGTTGTGCAACAATATATCAATAATTTCGACTCTGTTTGGCAGCTTGGTATGCGCACCTACGTAAAATGTTTGCGTTGTGTACGCAATGTGTGAATAAAATTCGGATGTGGTGGGTTCGAATCCGGTAAGATTTTTATGATTCTTATTTTTGCTTTATTTTTTATATATTTTTTAATTATTTTATCGATCTACTAAAACTCCGAGCAAAGCTCAATCTCCCAGGTACTAGGTATATAATTCTGAACGAGGAGTTGCGTATATTTGTAAAAAAAGGTGCAAGGTATCGTCATCTCGTCAGAAAAAATAATTTTCTTTTCCAAAAGTGTTTCTCCGAAGACTAAAAAAGTAAGCTAACATTATTTTTCTTTCGACTGTCTGTCTATCTTTTTCGACTGTCTTATGACCCTTTTCAATAACCTATCTACCAATAAATAAATAGTTATTTATTGGTAGATGACATGATGACATGACGTTTCTAACATATAGATGTAGAAACGTCAAATTTGTATCGCAAAAAACCGTCAAATGATTTAATGACGACGTTTTTAACAAATATGTAGTTATAGATAGATAGGTTGTTGAAACGGGTCGTAAATGTAAATTAAACAACGGAACAGCTGGAATCCTGGATTTCTTGAGACATGACGTCTTTTGTCGGAAATCGGACGTAAAAAGAGCAGTAAAAATAGACATTGCACGGATTTGCGTAAGAAAATTTTATGTCGCTGTTATATCGTGCATTAAACACGAGGTAGGTGCATGTAAATAGTCGTCCAAATTGTGCTTTGACATGATGCGAGAAAATATTCAAAATGTAAACAATATACACAATATGTTGCAAAAGATAAAAAGTGTAGTTCATACTTTTCTACACAGAATATAACATTTGAGAAATATTATGTTAAGTACTTCAAAGATAAGACTCCAAAATAAAGAAGCTTAGGTGGAGATGGACGGGCCGCACCATCAGACGGCCAACTGAATGGACAAAAATAGCAACCGAGTGGACCCCGCGACATAATACAAAAAGAAAAAGAGGACGGCAACTCAAAAGATGGTCGGACGAAATTAAGGACTCGGGGGGGCCCGTGTGAGATATTGTTGAATAGTTCTTTTAAAATAAAGGCAAAGTTTAATACATGACTTTTTTACAAAGTCAACCATTTTTGAGCAATCGGCCTGCATTTAATCCCTGGCATTAACTAAATTTACATTTAACAAAAAAACGAATTATCAATTTAACTGGCCTTTTATTATGGCGACAAGGCCTCACGCAGTGACTGCCTGTCGTCATCAACATACATCGTCTCTCAGACACAAAACTGCTGACACTCGCACAATCACACATACATGGTCCCTACACTACACCCCTCAAATTTTCACAAAAGATATAAAACATTCCAAACTGATTTTACATGCAATACACAATACAAAAACACAGATACAATATTAATATAATATCTGGAAATGACATCTGGACTATCTTTAATATATCATCACCCATCCTACTCCAATACAGTTACCTTTCTGGACGAGGCCAAGGACGCCTGGAGCGTAACTAGTGCTTGTAGCGAATTGCCTGACAATACTTTTTCCCAAAGGCTCTGGGACGAGCCACTCTGCAGACTGGTACGGAATAATCTTCTTAATACGTCCTCCAGTCCTGTGGAGCAGGCTCGCCTCTTAGCTGCGGAGAAGTGGGAGTCGGGCCTTTGGCTACAAGCATTACCGTCACCCAATACGGGCACATTGCTGGATCGAACAGCTTTCCGGTTAGCCACTTCCCTGCGTCTTGGCACCCCCCATCGCTGTGTTTGTGGTGCAAATGTGGACAGCCTCGGACACCACGGGCTGTCCTGTTAACGAAGCGCCGGCCGCATCTCCCGACATCACTGCCTGAACGATCTCCTCCGTCGGGCTCTTGTCAACGCCGGAGTGCCAGCTGTGCTGGAACCCTCTGGTTTGGCGCGCGACGATGGCAAGAGACCAGACGGTATGACCCTGGTCCCTTGGAGAGTGGGACGGGCTCTTGTATGGGATGCTACTTGCGTCGATACACTTGCTCCGCCCATGTCCAGGGCACCTCGAGTTCTACAGGTGCGGCCGGCGGAAAACCTCAAGCGGCGCAAATATGAGAACCTTAGTGGGGATCTCATATTTGAATCGTTTGGGGTTGAAACCTTAGGTACATGGGGTCTGGGTGCGCACAAACTTTTCGGAGAAATCTCCAAAAAACTCATTGAGTCCACCCGAGACCCCAGAGCCGGCACCTACCTGGCCCAGAGAAGTATCGCAATCCAGCTAGGAAACTCTTTGAGCCTTCTAGGTACTCTGCCTGGTGGGGACGACCTAGGAGATTTCTTTGTTTTGTAGCATTTTAAGTTTTGGAGTAGTTATTATTTTTTAAGTACTTACCTACTTTTATGGTACAATTGATTTTGTTATCATAACTAGGACCTAGGACGAGAACCTTATGTTTTTACCAATAATAAATTAGTTTTTTATATAATATCTTATCCTACTATACAGATATAATATCTTATCCTACTAAAATTATAAATAGGGCTAAGCACTAAGCATTGTTCACTACACTATCTGCCTGCGGTTGCGCGGGCGCTGGGCTATTGCGGCTCTTCGTAAATCTTGTAAACATTTTCGTCACCCAATTCTTATACGATAGCGACCATATAACACCAGTGCCAAAAAATATCATGATCCCCATGATGACACATATAATCGTAGTAGTAACATTTTGCTTATTTAACTCTGCCTGCACTGAGACATTTTGAGCAACGAAAACTTCTTCCTTGCTATATAAATTTACATGCAGTACTCTCTACTTGCACAAACCACAATATTGACATCTCTGTCCAAACAATGAAATGAAACATTTCCCGTCCATCCATCTAAGTTCCATCCCATCGACTTTGCTTCGCCCGAATTCTCCATTATAATTGATAATGTCACAGTAAACAATTTATCGATTTTGTAGAAAAAATGTTTAATTTTTAAGACAAATCACGTCGGGGTCACCACTGTAGAGTTCCACTTTTTACATATTTGGCCGATATAGTGAAAAAAAAACATTTTTCCGAATTTTTGATTTTGGCGCTCGATATTTTGGATATGGAATGATATCCAAAATTTGAGAAAAACTCCTCTGGACAATTTAGTCAGCTACAATTCGATCCTATGCAAAGATAATCAGGTTAAGGGTTTTTGCGATAGCATTTTTTCGAATTCCGTAGATTCATTTCCAATGTGCTCGATAGTAGCGTGAGGCACGAAATCTGTGATTTTTTTACATAATATGGTTGCACTTCTATGGCGGACGGCACCGCAGCCGTGGGAGCTGCGGCGCGTGTGTAAAGGAGCTAACTTCCGTTGTTTTTGGAACGACTATGATTGCATTTTACAAGTTAAATATCTATAACTCCGAAACTAACAAATTTATATGAGCCGTTATAGTTTCCTTCAAAGTTCATCACGTCATGATCTACCATCATGAATTTTTTCATATTTTTCGAGCCAGCTCCTTTAGAGCTAACTTCCGTTGTTTTTGGAAGGACAAAGATTGCATTTTACAAGTTAAATATCTATAACTCCGGAACTAACAAATATATATGAGCCGTTATAGTTTCCTTCAGTTTATCACGTCATGATCTACCATCATGAATTTTTTCATATTTTTCGAGCCAGCCAGCTTTTAGAGGGACCCCGGGTCCCTATTTTAACAAAAAACCTAAGAGCATGATAGGACATGCCTAAGGAGGGTTCAGTAACTATAGAACGCAATAGGTTTTCTTTAAAATACTTCAATAATTACTGTCCGATTTCGCTCAAACTATTTTTCTTAAAGAGTTTTTAGCTTGATCTATGAGCATGGAAACTTACAAGTTTTTATCTCCTATAGTTTAGAAATGTCAAACAGACAGGACAGACCGAAACTATAAGGGTTTCTTGAATATTACGGAACCCTAAAAAGAGTACCAGACAACGGTAGGTTAAAATCAAATACATAGCCTAATATAGAGCTCTATGAATCTGTGATCAATTGATTCAGTTCATGGCTGGTCATTCCTCTTTCTCCTCAACTCAAGGTCATTCTGATAACAGTAGTCTTTAACAGATTTTATTTATGTTATTTGGTAAGTGATAACATTATTACCTACTTATTGGTATAGGCATGGAAGTACGTTTCGTGTAGGCATAGATTTAAAACAAAATTGACTTAACAGGCGCATAAAGAAAACCTTGTTCGAAAAAAATCTGCGCATTCGACACGACTAAGGGTCAAATTCACACCGAAACGATACGCGACATGGCGCTGCATTCTTAAGATAGCTATTCAATTACATGAAGATACACGTTTTATTGTAAGAGTTCGAATGTCATGTTGCTGCGCTTCACAGCGCATGTACATTGTGCATTGTATGAATGTAGGAATGTGTAAATTTAGCAATTTCAATAAGACTCATTATCTTGAGAGAGATACTTTAAGAGAGAATTCTCGCTAAATATTGTTCGTATCTTATTCTAGTATGATAAATTATAGTCAATAGTCATGTATGTACGTAAACGGTATTTATAGTGGAACTGGTACGGCAGAGGTCGGCTGACGGTCATTCCGGTGGTTAAGTGGCCATAAGACACAATACCAAGGCAAGCCAAGGCGCGTGGAACTAGCTCTCTGCTTTACACAAACTTTAGTATATCATCATGGTCATGGTCATTTGGTATATCATGGTCCATTCAGGCGATGACTGGTGTACCCATAAACCCTTACTTTTAACCCCCGATGAAAACAGGTAGACACGTGAAACTTATAAGTTTCATGTGTCTGTCTGTGTTTCTATCCGTGGCATCGTAACTCCCAAAGGATGAACCAATTTTAATCTAGTTTTTTTTTGTTTGAAAGCCTTAAAAAAAACTAGATCAAACTCGATCATGTCAGCTGACATGATTGAGAGTGTTCTTAGCTATAATTCATCATAATGCTTATATAGTCAAGCAGTGAGCGAGGTGCAACTTGACATTTTCAACGTCAACCATTTTCGAGTTTTTTCATTTTCGTCAACCTCCAAAGTGGTTTATAAGTCCCCCCCCCCACCCTGGCATTTATAAACTATAGCAGACAGAAACTTGTAAGATTCCGTGCCGATAGATCGTGCTAAAAACTCTTTGGGAAAATAATTTTGGGCGAAATCGGACAATAACATTAATTGAAGTAATTCAAAGAAAACTTATTCCGCGTTGATAGTTACGCAACCCTCCTTAGACATGTCCCGACTGCTTTGGTTAGGTTATTGTTAGGTTGTCGCGACCTTCTGTACAGTAGCGACAGTCGCGGCCAGTAATCGGTATCGCTTAGGGTCCGAACTTTTGAGAGCTCTTGAAAAGATCTTATAGTTGGTTTATTAGTATAAAATTAGCCCGACACCTCAAATCGCAAGTATTGAATCATCTACCACATAGAATATGTTGAGTGAGTGACGTTTCAAGCAAATTTCAGACTACGCTATACTATTGTGCTACATATGTCGCTCGTTTCGCTTGCGGGACGGCCGTGGGTTAGGAGGAGGAAGTGGGCGGCGTGCGATATAGCACAGCATGAACTCAGCGCATAATTTTATAGCGTATAGTAAGCCAATAATATATAGTACAGAACAGTGTGAACGTGTCCATAACAATGTATGGCGCGCGCTATAGTTGTGCTATGAGCTATATAATATATGCTATTATATTATAGTGTAGTCTGAAAGCCGCTCCACTGATATTGTAGTTAAAATAAATAGTATAGTGTGTAAATACGTGTTTAGTAAACGCTGGACGCAAGGCGAGTCATGTCACACAAATAGCACTGTGCGACGTGCTTGGCATTTGGCAATACTGCTGTCGACTTTCTTCTGTTTTGGTAACTGTGAAGTAAGTAATATACTGTAAACAACCGATTGAACCGATTGTTTGCAGCATACTTTATAATAAAATTATAATAAAATTTATACTGGGTGTTTTTTCAGACAGTGACTAAACTTTCAAGAGTGAATATACTCTTGAATATAAGCAACCTTAACAGTGGCGTCAACTTTCCTACTTGAAAAAAAAATCTGCTGTTCCTACAAAAGGGCTGATTTTTTTTCAAGTAGGAAAGTTGACGCTATAGTAAAAGTTGTTTATATTCAAGAGTATATTCAATGTTGAAAGTTTGGTCACTGCCTGAAAAAACACCCTGTAATCTTATACAGATTCTATACTATCTCTATATAATCTTTCCTCTATGCTATAGAGGAAAGATTTGTTTGTTTGTTTGCATTGTAGGCACTGAAACTACTGGACCGATTTTTATGAAGTTTGGCACAGATAATTATAGAGTGGACAAACGAGGAAAGACATAGGCTACTTTTTAATCGCGTTAAAATGTACGGTTCCCATGGGATATCCTATTGCGCGCGCGCGCGCAACATCTAGTACTTTATTGCGCCTTGCTTGAAGGAATGCGATTTTGTCGAAATAATACCTACTAATAGTATAAAATGTTTGCTTGACTTAGGCTCACTTGCGCAGATCCTAGTTAAAGTTAACCCTGGGTTAAAATATCAGACCTTCTCTTTCATAAATACAAAGAACGAGAGAGATAACATGGTTAACCCAGGATTAAATTTATCCCAGATCTGAGCAGGTGGGCCTTAATAAGCATTAAGTTTTATTGCCAACACACGAGATAGTATTTCAACAATATTATTTTTTATTAATTATTTTTCATTTATTAAAACAAAAAAGTTTTAATGTGCACTGGTGTCGCGTGATGCCAATGTCGCGGTCGCCAACAACAGAAGTCAGGCCACTTTCTTATCACGGGTTCGATGCCCGCTTTATCACGTATAATATACTACACAATCTGATAATTGTTCACTGTATTCACTATTCACCTATTTATGTATTTTTATGATATCTTAAATCTAAAATCCTACTAATATTATAAATGTGAAAGTTTGTAATGACGGACGGATGGATGGATGTTTGTTACTCTTTCACGCAAAAACTACTGAACGGATTGCGATGAAATTTGGCATGGTAGTTGTTTATGCTCTGGATTAAAACATAGGATACTTTTTATACCGAAAAAGTACAGTGTTCTGTGGGATACTCTATTAACGCGGGCGGAGCCGCGGGCAACAGCTAGTCTAAAATAATTTACTAGTGGAAAGTGCAAAAAAGTTTGTACTTTAATCAATATTTTTGGTGTGGTCTGTCTGTCTGTGTGTGTGTGTGTGTGTGTTTGTCTATTCGTGGAACCGTAGCTCCACACGGATGAACCAATTTTGATTTAGTTATTTTTTGTTTGACATTATCGATATTGTTCTTAGCTATGATTCGTCATCATCAGCTCGCTCACTGCTTGACATTTCGAAGGTTACTTAAAATTTTTAATGGTGTTTTTAATTAAAAGTTTTTGTTCTTTAACCGACTTCCCTTTGTCTTAAGTTTGTTGAAATGTGTGGTAGAAGTTTCTAGAAAAGAGTAGACAGTGGTAACTTCTGACTCTTGATATGTCCTTTGATGATAAGTTTAACATTAACATTCATTTGTTTTGTTTTAGATAAGAACAACCACGCGAGTATTGTTTGTATTTGGTTCGCTTTCATACTTTATTATTTAAATCACCTTTATTATATTGTTTACGTTTTTATACTATACTAGATGCAATGAGGCCAGCGGCAATATTTTACAGGCTCAGTATTTAAGGAACTTTTTCAAAAAAATTCACTTATAATATCGATAATAAAATTGTTGTTTAATAGAAAATTTTAGAAAACATTGAAGAAATTTTGAAGATCTTTTATTCATTTTCACACAATCTTTTTTATTTAGTTATCAATAACCCATATATGTTCATATTGACGAACAGACGGAAATATCTACTCAATATAGACATAGTTATGCAAATGAACTGTGAAACATTTTCTACGAAATAGGAATACCTACTTTCATTTAGGTGTGTACTTCTAGGTACAAATTGTTAAGATAAAAATTGCAAACCTTGTAATTTATTCAATGTACATAAATTACGAAGTTTCAAATTATTAGTGAATTATTAATTTACATACCCATAGTTACGTAGTTACGTACTTTATACAGGTTGTAAATACTCAGGACTCGAGATAGATTAATAATAATTAATAATAATAATATATGGACGCTTTCAGACCACGGCCACGTCAATTCTTTTAGCACTCATATTGTATGTGACCAGAGGCGGATTAAACGTTGAGAGCGCCGCGCCGTAGGCGAGCATCTCATCGGCGCCCCCATATTAAAAATAACTCTTACTATAGTTTGATCGAAACCGCTGTACCGCGCCTTAGGAAAACGCGGTGAGATGGGCGCCAAGGAAAAGGAGCATGAGTTTACATGAGATCGGTATTGTCGGACAAATCTTACGATTTCGGTTTACAATATTTTATAGCTTCAAGGTACGACTGGCATGTAAACCCCAAAATTATGAACTTTCCCATATAATAATTTCTGGCTTTACACCGCGCCAGTCGTATGAATTAAATTATTGAACAGGATAAAAATTAATTAAATTAGTGTATCTAATATTTAATTTAAATATGTAATTAACTAAGTTTAATATATTATAGTTACTTACTTATATAGTATAGATAGCGGTGTGGCTGACCAATTAGCACCATGATCCTGAATCGCGCTATCGAAGTTTTCACAGTTCGACGCTTTAAATACAACATCTGAAATGACTATAAATGGGCTTCGGCGTGTCCGGGCATACCACCTAGCTCTGTCGGAGATCTCCCTTTCGGAGTCATGGCCTAGGTGTCTGCCGTAAGCGCGGAAGGTCCCGGATTTCAATCTCGATCGGGCAAATTTGGGAAGCGAAGGTCGTTGAGAATTGTCTGGCGCTTTTATTAATTTTGAGAATTTATACTTGGTAAATAAAAAAATAAGTTACGAATTATTTATTTAAACATTGATACAGGGTTAAGTTTTCAACACGAACTGAATTTTTATGTACACTTAACGTGAACTTAAAGGCACTCTGGTAACATAAAGTTAGATATAATTTGAAATAGTTGAATTAATTTGCCCTTTCTTCCTGTGTTTTATATTCCGTGTTCGCGCCTGACCGCTTAGCTCCCACTCCGCACCCTCGTCCCCGCAATTTTAGAAACAGGAACGTCAGCGTCCGATTAGTACTCAGTCGCGGTCCACGCGACGAACATTGCAGTCGTATGACGTATCTTTCCAAGTTCAATCAGAGACCATGTACCATCGACAAGGTTGTTTGTAGGCGTAAGTTTTAGTCAATCCCATCCGTTAAATTTATATTTTGTTATAAATTGAAGCAAATTAAGGTTGTAAGTAAAAATATTAATAGTTGTAATTGTGTAAGTAGGTGGCTTACTTACTGAAGCAATTAATTTTTTGCTGTATTATATATTTTTTCTTTATTTTACAATTCCGCTCGCGCGCCCCTTTGTACCCTCGCCCTCCTAGGCGCATGCCTAGTTTGCCTTTAGGATAATCCGCCTCTGTATGTGACTACGATTTTCGGTGGTTCGAAAGTTACATTTAGATATTATTTACTTATTGTTATAAATATAATACATATTCCCGATATCGCATATAACTGAGTATCGCAGTTCCATAGATTCAGTTACACGCAAACCGCAAGAAATGATCTATTGATATCGATAACACACAATACCTACAAAACGAATGACTTTCAAATCAAATACATACAAGTACGTACATAGAACGTACATACCTTATATATTGATGTGTCGCAGTAAACATTACTAACCACTAGGGTACTAAAATAGCATTTAAATCCACCAATTATTTATTAACATTTGTGCACATAGCTGAATGCACAATTATGTCGGGCCGCAGGAGGCTGCATCGCATCGAAAAATGCGCACTTATCACATTAGGACGGGCTGAGGCGCGTCGCATTTACGGATTTTGAGCCAGAAGTTTGTGTAATTGTATACTAGAACTTGCGTAGTAACTATTTATGGCCGGTTTCAATAACCTATGTACCAATAACTGTTTGTTAAAAACGTCGTCATTCAATAATTTGCCGGTTTTTTGCGATACAAATGTGACGTTTCTAACAAATAGTATTTGGTAGATAGGTTAATGAAACCGGCCGTTAGTAATCTGTGCTTTTTCTATCGCACACTTTGTAGGCGGTATGCAGCGGCAGCGGCCCGAGTCCCGACACAATGTGAGCGTAATTTTCAGACTGCATAGGTAGTTACTAGATAAACAACTATGAGACGACGTTCGTTCGTAAATTGACGATTATATTCAAAGGGAAATACAGATTTGTGACTTCATATTATTCTAATACTATTAGTTGCTACTTTGTTGCCGTTTGTGCCGATAAAAGTTAATAATCAACTTGCGCTCAAAGTTAGAATGTCTATGGAAATTGCGTTTAGCTGATCATCAATAGATACATTTTCAGCGTTCACATATTACTATCGGCTTATCGCGAATAAGAATATAGATATGACATTTTATTATGTATGTCGTCGTCTGTGGCTCAGTGGTTAGCGTGTCGGCGCTCAAGCCGGAGATCGTGGGTTCGAATCCCGCCGAAGGAACAAAAAGTTTTCTGGTTTCCTGGATCATGGCTGAGTATTAAATATATGTATAATATAATAAAAATCTTAAATATATGTATGTACTATGTATAGTATAAAAGCATTAAATTCCAGAACGTACCACGGGACCGATTGACGTGGTGTGAAAGCTTCCATGGATATTATTATTATTTTAAATCGAAATCGAAACAAACAAAAATCTTTAGTGAATTCAGCGAAAAACTTTTGAACTCCTCATGAGTAACTGCTCAATACTATTAAAAAACTGCCCTGGGGGTCAATCAATGGTAATATTTTCATGACTTTCGGACGAATGAACTCGAATGTTTATAAATATCGTGGCCGCGGCGCTATGGAAATTAAAATGGCGCTTAAAGTCTTCTGACGTATGACTGACGGTGTTGCAATGCGTTATTTTGAAACTCGTTTCATTAAATAATTACACGAATCCCACACATTTTCAAAATACATCTTTGCCGTAAGAGCGTTTACATATAACGACGCGATAACAATATCCGATACCGCGCCTGTCTTCAGAAAAAATCAGGAACCCAAAACCGACAAACTCGAAAATACAAAGCAGAATACGCGTCTAATTAGATATTATTTACTAGCTTTCGTCCGAGTAAAAAGAGTATCCCACCGTCCCACGGGAATAGTTGATTTTTTCGGGATAAAATGAAGCCTATGTGTTAATCCAGAGCCTAACATAAACTACTACAATACGAAATTTCATCAAAATTCGTTTAGTAGTTTTGCGTTAGAGAGTTATTAACCTCAATCCATCCATCCTCACAAACTTTCACATTTATAATAGCAGCAGGATGTCGCTGGAAAAATTGATTAAGATTTTTTTTATTAAATTTTACAGCATTATTAATTCATCCAGCATAAAAAATTAAAATATCAGGTATCTACATTCTACGTCATCTAAGTGTCAAGACTTTTCCCATTTCTTCCAATTCTTGGCAGAAGTCTGTAGGGTAGGTACATAAAGACTGTATTTGTATCCCATTTACAAAAGTGTGGTCGGTGACCTGTGATTGGATAATGTTTGCTGTGAACTATATTTATCATGAGAGCCGCGTACTTCAAATCGTTCAATTAGGTCTTGAGCTATTACTTACACGATCCTATTTTCTCAGAATCAATACCTTCATACCTATTATTGAGATAAATATTCCTGTAAAATAGGCTTGTTAAGTAGGCGATTATTTTTAAACGATTTGCAATTAGTATGCTGACGAGACTGGCAGAAAAACATTTAGTATTCATAGTAAATAAACAAAAAATATGAATTAATTTTACACAACATACTAATATTAATTTGAAACATTAATATTCATGCTGAATTTTACAGCCATAGCTTTACTAAAATAGCAGCTAAACGCTGTCAAAGTTCGAGCGTCCCTATTGAAAAACTCTTCATATAATACATAGTTAAACATTAACCACGCGTTTACTCATCATTCAAGTAATCATTTATTAGATTGAGATACGATGGGCAAAACCAATTAAGGAAATTTTATTTTCCAAGTATTTCTCGTTTAGTTTTTCTATCACGAAACAGAAAACAAGGTTTCTATCATGTTCCTTAATTGTCTTGAATGTTATAGACGACAGCAATGCCAATTAGTAAATGCTCTCCATCAGGGTCATATCATATTAACGCGTCCACATATAGACTAAACAAACGTATCTCTCGACATTCGACAATGAAAGAGTATCAGGAAATCATTTTCTGAAGAATCGATTCTACCTTGATCCTATTACTCCTATTAGACCTTGATTGACAAGATGCCAAGTTTGTATTCGGTGCAACGTCCTCTTCTAAATAACTCAATTCAACCTCGTTCAGTTTAATCCAACAAAATTTTGTTAATTTTGGATCTATCAAATTATAATCATAGATTTTTTGTTCTGACTTTTGTTCTAAATCTTGATGAATTGTTCTGCTCTCATTTCTTTTATTTTTCCTCGCTAATATGTGTGTTCTATTTTTCTATTTTCTTACTAATTAGTTCTGTACGTTTAGGCTTAGCAGCTGTTTATTCGATTTATTTTTGTAACGCCTCCGTTTGGTATGTTTTGTTTGGCACGGTCTCCTGTCCACGTGATATGTGCGACATGCGTCACATTTATACAGGGCCAAGCCTCAGTGCGGGATTTTAATGCATTTCTTATAGAGGAGCGCGAATATCTGCTATCCTAGGTGAATTATTAACGTTTATGTCTTGTGTATCTTATATAACGGTAGCTAAAATTAGTCTTATTATATTTAGAAGGGTTTTGCTTAGTGACTATAAATTTTTGTAGTGAACTTGTTGCGAGTTTGTGACAGAAATCTGCGGTGTGTTTTGTTTTCCTCGTGAATTGTGATGATGTGATTCTGGATTATAAAGTTATACGTAACTTCATGTAACGTTTAACCCTAGAATAATATACAGTAGAAATATTACGTGACACTACGTCTTCTGCGTATTTGCTTTTATGTAATTCTATTTCTATTTTAGAACACTTTGTTTATTTCTTTGTTATTTTTAGTATATGTTGTCTGATTTAGTTAGATCAATTACTTACGGTTTACTAATGAATTTAATGTCTACAAGTTAGAAATTACGATTACCACAATTACCTACATCGGTCATTTTTGTGTTCAAGTTTTATGAGTCCCTTATCACAAAACAACAACACTAGATAAGCGTTATCAAAATACTTAGCTCGTGGAGATTATACAACAATATGTTTCATATTTTTACCGACTCTCAAAATATTTTCACGTATCTCAAGTTGTAATCGTTGTTTTCTTATCATTATGCGGTCGTTCACTTTTGACATTCAACTTCACGTTTTGTGCATATCAAATGATATTTGCACTAGTATGTTAAACAGTTCAAATTATAATGTTCTTTTTATCTTAATTGGAGATTTTGTTTGCGAGTTAAATTTTAAGTTTTGCTTGGTTGAAATAACCAAGTCTTGATAAACATTTTTGCTTAAGAAATACCCGATGATACCCGAAAACTTCGATTCGATATGATATGATTTTTTACAAGCAAGAACACCAAAAAACCCCTACCGGATTCCGAGGTTCCAGGATAAAATAGTAATTTACTTTTTAATTGTTTTCAGACGCAGATGAACGGCGATTGTGGTGGATCGCAGTGCGGCCTCACCTCGCTCCTCCCCATGTCCTGCCGAGGCCGCGCCGCAGCATTCGCCCGGGACCTGCACTCCAGACTGCGAAACTTGGGCACAGCACAAGACGGGGAATGCGAGGACACGTGGCTAACCAGAGAAAATTCCAACCACAGACCCACGTCTTCCAATGCTAAAGACCATGAAACGTTCTACGATTTCGAAGTGGAATGTGGCAGTCCGTCTAGTCCAGTCGATGAAATTGATATCACATTTCCCGAAAAATCCACTGAAGACACAGAGCTACCGTTCTATGATGTGGATTCCGATTTAGATGTTAAAGAGTCGCCGAAGATATTTTTACAGGAGCCAGATAGAGAAAAAAATGGCTTCACTTTTTCTACGGCATTTTACAAACCAGAATCTCCCGTTAAACATCAACCGACGACGGAAAATGGCCTTTCAAATAAACCTCTTTATACTCCAATAACGTTTGAAGGTTGTGCTAGACAAAGTAGTTGTGATGAAGTTGATTTTTCTCAATCATCTATTTTATTTAATCAGGACCGAATAAGTCTTCCAGCTAATTATAGCGGCGTATTAGATAGTGATTCAGAATTTGATTCTGCAAAAAGCAATCCGTCTGAAAGCATAGAAGATGTATCTATTTGTGAAAATAAGGAAGAAACTGATGTGCCTGTTACGGTTGAATATTTAACAGTGAACGGAGGTGAGAGCATAAATGGCGAAACGGGGTATGTTTCGACAGACTGTCTTGTCGAAAACCACGACGAAGAAAATAATCTAGAAGATATTATAAAAGAGGAAGATATTATACACAACGATACAAAATTAATAACCAGTGATCTCTCAGTGGAAAAAGAACCTTCACCAGCTCTTGAAATAGATGCCGCTCTATTAAGCACAGAAACGAAGAAAGACGATAAAGAAGATGAAGTGGAGGGCGAGGACGATCGACCACAGAGAGTACGGAGGTGCTCGTCTCTCAAAACAGGAAAAACACCACCGGGAACTCCAGGTCGTAAAAAAATTGTCCGGTTCGCTGACGTATTAGGTCTTGATTTAGCAGATGTGAAAACATTTATGGATGAAATCCCCGTTATCCCAAAATCCGCTTACGACGATCTCGCCGGTTGTGACGTACAGAGTTCACCGCCCGCAAGACCGACCCCACGATATGGTGCTCTTACCCTCATTCCTCTGTTTCAACTGCCTCGTGATGTTACCGAAAAGTTGGAAAGGTACAACGTCTGCTTGGAAAGTTCCAGAGTTTGCGACGGTGTTCACGTTACAATTTGTGGTTCCGTTAGAGTTCGAAACTTAGACTTTCATAAGACAGTGCACATTCGGTACACGATGAACCGGTGGAAAACCTTTGCAGACTTACAGGCGACCTACGTTCAAGGCTCCTGCGATGGCTACTCAGATCGATTCCAGTTCGTTCTTTACGCACCTTGTATCTCATCGGGTCAGAGGTTGGAGATCGCCGTCAGATTCCAATGCAAGGGTCAGCAGTTCTGGGACAATAACTGCGGCGCCAACTACTGCTTCGACTGCCTGGCCCTCGGCACGGTGACGACGACGAGCTCGCTCACGTCGTCGGCCCCGGCGGCTCTGCATCCCACGGTGGACTGGCACCCATCTTTTTACTGATAAACTACGGTCGTAAAAAGAAACAAGAGATTGAGTGACATAAGACTGCTGTAGGAAGCGAGTATCAAAGCAGACGAGGAGGCTTCGCGGATGAGAAGAGTCTACGCTGGCCGAGAAGCCGGTGACATTCCTGTACCTACAACCGCGGTCAGTTCCTAGGCGATACGTCCAAACAATGAGGCTTGTATTGTAAGCGTTTTTGTGATATAATTTAGAGTAGAGATAGAGTATACAAGCGAAAAAACGAGTTTGTTTCTCGTCTAGAGTGCCATTTGCAATAATTCTAATCGTATTATACCTAGGTCAGTAGCGTAACGATAGATGGTGTCGATGACGCTGATGATGATCACGAGAACGTGGCGCGGCCACCGAGTTCCTCTGTACAAAGCTCGAGAGATGTAAAACTGATGATATTATTATTTTAATACATTTTTTACCGATGTTAGGCGTATTATCGAATCGTGTAGCTACTGAAACTATAATATATTATGTTAAATTAATTATCATAGATAACAATCGAATGTTGTAGTTAACGAAAAGCGATTGACCCTTTTTATATGTTTAATAATGTTAATAAATCTTTTTGTAAAGAAAATTTTAACAATATTGTGAATAAATGAAAGAGAAATTATAAAATTATTAGATATCAATTATGTAAAAAGGACTAAGTAATTTTATATTTTTATAATTGAGACCATGACAAATTAATAATTTATTTCAAAGTTCGTATTTGTGGTATTTCTGAAGACTTATAAGTAGTTATAGATTTAAATTATTAGATATTATTAATATAAGCAATCAACTATATTTATTGAAAAAGAAAACATTGTCTATATTTTACGTACCTGAATTCAAATAATGTGGCCATATTATTTATAAAGAATATTTGCAGCAGCGTTTCCTATTAATTATTATTATTATTAACTGTTTATTCTTGACTCCTGTTTTAATAATATAAATCATTAAATAAATGTTCATAATTAATATTTTGGTGTTTATTTTTTTCTAATTTGACTTAATTCCAGAAAATGGCAAACGGACGCTCCATATGAATTATGTCCGTTCTCCTGTATTACTCACCTCCTCCTTACTAATAATACAGTATCGATGCAGTCTGGATATGTTAAAAACAGCAAAATGGTATAACCGTATTCTTATATAGGTAAACGTCAAACCAACGTCAAGACAATTCATTAATTGAAACTAAATTGAAAGTCTAAGTTAAATACGACAATTGGGGTTCTATTCTCATGTAGTTTAAAAAACGATGAGGTTGACATTTGCTTTCCGTACAAAAAATCTCTAACTACCCGATAACAACGCCACGCGTATAGAAGATTTTCTTTCAATTCACCTCTCCATATGCCATGTTCGCCTGGTATTGCGTGCAATCGTTTGTCCTGAAATTCTGTCAGTTATATAAAGATATATCAAGTAGAGATTTTTTTGTTTAATAGAAGCGTTTTACCTACCAATAAAACGCATATTAATTTACTTACCTTATTCGAAGCTTATTTAATTGAGATAGGCACTACGTTTCCCGCCATCATATTATTGCTATCCTTGTTTTTCCGGTTGTCCCCACTATCGTCCCACCATGGTGAAGAGGTAGGGAGTTTATAAAAGCGAGCTAACTCGTCTGTCAAATTATTGCGGCTAGAATCACCAGGCAGAATTTAAACCATAAGCTTCGAATAAGGTAAGTAAATTAATATGCGTTTTATTGGTAGGTAAAACGCTTCTATTAATTTGACTTGTTTATTCGAAGCTTATTTAATTGAGAATTGTTTGTTATCGCCTGGTGGGATCGAAAGTTTACATATTATGTAATAGACGCCAATGTGAATTAGACAAAATTATATTTGATTTTAAGTATATAATATACTAATAATTATAAAAACAACACATAATATAATGTTACTAAATGTAACATTGTTAATCACAACTGATTGTTAATCAATACAAAATAGTTTTAAACATACATATTTTATTTATAATATTAATTGAAACAAATCTGTTTATTCGATTGCATCAAAAAATCTTGTTACGGACTTACTTGAAGCCGACGCGGGTAGAACTTCACGCCTATAAAATTTACAAAAAGTATTCTGGGATTGCCAATTTCCCCTGGATAAAATATCTTCAATTGAAAAATTGTCCAGCCAATTTTTTGACGCAACTGCTGATCGAATACTTCCCGGCGTTGCAGTTATACCCGCATCTTTGAAAAGGGATTTGATCCACCCTGAAATAATAGCTTTTGAGGCAGGTTTAACCCGTCCTCTGAAAGTAACAAATAAGTTATTTAATTTATGTGTATTCCGCCTAGAATTAAGTACTTCAATAGTTCTCGTTACCCAGTAAACTGGATCTAAATTAATATTCTCTAAGTTAGCAGTCAGTTTCCAACCTGATTGTCTGTAGTCAGATGTGTCCGTTTTTGAGCCAAAAGAGGGCCAAAATATAATTTCATTAACATTATGGATACAGGTTAAATCATGAATTCTCCTACCAGAACATAAAAGTAGTAAAATTGATGTGTGTCTTTGTACTTGGAAAGGGTTATCATGTTCTATGGTGTAAGTACTTAGATATGACGCAAGACTATCTATATTCCAAATTGGAGGTTTGGAGTTAGTGGGTTTTTGTAAAGCTATGGATTTCAATATTTGTTTCACAAGGATATTAGAACTAATTACTCCAGCCGAATTCGGATTACAAAGAGTTGATACAACAGACTTGTGCATTCTGACTCCACCCCCACATTTCCACACCTCCAATATCATCTCGTGGACTTTGGGTGGAGCCAGACCCGTCGACATGTCGATCAGAAACTTGTCCAGGTGTGCAATTGTGTATGGGGCGGCAATTGCTCGGGCTTTCAGATCTGCTCGCCAATAAACTTTGCTCCAGCGAGGAACCACCAGCAGGTATATTCCTTGTGCATGGTTGAGATGACTCAATACTTTGGGTATGAGGCACGGCGGCGGGAATATCCAGGCTAGCTGGAAATTCCATTCTCGTGAAAAGGCATCGTGAAAAACTGCCCAAGGGTCTTTTAGATCGAGTGAAACATAATTCGTTACCACGTGCGCCTGCCTGGAAGCGAAGAGGTCGATCGCCGGGATGCCCCATCTGTGAAAGATCTTGTTTGTGCATTCGGACGTCAGATGCCACTCTGGGCTCCGACGAAGCCTTGACAAATGGTCGGCGTGGCTGTTGTACATCCCTGGAATGTGAAACACTTTTAGGTGTATCTGATATCGTTCTAATATTTGGAAAATTTCAAATGTCAGATTAAGAAGTTTTTGTGATTTGGTGCCGCCTTCGTGACGAAGGTATGCGATTACCGTTTTGTTGTCGCATTGAACTAGAACTGTGCTTCTACTCAACATTTTATAATAAATTTGAAGGACTTTTAATAAGGCTATCATTTCCTTTTGATTGGAATGCAAGTTAATTTCTTCTTGTGACCAAAAACCTGATAGACTCATATTGTTAAGACGAGCACCCCATGCAATATCGGAAGCACCAGTTGTCAGATAATGAGTTGGTGGAGGCAAATGAATAGCTGAAGGCTTACGGCAATTTCTGAACCACCAATCCAGATTGTCCTTGGCATTTTCCGGAATCGTATGCCACCTGGTGTCTGATTTTAACATTTTGTTGAGCAGCAGTTGCAGCGCGCGTAAGTTGAGCCGACCTGTTGGGACAGTAAAACTAGTAAAGTTTAGAAGACCTACTAAGCTTTGTATCTCTTTCAGAGTTGTACGTTGCTTATTTCGAACTGTAGAAATTTTTGCTATTATACAATTTACTTTCTCTGTAGGAAGTTGCTTTACATTAGTAGAAGGGTTCCACTTGATGCCTAAATAAATTATTGACTTAGATGGAACAAGAATAGATTTATCTTCGTTGATAATCCATCCTAACAATTTTAGAGTTCGTACGACAACCTGAACATGTTTTTGCAACTCCTTTGTCGGCTGGTGTGCTATTAAAAAATCATCTAAATAAACTAATATGCGAATACCTTTTTTGCGGAGAATTTGAGCCACCCAGTTGGTTACTGTCGCAAAAGCTTTTGGCGCAGTACTTAGCCCAAATGGTAAACACGTAATTTCCAAGAGTTGTTTTTGGTATATCAGGCGTAGGAACCTTCGATGACTCTGTGCGACACGAATGTGAAAGTATGCCTGTGACAGGTCCACTTTGCAAAGCCAATCTCCTGGTTGTAGGAAATCTGGCACCCGAAACATGTTCAAAAGCTTGAACTTCTCTGTCTTGATGTAACGATTTAGAGCCTTTAGGTTGAAGACAGGTCTTGCAGTACCGTCTGTTTTGCGAACTAAAAACATCGATGAAAAGAAGCTTGGTGATGGATTGCATCGCTCCAAGACTCCCTGTTCGCTCATTTTGAGGATAGCAGCAGTCATGTCGTGAGAACGAGGAACTTCTACAGATCTTTTTTGTATCCCCACATGAATAAGTGGGGGATACAAAAATAATCTAATAAGATAATTTTTTCGAAATGGTATACGGTACCTGGAAATTATTTTTATAATTGTGTCTGGAGCTCCTGTCTCCATTGGTCCACGTATTGAGCTAGACGGCCTGCCTGAAAATTCGTGTCAAAAACGACGTCGCTTAGCATCTCCTGCGTTGCGGGAGGGTGAAGCGGCACGCTTATGTCCAGAACCTCTTTGGTTCTGGTGTTTGAAGTGTGTACGCGAGGAGCCGCGTCCACGAAATGTCCCACGATTACTCGGAGTGACTGAATGAGAACCGTGGTGACTGCCACCTTGCGTAGGCAGATCGTTAGGGTAACAACCACAACAACCCTGTGAGGGATTTTTATTAGACGCGTGCGTCTCCTGAAAGGAGACGCTGGGCTTTTTACCCTCTGCCTGCAAGGTGGTCGTACGAGATTTCCTTAAAGGCCAAAAACACTTCCGAATTCCACCTGCTTTTTCTACTGTAGAGGTGAATTTTTCTGCGTTAAAAAGATTGGTGCACGATGGAGGTATTTTCCGTATCACAGCTTTTATTGACATCTACAGCACCTCGGCTCGGTGACCGCATATAATCTGTAACATATCTGAGGAGATTTTCTGGTAGTCACCTTCAGAAAACAGCTCTGACAGCTTATTGTTCATACCTGTATAATCAGGATTCTCTTCTTTAATCCATTTTGTGAAGTCTATTAGTAATTTTTGGAGAGAATCCCGTTGTTTTATAACGCACATAGTGAGTGCCCCAAAAGCGTTGTCTAATTGTATTAGATGGCGAGAGGATTAAAGGTTCAAAACTTCTTCATTGGTTTCCAAATCCGTGAAACCAGGAGAAGAAACATAAGATTTCTGGGCTTCTGCATACCTTATGTCATTCCAAAATGTATTATTTAAGTGTTGAAGGTCAATTAAAAGTTTTAAATGACTTTCTGAAGACTTGGGAATAGATGGTTCCTTTAGCCTCGTCTCAATATTAAGAGTCAATTTTTTCTCTTTTACTGTGTCACAGTCAGAAATGCCACCGTTAACGTCGTAAAGGTTGCGACTTACGTTAGAGAAAACTGATATATTATCTTCGTCTTCATTAAAATCTTGTTCATTACTCTGATGTGACCGAAATTGGTTGGCTAAGAATTTTTTTATATCGTGCATTTCTTTAAACATCTGAGTGTATTTATGATCAGAGTAGTGTCTGCGTTTTCCCTTCCTCCTTTTCTTGCTTCTAGAATAGCGGTGCTTAGCCGAGTCTGAAGATCTAGAAGAGGAGCTATCGCTGTCAGAGCTAGAGTCTGAACCGTCATATACCTCTCGCCGAGACGCAGAAGGTCCCGCAACTGGCTCATTAGTACCAGACATTGCACTACCGTTTTCATTCATCCTAAAAAATAGAATAATTTAAAAAGTTCATACACGAGTTTATCCCAATTACTGTAAGAAAGGGCTTGTAACCGTATTAGTAAAAAATAGTATTTATTTTTTAGTTTCATATTATAAATTATTATTATTTTTAATATCTAAATATTGTTTTATAATAATTTAAAAGAAAAATTTTATATTAATTTAAAATTGACATACCTGATGTTTTATTATTACTATCTTAATTTATTTTATACCAATAAAATACCTGTTGCTGTCTAGTAGACACAACTGTGTCCGGCGGGAAACAAGACGCCAATGATTTGACAGACGAGTTAGCTCGCTTTTATAAACTCCCTACCTCTTCACCATGGTGGGACGATAGTGGGGACAACCGGAAAAACAAGGAAAGCAATAATATGATGGCGGGAAACGTAGTGCCTATCTCAATTAAATAAGCTTCGAATAAACAAGTCAAATTAATATATGGTATCAGCTTATAACCATTTGCCAGTGGCAAGTTAAAAAGGCGGGAAATAGAACTATCGTTTCAATTTTCAAAACCGTATTCCTAAATCGTCAAGTCTAAAGTCTAGTCAAAGTCCAAATAAATAGTCAGTGCAGTCAATGAGTCATTTCAGTCGATTCAGTAAAGTAGTAGAAGCTTTACTGAAAGTTCCTAGGGAGTTTTGGCGGGAACACAAAATAGCACGTTTTTAGAAGTTGTACCACTTGCCCACACTTGTGCACGTTAACGAATATTTAATGGTTTATATTCTACTAATATTACACATTAAGGACCGAAATAACACAAATTTATAAAGAAATACTAATTCCACAACGTCACCTATTGAACTCCCCGGCAAAACTCCCTACAGATGTTTTTCTTGCAATTCACCTCTTTACTTATAAAGTAAAGACGAACATGACTTATCATGTTCGTCTGTTATTGCGTGCAAACATTCGACCTGAAATTTTGTACAATAATATTATTGGAATTTGGATAGATCAAGGGCCCGTTCAATTTTGGTAGGAACTAAAACTGCATCATTGGATTCTTGGTAAGTCAATCTGCTAGGATCCGAACCCGTAGAACTTGAAAAAAAAAACATATGATATAATACAATATGATATATTTTTTTATATAGTTTTTATCATATATATATATATAAAGATATGATAAAAACATATGTCTAACTGTGGTAAGGAAATATGATGGCAATTTTATTGCTCTGTAAGGAGGACAAATAAACAGAGTAAAATTAAAATACAAAAAGTATGTCAAAGTCATAATATATTAAATAATAACCTACTTAAATAAGCGTTTTAAAATCTAATTATATCACAATACTATTTATGAAGAGTATAAATTATTGATTACGACAAAACAGTAACATTACAAATAAAACATAGGTAGTGAATTTACAATGCTTACAAATAGTTCTTACTTACTCGTAATAATATTTAAAATATTACTTATACGTGACATTTATATGAGAGCACTTTTCTGACTGGCCCAAGATTTAAAATTAATTCAATTAATTTTCAGAAGTTTTGATTAAATGTAAAAAGTACAAAATATAACTTTTTTTTATTAGTTCGGGCTGGATGCGTCAATAAAATTGCAACATCTACTTACATTAAAATTTATTAATTATGTTACAGATAACAATATTAATTTTTAATTTAAAACTTCATATTTCATAATTTTACTTATATATATCCATGATATGCATTAACAATAATTAAGTAGTAAACCATTTATTTACAACATTTGTCGACTCTTGTCGACACATCATAAAATATATTAATTCAACACGCAAAGATATTTAAACAATAATTAAGTTTTACTTTGCGTTTTGAAGGCGCGCGGCGCCCTCACTCAGTACGAAAGAAAAAAAGAACGCCTGTTACAACAAAATAGCAATCAGCCTTTATCGCGCAAGAAAGCGCTATATTGTTATGTACAATAATTAAAATTATAGCAAGATATAATATTATATAAAAGCAAGATATATTTTAAAATAAGGGAAAACTTTAAAACTTTTGTCTTTGTAGTTACAAGAAGATTATTTTTTGGAAAAACATATAAAAGGAATAGGAAAGGAACATCATAAATATATAATGCTCATATGCTCATCGCACCATTTCTTAAATACAAAATATAACACAATTTTAGCTTTCTGCAGAGTAGATTCACTTATACTATTACTTATAAAGGCGCTTTACGGAAAATATAAATATGTATACAAACTGCTGTTGTCGTATACTAAAACTCAATAGGTTATAATATTATAAACCATAAACAGGTTTAATTAAGAAGCTCTTAAAGTCTGTCATAGTTTGATATTCTAGTTCTTAAGTTGGTCAACGTCGCTGGTACAGTCACTGACGAATCTCTCAAGGCTTTCAGTTGTAGATGCAGCCGTTGTTTGCAGAACTCATAGAACTCTATCTCCCTGGTGAAGTTGGCTCGAACGATCTGCTTCACCGCTTCGGAGACGGATGGCTTGAAGGCGTTCCGGTTTATTCTATTGAAAGTGTTTAGTTCCTCTGAAAATGATAAATGGCGGGTGTTGAAATGGCTCAGTATAATATTTAAAAACTATTATTATTTTTGTTATTGTTAATTTAGCCTCTCCATTGATCAATCAGGCAGTTTGTTAAAATCTGGAATCCAGCGTAGTTTGAAAGAAATCTAGCCAAGTCATAGTGAGAGGTAGGTACTAGGTCCACGTTAAACGTCGATGATGCAATTTGCCTGAACTAAATTAGTTTTATTTAAACGGGCGCTCCACCAGATTTTGGCTTTTAACTGGGTACATCACAACTTACCCCAGTACAACTTAAGCGCGCCCTGGAAGAACCTGGGCACGTATCGCTCAAGCGCCAGCAGCGTGGAGTTCATGTCTTCCAGCACCCCCACCACTGCGTACTGCTGCTCTACTACACGCTTGGCACGCTGGAGTGCTTCCAGACTGTTGAAGGGCCTGGAAAGAGTAAGATATGGGCGTAAATAATAGCTACCCACACCGATTACGGTGAGGGTAGCCGGTTTGACTTAAACCAGCTATGCAGGAGTTATTTTATCGTGCCCAACTGTGTGCGCAATACACAAGAGCACTCTCTCATCCTTACTCTTGTAACCTAGTGGCACCGATGACCGGCACGACTGACGAGAGATCAGGCGCAGGACTTTTTACATGCCCATCCGACGCATGGGTCATATTTTTTATCAGACAATCTGGTGATCAGCCTGCATTGTCCTAACTAGACTCGAAAACAACATTTTTGGTTACCCACGTAATGGTGCATCCACAATGGTTATACTTTTCGCTAAGCAACATACAACATAGTGAAGGAGCCGACTAGGTAAATAAATACTCAGGTGTGTTCTACAATTCTGTTAATTCAAGCGCAACGTCCCTTAGACGTAACGCAACACCCGTCTATTGTTTACACGTGTGTTGCGTATGACGTGTCTCGAAACTTCTAGAAAGTTCTAGGTAAACTCACGTGCACTGGGGCTCGTGTCCACAGAAGAACAACGTCTGCCGGCGGTGGTCGCCGATGCCCTCGTGCGTCTCCCCCTCTATGTAGCGGCACTCGCGGTCGCCGCTCAACACGCACGTCTCAAAGTCCTGCAATGTTAAAGACAAATTTTATGACAAGTTCAGGTACATAATATACAGGCAGCATGTAACCCGCGATTGGCATACCTAAGATACTTTTGAGAGTATAAAGCATTTGGGGACAAAATATGGGGACTATTCAATCATGGATAGACGCGAGTTGCAACACCGGAGTTATTGCATATGCTCCAGCATACAACTTAAATAGGATAAATAGGATAACGAGGTACTATCTAAATTCTAATTCTTAAAGTCGTTAGAAGAGTACTAGCACAGTTTACATTACTTAAAATATCTAAAAAGTTGTCTATAGTCTTTAATCTGAGGTGGCTTTATCGCTGTTATCGAATTTACACTCGCACAATACAGGTGATAATAAAAAGATTTGTCAGATTATTGTCGCCACGGTCAATTGTGTGTCGTCTAGTTTTTGCCGCCAAATATTTCACGACCAATAAAAGTAATTTATTGAAGATGAAAAGAACCTAGAGTTTTTATGATAACAAAATCGATAAGGTTCGCTGATCGCTATTTTGAAATAGTTTTTTCGGTTCCCATTAGAAAAGCCCACCTGGAGTTAAGGAAATTAGAGTTCCGTAACCTAACGTCCAGTGTTAAGGGCTATCACAAAATCTAGGAACTGAGTCTTTAGTCAAGATGCATTCGATAATTACGACGTCGAAGTTCGAAATCAAAAATTTATGGGATTTGACATAAGTCATCGCTAAATGACATATCGCTTGCGATGCCTATAAGTAGAATCCCATACATTTTGTTTTCGAACTTCGCCGTCGAAATTATCAAATGCATCTTGACCAAAGGCCCTGGTTATCATCTCATCGATATTCGTTTAACGAATGTCGAAAAGAAGTAGTTACGACTTACGACTTCATATGAGAGGATTTACTACAGATTCTGGGGGCTAAGAAAAGTATTGTACTTTTCTTAGCCACCAGATTCTGTAGATAATCAAATGTATTATGTAAAAAAAAAACGAACTATGGGATGAAGCACGTAATTATCGACGATTAATGTGTACATCACATAGTTTTATTCCTTTCTAACACCTATCTACTTTGTCATCGCCTTTATATAAGTAGGTTCTTGGGCTAAACCAGCGTAAACTTTTATTTGCCTTAGTAACTGTGTATTTAGTTTATAACTCCATTGTATCTAGCTGTAAGTTTTTCATGTATTTTAAAATAAAATAAATAACTTCCCCACTAATAAAGCATGAATGCCATAAGGCCTTAGAGCCGACTTCTCACTCGTGGTGACGGCACACTTGCCATTGTGCACTCACAGTGGTAAGCGTGCAGACACCACTGTGACTCATAATAATATTATGTCAAACCTTAAAAAATAGCAACTTAATCACACACTTTAAGATGCCGATTTTTATACCAGATTTTAATAAAAAAGCCTCTGAATTGAACAAAAAATGTTGCTGCACACTGCACAGCTTTTAACACGTGTCATGAGAAATGCACCATTGTTGGTCCATTCCATCCTATTGATGTTCAAATTGAGCACGGACTGCTTTGTGGCTGATGCCATTGAGGGCCTGATGAAGATCACAGCGTGAGAGTAATGAGCTCACTGGCAAGTGGCATCTCACAACTTTTTACACCACCGTACAATGAGTCACTAATACGGGACCATTTCTATGTAGTTTTCTTACATGAATAATATGACACCTATTACTATTAGTACTTATTTAATACTTAAGAGAAATGACTAAGTAATATATTTTAGATGAAACTGGATTGGTATTTTTTTGTGCTTAGAAATAATTTATTAAGGCTGTAATTTAGTAGCAATGCAGGTAAAAACTATGCACCATGCACCATTGTAATATCCAATTATCGTTATTTATAATAACTGCCCTCGGCAGCAGACTCCGCAACAGTCTAACACAACTAGCAGACAGCCACCATGACTTAACTTAATTCTTCTGACAAAATGAGGAGATTCATGTCCCAATATTGTATCATATCAAAAACATTTTCATGTAAAACGATGCCAAGACGACACCATATGACTAGCACTGTCAAAAAGTTACCAGATCTTATCTAAAACCAAGCTTTTAAATCTACACGCCTTAACTCCTCAAGCCTAACTTCACAAACTCTACACTTTAGTCAAGATAATAATAATAAATGTGGCTTGGTCGTTTTGTTCCTACAAGATATAAAATATACAAAAGAAAAACAGTCAGTAAATGTTTCACCTTAAGCCGAATGTAAATTTATGGCCCGGCCATAAATTTTGACTAAGATGTAGAAGTTTGTGAAGTTAGGCTTGTAGAGTCAGAAGCTTGGTTTCACATGAGATCTGATAACTTTTTGACTGTTCTGGTATCTTCGCATTATTTTACATGAAAATGTTTTTGGTGGGATAGAACTTACTTGTCGACAATGATCATTTTATTAAATCGCCCCTTTCAGTCCCTAACCCAACCTTAAACTACCCATTGTTTAGTTTCGTATCTTCTATCAATTAATTACCTTCTTAAGCCACGCCGGGTCTGGCAGCGGTAGGTCTGGAAAAGCTCGCTTTCTCTCCACGTAGTACCACGGCGCTCTGACATAGTAGTACCAGGAGATGACGCGCTCCACGGGATCCCGGACTACGTTCACGTAAATTGGAGACGGGTAGCCGAATCTGTTAAGAGAAAAGTAAATTGTTAAAGAAGCATTTTACTGGCAAGCTAATGATAACGTGTAGGCCTCTTTGGACTATCTGCTTGAGCTTCTCTTTTTTCGCACCGACAAGAGACTCTCTCAGTCGGAGGTGTCGAAGCGTGACACAAGTAAGGTTACCTTTTAGAAATTCGAAAAGTCCTGACAGAAAGCTTGACTGACTTGTCAAAAAAAAGTCCGGGCATTTTAGTCACAAAATGCAAACATTAGGTTACCCACTTAGTACCTATAAAGTATCTCTAGATACTTTAGATACGCTCGCTCGGGGAGGGAAGTTGCGGGGTTATGTAAGTTTTATTACTAACTAGCTGTCCCGACACACGTTGTTCTGTCTTAAATATGAAATGGCATGAGTTAATAACTACACCTACAATGCAACCTACGTCCTAGTCCTACACCTACTCCTACAACCTACAGCTTTTCCAATATTTCTCACCGTTTAAACCATCCCTGAACTTCCACAATTATTACAAAACATAGGCAATTCGAGGCATATTGGTGCGCACCAACACATACGCACCACGTAGTAACTGTTTAGTATATTATTATTGGTCTGCGCCAATACTACCTTACTCTATGTGTGAACTGCGACGCTTTATTATGACACATTCTCTAATCTCAAAATATTTAAAAAAATATATTTTCGTGTGCTCAAAGTTCAGATCAAATCACACTTGGTGACTTTATATTGAAGACCTGATGGTAGGTGGTACTTATTTAGTACTAGCTGTTGCCCGCGGCTCCGCCCGCGTAAATACAGGATCCCACGGGAGTACTATTCTTGTTCGGGACAAAAAGTATGCTATGTTTTAATCCAGAGCTTATGCTACTACCATCCCATTTTTCATCGAAATCCGTTCAGTAGTGTTTGCGTGAAAGAGTAACAAACATCCATCCATCTATCCATTCTCACAAACTTTCAGATTTATAATAGTAGCAGGACTTACTAGTTAGGCCTTAGCAATGAATGGATGTTGCTATTAATTTCGTATAATTTACACAATCATCGTTTAGAGATGAGCAGTGTCTAATGGCTAATAAGAAGGCTTTATCTTCCGACTGAGTGGTGACAACTCTCATGGCATGGCGGCTTTCCGTTATAATACAGAAAGATTATATCCGTAAGTATGGATTCTATAATATTCAATTTGGTCGGTAAATTTTTTGGTCCGTGACGGGGTATCTATAAACTATTTGGGTTCTATTTGATTATAAAGGAATTAAAACACGTTACAGAAAATCATTATTTTTTTCTTTTCTTATATAATATTATTGATACCATCAACGATCATTAGCTCTTATTTTTATTTCATCTAATGCATTAGATCTCTGGATGACTCGCAAATCCGTGCTGTCGTTTTACTCTCGAGTTCGTTGACGCTCGTGGATTCCGAAATGCCCGCGTCAATCAATCAATAACTAAAACACAAAAACTGTGCCCTGCACGATTTTCGGCTAGCGGTAATAAGGATGATTTACGAGTTCAGCTGCTGTCTCACATTTGAACTGTTTTCTTGTCTCTTTCGTGTTTCATCTATCGGTTTTTTAAGTTACCTAGGGCCCTAAATCACACTTAATATGATGATGACTGGGCAGCCCTACAATATAATAGCATATATTATATAGCTCATAGCACAACAATATCGCGCACCATACATTGTTATGGACACGTTCACACTGTACTGTACTATATATTATTGGCTTACTATATGCTATAAAATAGTGAGATACGCCGAGTTAGTGTTGTGCTATATCACGCGCCGCCCTCTTCCTCCTCCCTCACCCCCGGCCGTCACGCAAGCGAAACGAGTGACCCAACACGTCTGGACCCTAGACACGATCCTGTGCCTGAGACGCGTTTTTTGCGATGGCGCAGGCGCCCAATTATTGTTTTTGTCGTAGTTTTTCTCTATTGTAGATCTAGGATTACAAGTTACAACATGGAACACCTTATAGAGAGTGTAAGAAAACATCCGTCGATCGTGACGTATGCTGTGCAACTGTGCACACTCTTCAAAGATCGCGGTCAACTGAGCTTGTTATATACTATAAATGCTTGCGATAATATCGCGTAAGGTGAACGCCATGCTATATACATATAGTATAGCATTAGGTCCTTCTTTGCTATACTATATAGCACAATAGTATAGCGTAGTCTTAAATGAGCTTATACTAATTTGACTATTTTGATTACTATGGAATATGGATATAAGCCTGAAATAAAGACTTTATTTTATTTAATTTTTTATTTATTTTACCACTGTCTCTACTTGGTGGAATGACAGGCTGTTACTTGCTTGTCACCTGGGTGTCTCTTAATGTAAGTAGCCATTGAGTACGGCCGTATGAGTATCACGTACGCATTTACAGAACCACAGAGTAGAAAATATATACACTTAGTACAGAGAAGCAGTTTTCATAGAATGATCCAATTTTGAAAATTTTGACGTCCCTTTCAACGGCCCACAATTTTTACAGACAGTCGTGGACACACCGTATGCTTGTAGTTGTGCAATCAAATCGAAAGCTAACTATGTAGCTGTTTATCAGTTACTTTTCCACAATCTGTGCTTGTACTATGTCGATTATAGACTTCGTATTTTGTTTCGGCATCAGTCTCAAGTCTCACCCACCACTTTCTGCAAACGCGTTTTAAATTCTCATCATTTCGTAGTCAGTAATCAACGTTTAAGAGGAAACATCCAAGGGCTAGAGAAATGAAAAATAGGTATTTGTAAAATCTATTTCTGTCCCGCGGTGCCCGAACAAGCTAGCTATAAATGTGTGAGAGCGCGATAGAGACAACTGTAACTTGAACTGAAAATACCTATTAAAAGTACAAAAAATCAACGACTCGTAGTCCCCTGATTCCTTCTCCAAAATTTAACCGATATAACAGAACTGACACAAATCCGAAATACGTGAACTACTAAACCTACTAAACGATTACTAGCACAGTTCTAATCAGGTACTTACCGACTTACAGTTACGACCACACTCTTTATGAGACGAAATTCGCATATTTGTATAGGCTTTAATTAACGATCTTATATACACAACTTTAATAGTTAAATGGTGGGTGGTGGAAACATACATTAGTATGGCAATGGCCACAGGCTTTCTTTGCCCGTAGACAATGATTATCGCCTTCGGGACTATAAGTAAAATATCGACGAAGTTTCTGCTCGACCAGTTTTTCAAACATTTTTCTTTGGGCGCCTCAAAATAATTAAACACAAAGGAGGGGACCGCAACGACTGCAACTACGTATTTACACGTTAGTATGTGTGCGTGCGCACGATTCATCGGCGCTGTTAAGCGATTGAGTAGGTACATAAATATGCTCTTTATAGTGGGAAAGCTCTTTATAATAAGTACTGGGAAAAATATAGAAATACATTAAATAGATCAAACAAAAGAGTGCAACACAATCAAAATGATCAGCAAATAGGTGTTGATGAGGCCGATATCTCCGATCTCATCACTCATGAATGGAGTGCATACAGCCACATAACACGCCCTTCATACTATTAATAACAGTCGAGCTTAGGTAAGTAATCAACCGTGTTAATTAACATACACAAAGTAAATTAGGCGCAAGTTTATGGTGTAAATCATAAAATACCGCACGTGAATACTTTAGCATTAAAAGTTGATTTTTTTTATTCTTCTGACCTTCTGAGGAATATGAAATGTGTATTTTTGTTTATGTGCCAATCGTCCGTACTTAAAGCTAAGGGTGTGGGTTATGACGTACATTTACCAAGAAAAACTCTTTATACGAGAAAAAGTAACGTCCGCGCCATATTGATTTTGTTAATTGAATGCGGACTGAACTGCGGAAAGTAAATGTCAAAATGTCAAGATGACAATGTCAAACCTCGACTGCCCCAAACAACCACAAAAGTAGGGCAGTTTAAATTTGGACACTTTTTGCCTCGACATGCCTCGTCTTTATCATAATATATCTTTATATCAAATAAATATCAAAATAAATGCGATATTTATGTTCGAAGCTTCAAAGCTTTAAATACATAATAACATGAGAAACACAACTTTTTTTCATTAGGTAAGTATTTTTCATAAACAAACGTTAACTTAGAAATATAACTTATGTAAAATACGCGCTTTTCCCTAAAGAAATTTATAAGTTCCAAAAGAAATTAAACTTGTCGAGTTAGCTTGGACCTTAAATAATTGAACTTTTCCCAAACGCAAAAATGAGCTTTAATAACAAAACCTGCGAAAGCCTTTCGAGTTATAAGTAGTCGGGTAATTTGAATTCATCTGCGGCGTTTCTCGAAGGTTCTCGTTGGAAAACAAAGACAAATTAAAAAAAAACTTCGCGAATTTCCGACAATCGTTGGTCGAAAGTTCACAGGAATAAGTGAATAGAAATGTTCGTTCTGATTTATTTTCTTTTTCTAATCCTACAAAAAGAATATTTTAACCATAACTTCATGTGGTTAATTAACTGGTTTATATTTCATAACATTTCGTCCGTATTTAGACGTACTGTCAAAACAGAAAGCTCATAATTTTGTTCCTTTTGGTAGATGCAACTCCGGATTTGAAACACCGTTCGTTTGCGCGAGCTCACGAGTGCTTAATCCTCAGAGCACGCATGGCGGTCTTTGCTTAGTGTAAACTTAATCTGATTACAGTTTGGCATTCATTATACTTAGACCTATGGCAGCATTTTAATTTCTATACCAAATAATATTTTAAAATTACCTATAGTATATCCCTATAGGTAATTTTAAAATGTTAACCTATATAAAACACACATCGCTTATATAGTATTTTAAAATCTCTTCTCTCCTATTTGACTTGACTTGGCGCGCGGACAAATTAACAGTTTTGTTTTGCGGGTGACCAATAGGGGACGGTAATCACTTACCATCAGGTGCTATGTCGCAGGCGCATCAGTTCGCTCACCTGGTGAAGTTGGTGTAGCAGACGTGCTTGATGTACGACCCAGGGGGTGTGTGCGCGGAGACCACGCTGACTAGCACTTGCTGGTCCGCTGGAGCCAGACGGATGGTCTCCACTCGCTGCACGGCGTCACGGTTGAAACCTGAAAATATCATCAGTGGGATTATTGACTAAGATGAATTATAACTATTTATATTAAGCTAAGAGTAATTATCCTGGTAATGTCAAAGATTTCAAAAATAAGTACATTTGACAAAACAAATCTTTATACAACAAAAAGTTACGCCATCTTGTTTTCACCATACCACAAATGTCAGCCATTTTGAACTCACCATACCTCAAATGTCAAAATGTGCCCAAACAACTCCAAAACTGGGGCCATTTAAGTGGGGACAGTTTTTGTCTCCACATGCCTCGTCTATTTTATATAATCTACGGGTAACGGGTACGTCTACGGGTAATGTGCGAAGTAATATGTTAAAATGAATGTGTTAAGTTTTTAGGAGTCCATAATACTCAAGGAACCCTTATAGTTTCGCTCTGTCTGTCCGTCTGTCTGACTGTCCGCCCTTCTAGCTTCTGTAATTATGAATATAAATGGATTAAATTTGGTTAAGTCATATAATGTGTACAGATGTAGGTTTTGGCATCGTAAAATAAGAATAATTTTATATTTTAGGGGTGGCTCTGAAACTCACATATGAAATAGGGGTTGACATTTCTTTCTTTCATTCTACCTTATCGTGTGGGGTAACGTTGATTAGATCTCATAAAATAAAGGCATGGTTTGATACATTACTTTTTTACATTTTCGAGTAATCGGCCTCCAAAGTTGTCTATAAGTTGGACTCCCCCCTGGCATTTCTAGACCATAGGAGATAGAAACTTGTAATTTCCATGCTGATAGAACATAGTAAAAACTTTACAAGAAAATATATTTTGAGCGAAATCGCATAATAACTATAGTAGTAATTCAAAGAAAACCTATTGCGCGTTGATAGTTACGGAACCCTCCTAATAGACATGTCGTGACATGCTCTTGGTTTACGGTTAGGTTTTTCCTTTTCAATTACTAAACCACTGACTGAACGAATAAGGTATTATTTTCCAGTTGCCACAAAGGTAGTTTATATTATATGTTTCACTACAGAATGTGCTCAGTTCCTGTGTGATAACATTTTTTGTTACTTTTAGTAAGCTATTCTAGTTAGGTGTTTAGTTAGGTGATATCCTACTTACATTATAAATGTGAAAGTTTGTGAAGATGGATGGATGTATTGATGGATGGATGGATGTTTGTTACTCTTTCACGCAAAACTACTGAACGGATTTCGATGAAATTTGGCCATACCAAAGTTTTTTTTAGGCTCTTTAGGCTCTGGAATAAAACATAGGCTATTTTTTATCCCGTAAAAGAACAGTATTCCCGTGGGATACCGGAAATATATGCGAGAAAAAGCTAGTTTTCTTATAAGCTTACGAGGGCGGCACTGAAAATTTCGGGAATCAAGGAAGTGACACAACATTACTATTTAAAAATGTATTTATTGCTTTTCGAAGTATTCTCCGCGAAATTTGACACATTTTTCCATACGATGGAACCAATCATTGAAGCAAGCATTCCATTCGGAAGTTGGGGTCTCCAAAATGGCCGTTTTGTAGGCGTCCACAGCTTCTTCAGGTGATGAAAATCTCTGACCACGCAATTTATTCTTTATTTTACGGAAAGTATAGAAATCATTAGGGCTTAGGTCGGGGCTGTACGGCGGATGGTCTAATAATTCTATGATTTCTTGCTCTAAAAACTCTTTTGTTCTGTGCGCGGTGTGAGAACTCGCATTGTCGAGATGGAGGATGATGCGGCGGTTGCAGTTCTCTTTACGGAGTTCAGAAACGACCTGTGGCAAACAAATGTTAGCATACCATTCTGCATTAACCGTTCTTTGTCCCTCAAGAGGAATAGTCGCAACATGGCCGGTTTTGGAGACAAACGTGGCCACCATTTTTTTTGCAACACTCCGTGAACGAACAATTTTTGTTGGCTTTAACTCATTTTCGAACACCCAAACTCGTGACTGGTTTTTTGTTTCGGGTTCGTACGCATATATCCAGGATTCGTCACCTGATACGATGTTGTATACAGCATTTGAGGATCCTGCGTGGAATCTTTCGAGAGTTCTGACGCACCAAGTAACGCGAGCCGCTTTTTGCTCTTCACAGAGCAAATGCGGTATCCATCGGGAAAACAACTTTTTTACACCTAATTATTCATGCAAGATTATTTGTATTTGACTCATGACAATGTCTAAAGTTGCCTGAATTTCGCGGTTTGTCACATGTCGATCTTCCTCAATCAGCTTACGCACAGCATCAACGTTTTCTTGGGTGACTGCAGTTTTTGGACGACCTTGACGGGGATCATCACTGAGCTTGACACGTCCACGTTGAAATTCAGCAAACCAGCGATAAATTGTGGTTTTGGATGGGGCTTCATCACCAAATGCAGAAATCATCCGGTCAACACACTGTTTTTGTGTTAAACCACTTCGAAAGTCATAATAAATCATCGCTCTAGAATTTTCTCGAGTCAATTCCATTTTCTCAACGACTAAACAAGTTTGACAAGACCTTGTGACAAGACCGAGAATCTTTTTTTAAATAAATAAACGGTATTCGATTTTTAAAACCAAGGAGTTTTAAATTAAAAAGATTTTAATATGACAGGAACAGTGGAAATATTCCATTCCCGATACTTTTAGTGCAGCCCTCGTATAATCAAAAAGTTAAACAATAACAACCCGACTACGCAAATGAAATAGTCCATGTTGCCCGGATATTATTGCCAATCTATTGACACCTCATTTAATAAGATCGGATCGGTAGTTCAGGGCCTACGGTGGAACAAACATACATACATACATGATAAACTGCCAAAATCATTACCATTCCTTTTGACTTCACCGTAGTCGGGTAAAAACATCTTGTTATGGGTTTTGCGAGTCTGGACTTTTTTGTGCTTGGTCGCTAACCACTTTTCTACAGTAGCAACACGACTTTGGCAAATTATACTGTGGCTACGTGCTAATGTTCTTTTAAAACGGTCGAGTGAAAGGTGCTTGCCCATTTACGTAAAAAGAATTAACTCAAATTGCTTAGAAAGTAAAATCATCAATAACTTAAAGCGTTTATTTTACGAAAGCAAGCGTTTTGTTTCGTTTATTCTGCTTTTAAACACGAATAAAATATTTTTCCTAGCCAAGAGCAAAATAACACTCTCTTTGCGTCGGAGCTTAAAAACACAACCCATTAAAAATGTTCTCATGTTGTTTCCATATCAGTTATTTTATTTTATCGTATTGTCGAGTATAATGGGTGTTTTACACGGGTCGATTTTCACCGTGCGGCTAGTGCACAAATCACTTCACCAAGCCGCATCTCAAATCCATTTACACAGGTGACTAAAATCGCATGGGGCTTTAGTCACCTTCCTTCGAAAAAGACTATCGGCCGGTTTCAATAACCCATCTACCAATAACTATTTGTTAAAAACGTCGTCATTCAATCATTTGCCGGTTTTTTGCGATACAAATGTGACGTTTTTAACAAATAGTTATTGGTAGACAGGTTATTGAAACGGGCCGTATGTCGATCGCCTGCAATTGGTCGTTTACACGGGCTATTTGAGTCACCAGCCGCATGCGGTGGTCGCCATGCGGCCAAAGGATACCTTTGGGGCTTAGGCTTAAGTCACTTGCGAACTCGTCGAATTGTCATTTAGACGATCAATAGTTACCCGTGTAAATCCCCCATAAATAGTATTTAAAACCAACGGTTCTACTACATAAGTAAAATTGATTAAGGCTAGACATATGATCCGGTTTCCGGAAGGCCGGAGAAAATTCACAGCGCTGGAAATAGAACTCTGCGATGATACAATAGAGCTGAAAACCGAACAATCGAGTGTCGAGTTGTCAAATGTGACATTTACATTTGACTCGACGCTCGTGTGTTCGATTTTCAACTCTATTGTATTAACCCAGATCCAGAGTTCTAGAACTATGTTCAGTGTTCTGATTTTCTCCGGCCTACCGGATTCCGGATGATACTTATAGTCCCAGCCTAAAACCTTTTCGAATAACGGAAAAGTGGTGAAAGTTAATAAATTTTCCTGCGTGTAGGTCGTTACAATAGACGGCGAGATAGTTCGCTACTAGATGTATTTGCGAGATAAATAAATCACTGATAACAGCTGATAAGTCTGTTTCCATGTCATGAGAAATTAACAGTTCTCTTCTGTTTCTTTTAAGATCTAGGCAACGATGTGCACGACCTAACTGGTATCTTGGTGTTAAGTGGTGTGGATTGGGGTACATCGTTTTAGCTCTTTCCTTTTAACAGGTACGGAGACGAGAGAGATTTGATCCTTATGGGAGACTAGGTAGGTCAATTTGCAGGGTAAAACGGTACCGCTTCTCATCTACTCTTAGAATTTAGATTTTTAGGCTGGGAGTTGGGACTATAATATGATTCGGTATCCCGGGAAAATTCAGAGCGATGACACAATGCGCTAACACAATAGAGTTGAAATTCGAAGTGTCGTGTGTCGGGCTGTCACATATGACATTGACATTTGACTCTACACATCTGTTCATTTTTAGCTCAATACTATTAGCGCAGAGTTCTATTTTCAGAGCTCTAAATTTTGAAATTTTCCCCGGCCTTACGGATTCCGGACAATATATAGTGCCTAAATGCTACATAATAAGTAAGTTACCGATTCAAGTACGGTTTCACCATTGTTTTCACCAATAATAAACAGAGATTTCCATGAGGAACGTAAACCCAATAGCGGGTGGTCTAAACAAAAATTTCGTAAATTATAACAATGCACTCACCAAACTGGTTCTTAATCGCTAATCTCCTCAGCAGCTCCATGAAGGTCTGGCTCCCGACCTTGGGAACCCGGTTGAAGAACAACAGCTCAACGTCCGCCTTCGCCGTATTGTTAAGCTCCCAGGGTTCGGGGAGGAACTCCTCCTCCACTCCCTGTTCCAACTCCTCCTGGGATTTCGTGAGCCTCGCCTCTAGGGTACGACGGGGCTTGTTTAGTTCCTGTAAATTTGTTTTTCATTGTTAACTTTTGCAAGGCGAACCGCGAAGTGCTGCTGCAATTTCATAATCTATGAGAGAATTGTTTATATATGGTCTTTAAAAAAATAACTACATTAAAAAAAACTGACACGCGATTATGTACATAAATTATACAGCCTATGTTACCCGAATAGGCGCTACGGTGGAACATATATAAATACATACACAGACTGCCAAAATCATTACCCCTCCTTTAAGGTTCGCCGTAGGTGGGTAAAAATAGACTATAGTGCGTTCGCGGAGCAGGTAGAATTTCTTACATTGACTCATCGCTACTTGTCTCTGTAAACGCAATAGCAATGTGCGCGAGTGAATCGTGCACGTTCTACGTGCTCCGCCGCCGCACTCTAGTTAGGATTATTTGATAAGAAGCTAGACTTATCCAAAGTCAAAAATATCACTAGTAATGATGAATTGATATTTCCATTGTAGTTTATTAAAAGATACGTAAGACGAGTTGAAAAAACGTCGAAAAAACAGCACTGAAAACGTGAGAAAAATCTTTTTATAAGCTCTATACAAAAAACGGCCTTTCGACGCGATTTTTGTTACGGTTGCCGGTTTCATTGACTCTAACAGTCTACTAGTTAGTCTAGTCTAGTAGTCTACTAGTACACTGTCCACGGAATACGGATGCACTATTCTTGACTATAATATATACTGTATCCATTTTTAGGGTTCCGTAATACATTAGGAAACCTTATAGTTTCGCTCTGTCCGTCCGTCTGTCTGTCTGTCCGCGCTTCTAGCTTCTGTAATTATGAATATAAATGGATGAAATTTGGTATAGTTATAGAATGTGCATACATCTTGGTTTGGCATCATAAAATAATAATAATAATAATTAGGGGTGGCTCTTCATGCAATCCATACATGTGAAGTGGGGGGACGAAAAATATTTTTTCATCCTGCCGCATCGTGAACCTACCTATCATTGAATAGGTCTTTTCATATATAACTTTTTTACAAAGTCGACTTTTTTCGAGTAATGGGCCTCCAAAGTGGTTTGTAAGTTGGTTCTAGCATTTCTACACTATTTGAGATAGAAATTTGAAAGTTTTCATGCTGATAGATCATTCTAAAAACTCTTTAGGGAAATTGTTTTGAAAGAAATCGGACAGTAACTTTTGAAGTAATTTGAAAAAAAACCTATTATATACAGTTTATAGTTACGGAACGGAAATAAACGAATTGAAATTGAAATTGAACCCTCTTTAGACATGTCCTGACATGCCCTTGGTTAGGTTGCTTTATTTTGACGACCTCTGTGGCTCAGTGGTTAGCGCTTTGGCGCTCAAGTCGGAGGTCGCGGATTCGAATCCCGTCAGTGAACAATAAAGTTTTCTGTGTTCCTGGGTTATGGATGTGTATTATATAATATTTATTTTTAATATATATAAGTATAGTATAAAAAGTATTATATATGTGTATTTATTTCCGTTGTCCGTGTCTATATTGTTCCGTGGTACCCGTAATACAAGTTCTTCGAGAACTCACCACGGGACCAGATTGACGTGGTGTGAAAGCGTCCATAGATATAATTTTTATCATTATAATTTTGCCGGGACAAGCGCGAAAGTGTTGAATATGTTTCAAAAAACACATTTGACAATATTCGTTACAAGGACATCGCGCGCATTGTCACTCCCTTTTTCCTCGCACTTTTCGCTTCAAGCTGTGCAAGGGGTGTGCTGTGCTGTATTTATCCCTGAGAAGATAAAATCAAATACCTAAACCTACGTTGAAACTATTTCAAATCAAACTTTCATATTTTAGTAGGAGATCCAATGACTTAATATGTACGGTTTCTAAGGTTTTTTTGTCGGTACGGACTACGGATGACCCAAACGCGTTCACCAATCAAAAGCGCTATTGAAGAGATAAACTACTGACAAAAGCTCTCGATACCGGGCATTAGTGGTCTCTGTCTTTGCAGAATTAAAGTCACGTCCACCGGCTTATTAGCTACATAAAAACCAGTACATACAATGTTAACTAGTTTTTATGATTATTCTGGCATACTCACAGCACCGGAGAGTCTCCTGATGGCCTCCAGAGCTTCTTTGTACTCCTGTGCCGATGCGTACGCGTGCTCCGTGCGGTCTGTTTGCACTCCTGCAACAATAGTAATATTTTTATTTTATTTTTATTCAACACATATATTATACAGAAATACAAAACTAGCCGCACTTACAAACTTATCATTAGTTGTTTCCTCGAGATTTCCTCCACTCGACTCAACCTCAATCCACGAAAATTGTATCATTAGTTCAAAATGTCCTCGACTTGAGGAATTTCCTCACGCGAGTCGAGGAATCAACTGTCGAACTGTCAAACAAGGTACCTCAGGACGCACCTTGGTGCTCTCTCTCGAGCGTCTATTTCCGACATTTATATTAATTCTAGTTATAAACAGAGAGGAAATATTTGAAGCAATTACCCAATTACAGAGGGATACTTATTTAAAGAGAAGCACGGAGGATTTTTTCGAGTTACCTTTACGAAACTTAACGTGAAAATATCAACGAATATATCAACACGACAATACAAGTTCGGGGTTCATAGACCAGAGATCACATTTCACACACGTGATGTGTGACTTGACACACATCACGTGACTTGACTTCTTTTTTTTAAACGAAGGGTATAGCATCATTCTGCCAAATTAGGATCTAGTTTTAATGGTAACTAAAAATGTATAAAATTGATGGTAAAAAAATTCTATGATTATCTATGACGTCATACCCCCACTCAACCTTACTGGATGAGCAAACAGATGAGGTAGAAATTATGTTTAAGAATACCAAATTCGATGAACTTCTTAAGGACACCTCAGTTGAGGTTGAGTCGATGCGGATCTGAGGAAACAACTCATGACACGGGTGTTAGAGTTGCAGCTAAAATACAAGATGATTAAAATTAAGGTAACAATAGAGATGATTAGAATTAAGGTAGGACCGCACTAGACGGCAGCGGAGCGACGCTGCACGACGCAGCGACTAGTAACACCGCAATGGAGTGCCGCGTCGGGTAGTTCCGCAGCCGCGTAGTTACACTTAGTGCGGTTCCACCTTAATGTGGTCTTTTTTCCACCTTTATCGTTTTCCGTTTGCTTTGATTTTTCACTTTGCTTGTTCACTGATAATAATGAGTCCAGAAAGTGAATTCGAAATTAATTCTAGAATTTAATGTAAAGACTTTACTTTAGTTGTAACATGTACCTAAACTGAATTAATAACAAACTAGAAATGTATGTTCAAAGTTTGTTTTATGTAAAAGCAAACTTTATTTACTTTAACTTAATAGTTGCCTAGAGTCGAATATTATATTTATACAAATTAAATTTTAAAATTTATTGAATAGAGATGGGTACATAAATCGGGTGGGCGTTAGAAGGGGTAGCCTGAATTTATATATTTCGATGGTTGGGTTTTGTGGGGTGGGGTGGGGTACCTACCCCATCATTTTTGGTACCAATTTTAGAGCGAGGAAATGAGTATTTTACGTTTTATTTCCATTTTTGTGATTAAAGTTTAAATATTTTTTTCACTTTTTTCACAAAAGTCACTTACGTAAATCTGTTTTTATCACTAAAATGTGTATAATATTGCTGGTTTCTTAATATGATTATATATAAATTTCGTTTTTTAAGTAAATAACATAAAATAAATTAATTGTAAAGAACACGTCATCCTCAAAAAACCCGGCGTGAAATAACGTTTGTGTGGTTTTGGATTAGGTTAGAGCTTTTTTATTACGTTGAAAACGGAGGAACAACCACTCTTCGGAGTGGTAACACGGCCTCACAAAAAATCGACGTGAAATAACGTGTGTAGTTTTGGGTTAGGTTAGGTTAGAACTTTTTTATCACGTTCAAAACGTCTTCGAAGTGATAACACGGCATCACAAAAACCCGGCGTGAAATAACGTGTGTAGTTTTAGGTTAGGTTAGAACTTTTTTATCACATTCAAAACGTCTTCGGAGTGATAACACGGCCTCACAAAAACCTGGCGTGAAATAACGTTTGTGTAGTTTCGGGCTAGGTTAGGTTAGAACTTTTTTATCGCTTTCAAAACGTCTTCAGAGTGGTAACATTTTAGTAAATGTCTTGAAAATAATTATTTTAACTGCTTAGTTGACATTAAATTATCATTTAGGCTGCATTTCCCGCAGCCCCGGAGACGTGACAGCTAAACTTTGTGACTAATGTTGTGAAACATACCTAAGAAATGCAATTTGAAATATTATAACCTCAAAAAAGTACAGGTTTCTGGGAGAGGAGGTGGGGGAGGGGAGCAGTAGATGGGAGGAATAACCCTATCCGCCCTCAATATTGATTAAATATTTTGCAGGAAAATTGTGTGTAAAGTTACAATTATGATTTAAAAATTTGTAAATTTTCAAATGCACTTTTCTGAAAAACTATACATCTCCTTATTCTGGGAAAGGTGTAAGAGGGGTTAGGTGACCTTTCCTTTTTTCGTGAGTTTTGTTGAGTATTATTTACACTCAATTACGTCTATCTTAAATTCTCGTGATAGGGCTCCGTGATAAATAACCAGTAGTGCGGCTGTCGGCGTAGGATGTAAACCACCTCCCACACTAACACATCTAACGACAGCGCTGATACTCGTATAACAATTAAGATCTCAATTAATCAAAACTGTAACAATTGATATATGGGAAATATATCTTACAATTTACTTATCAATAGTTTTTAAGCATTATCTTTATCTATTATCTTTTCTCTTTTATCGCGCTATTCGGCGGAACATCCTTACTAATATTATAAATGTGAATGTAAGTTCATTTGTTTGGTTGTTACGCTTTTAGCTGTTATAAAATTTGGCACAAACGGGGAAGGACATACGCTTTTTATCGCGAAAAATATACTGTTCCCCTAGGATACTGTATTTACGCGGGCGGGGCCGCGGGCAAAAGCTAGTTTTACACATTTTAATTGCTACATATGAAATTGTGATAAAATCTACGAGGAAAAAAAATCAGGAGTAGAAACGGTGAACTTAATACGTACGAATTATGTTAGGTTAGATTTATAATATGCTCCGTAGTCCATAGCCATTCAAATTCATTATAATATAGAATTACTTCATAGTTTCGCTGCGCTTCTAGATATTTCCGCGACTTCCATATGATTAATGACGCGTCACGATAAACCGATGTCTAGGGTTCGGTGCAAACGAGCCACCGATTGTAGCTATCGTGCTCCACGGTACATATACAGTATGTTTTAATAGAAACAAAAAAAATATCATTATTATGATTTATGGTCGATTAACATTGATTTTAGGGATGCGATTGACACCAAATTGCCTATACCCTTGTGAAAACGGACAGTGAAATCGCAATTTATCAGATTTAAATTGTAAAATGTAGATAATTTCTAGAACAACAAGGTTTAGTTGCAAATTGGAATTTAATAGGTAATACTTTTGTTTTCTATTGAAACACACAATACTTGTAACATATTTTTGTAGATACGAAGCTACCGCCAACTGTAGCAGTTCGTGACGACTCGTGAAATATGACAGAAAATTGTGTTACGCGCGACAAATTGTCTTTGTCGTTGGCCGTCTACGCCAAGCCAGCCAAAGTGCAAAGTAATCAATGATCGAAATGGAAAAATTATATCCAATTTAATGATCGAAAGCCAATAATTTGCATGGGCATTAGCAATGTAAAGTATACATTAGAGATGAGAAGTGCGGGCATTGGCCCTATAATCTTGTTATAATAATTTCAATAAAATCGATATTTGTTTTTTGTAATGCGCCGCTAATTTTGCTTAAATTTACCGTTTCACGATAATGTAATGGTAACTTTTTGCTGTAAGAAAAATGGTTAAATTAATGTAAAGCTGAAATCTGAAAGATTTTATTATACAGAGACCTTCGAACTTTACATTATATTCATACTTAATTTAGGAAATCTTTCGTTATAGAACACGAAAATCCTACTTTGCTGGGTAATCATCATCATATATCATATTAATACGTGAAGAAAAAATGTTCAGTAGAGTTCTACGAAAATTGTGCGAACGGAGGAGTATGATATTTGACACATTTAAAGTTTATGTGGGCGAAGGTGTGCGGAAACTTAATAAATACTTATAAATAGGTACACAAAATTCTTAAAAGTAACAACAACACACTACCTATTAACTAGGGGTGTCCACTTTGAAAAAACATCGATGTTTTTTTCGATTCGATATATCGAAACTGTACATCGATTACTTTCGATGTATTGGAAGAAAACATCGATGTTTTGTATAAATCGAAAACTTTTTAAAGATTTTTTATAATCCACTAATTTAAGCATTGTATTATTAAAAAAAACAGTAAAAGCCATACATGAGAAAAATTTTTATTACTTATATATTAAAGTAAGAACAAAAAAAAATCTGCATTTATTTTTATAAGTTAGTTTTATCCTATTTCCAGTGTTCTTTTGGAAGACTTTGCAAAAACAACAGTTTATTTAAACGTTTGCCTTTCAGCCTATTTCTTTGTTGATTGATGACTTGTGCTGCTTTAGAAAACAAACGTTCAGATGGGACTGAAGTGCCTACCATAGTCAAGTATTTGTATGCAATTGAATGTAGTTTAGGAAGCTGAATCTTAAGATCATCCCAAATTTCTAAAGGATTTTCACTTAATCTGGCTACTGGGCTACGCAAGTAAATCGATAGTTCATCTGAAATAAAATCGGCAGATTGTACCGTTTTCCAGCTCTTATGAACTAATTTGTGGTGATCATCCCACAGTGAAAATTTTTCCTCTGGGTTTTCAGAATTATCTGAAGAATCAGATTCCACGATCTCGTTTTGTTGTACTCTACTTTTCATCATTTCCTTGATTTTTGAAACAGCTGTGGAGCAAGCGAGCGGGTCTGTGAAATGCATTTTCTTAAACCTGGGGTCCAAGATTGTGGCTACAGCGAAAGGTGTTACTCTCTCTATAGCGCCCATTCTCTTATCAATCTCTTTCAGGACCAATGCCTGCAATTCTTGGGCAAGAGATTCTTCGACTTTAAGAGGTTTAACTTTTAAAAGAAGACAATGAATAAGGGGTTTTACTTTACTGCTAGTGCAGTACTTGTCACCTGACACTTCCTTAGTTGCAGCTTCAATCGGTCGCAGGATTTGTAAAACCGAAGAAAGAACAGATAATTCTGACGCAGTTAGCATCGGTGATGCATTTTTATGACGAATTATTATATTATTGACGATGGTGCGAAGCTCCAAAAATCGCTCGATCATGTAATAAGTACTGTTCCATCTCGTTGGGACCTCTTGGATTAATTTTGTTTCTTTCTCGGTTGCTTTACGTAGCTCATTACTAGCTACATTGCTTTGTTTGAACCAAGTCACTATTTCTTTTAGTTTGGTTATTAAGTTTCGCAGATCAGCACACTGCTGTATAGCATTTTGTGCAATCAAATTCAACGTGTGTGCAAAACATGGTATAGGCTTTTTTCCAAAAGCTAAATCAACAGCTTTTACTATGTTAGCTGCGTTAATGTTCGTATTACAGGTAATATAATTTACTAATCTAATAATTACTATTTAATGTGTCATACAGTAAATTTCTAATTTTAGTATTTGTTGACATGTTAATAACTCCAACATTGTTGAAAACTTTACTTACCTCAGTCCAACCAATCGAATATGTGAAGTAAACACAAATATGAGATGAGATTTTATTATCAGTGATCAATAACGGTATATTTATAAAAAATCCACTTCAATTTCTTCAATCCACAACAGCAAATGTAATACGTAATGCAATTAATCACCATTCAATATTCTTTATTGCAATATTTTTAAACCTATACAAAAGCGCCAACCGACATCACGTGACGCGACCGACATTGACATATGTAACAGTTTTTTTTTATTGTCACTAGAGACACTACCATAGAGTATACACATAGACACACTCACTGCACTCGTACGCAGTGTTGCCAACATTTTTAAAATAAAAGTGGGGCTGTCGGTAAGAGTAAAATTTTAGTGGTCAGACTTGAGTTTTATGAAATTTTAATTGGTTGATTCGATGTTTTAACACTAAAAACTTAAAAACATCGATACATCGAGTATATCAATAGATTTTCAAAACATCAAATCCATTCGATGTATCGCATTGTAAACATCGATGTTTTCAATACATCGATATATATCGAATATCCCTACTATTAACACACTACCGTGTGTTTGATAGATACACTTTTGTTACAGGTTAACGTTTGACAATAAGTCACATTTTACATTTTTTATTTTTCTATTTGAGAAAAAGAACCCATAAAAAATTTAAATTTATTTTATTATATGTTATTTTGGTGGCTTACAGCTATCAGTATTACAGTATACTATAAGATAGAATACAAAGAGCCAATTACAAGCCTCCGACGGACGCGCCTGGAGGTGGGACCGCAGAAGAAAAGCAGTGCCGTATTACGGTGTGCCGTACTCCCCCCTATCTTCTGCGGCCGTGGAGGGATCGCAGGGGGAGAGAAGTGGTGGTGTTGTGCCACTCTTTCTACCCCCCTGCGAGCTGGCGGGGCCGCTCTGCAGGGTAACGACATTGATGGGGCCGCAGAGGAAGAGGCAAGTTTGTATTACGGTGCGCCGCTTGCCCTATCCTTTGCGGCCGAGGTATGGTCGGCCTCCACCAGTACTGTAGCAGACTCGGGGGGAGTCTGCTACAGTACTGGTGGAGGCGGAGGAGGGAGGCGCACTTTACCATCTGGTGCGCCTGCCCCGCCGGCGGGGTCGCGGATGTGTGTATCGTTCCCGTGGCCCCGTATGCCGTGGGTCTCATTAGCCTATACGGGAGTCCCACATCACCACTCGAGTGCCCCCTGCGCATGGGTGGTACAATTTTCCCAAACAAAGAATATATTTATCGGCCGAAGGGCTTTCATTATCTATGCTTGCAAAAATGACAAGCGCAACAAGTGACTTGAGTGACTCTTGTTTTAAGTAGCGTTTACTTAAAGTCCGTAAGTCCAATAAAAAGAAATCCTTTGTCTGGCAGCCCTATTTCCGGGTAATACATTAAGGCTGGGTCTATATTATCGGAGAGATTTAACAGCTGTATTTGAGTCAACTCTCGTGTGTTCGATTTTCAACTCTATTGTATGAGTCCAGAGTTCTATTGTCAATGCTCAGAATTTTCTCCGGTCGGAGAGATTCCGGCAATATAACCCAGCCTCAGTCGACTGCGCCGGATCGAATGAAATTCGCAACAGGTAATTCAAATTTACTTTCCGGTAGTTTTAATACAGTTTACTGTTAGTTTACATCTTACGCATAAAATAAAGCGACAATTTTGACCGTTTAATAGTTTTTGTAGGGTGTTAATATGGCGTAAAATTTGTAGTCCGTAAAATTAATTAATCTGAAGTTTAGCAGTTTGAGCGTTACAAATACTGTAGCGGATAATGGTGGCTGGATTTCTTTGATAGTCCAGACACACAAGATTTGAATATTTACATTTAGAATGTTGTAAATGGTCTGTCATCCGCTACTTTTTGGCATCCTCTGACCAGAGACGACCTCTGTGGCTCAGTGGTCGCGGGATCGAATCCCGCTGAAGGAACAAAAAGTTTTTCTGTGTTCCTGGGTCATGGATGTGTATTAAATATGTGTATATAATAAAAATCTTAAATATATGTATAGTATAAATACTTCCCGTTTTCTGGTACCTGTAAAACAAGTTCTGCGGATACTTAGCACGGGGCCGGATTGACGTGGTGTGAAGTGTACATAGATATTATTATTATTTTATTATTATTATTATTTTAACGGGCAAATGGCCCACCACACATCCCCAGCAAGTCAACTTCTGGGTAGTGTGTAGCCAGGATCGACAGCGATAACCAACCAAAAAAACCCTTTGATATGATCTCAGGAGTGCCCGAGGGACATGCTAAATCTGTCTTGGGACGCGCAACGAAATTAATGAAAAGAAAGGTAGGAGAAGCAGGATTTAGGAAGTATTCCAGTTTCCCTAATCCAACCAAAGTAACCAAATTGGTGCTCGTATTTCGTTCGTATTGTAATAACGTGGTGTCGCCGACGACCAATTTCAGAAGTATATAAAGTATTGCTAAAGAATCAATTTTCTGCACATGTATTTTGTGTCTTAAACGAATGAAGGACTATAAAAGCTCAAAGTTAGAAGGCAAAGGCTTTCACAATCAACTTCATTGCGTAGATAAAAGTGAATGGCGCACACGGCACAACTAATATGAATAAAGTAATAATTCTGCATAATGTGAAGCTGTTTGAGCCTTACTTCAGATTGAAAAGTATTAGGAGTAAGAGCAAAGAAGTTAAGTAAGAATAAGTTACAACGCTTCAAGTTATAACCACCTCCTTATTGGAAGTTTGGTTAAAAAGTAGTAAAAACGTACAGTCTATTGTAATATAATAAAGAGGAAAGTTAAGTTTGTTTGTTTGCATTGAATAGGCCAGGAAACTATTGGGAATATTTTGATGAAATTTAGCACATACATAGAGTAGACCACGGGAATTGACAAAGGCTACTTTTTATTGAGGCAAAAGGTGCAATTCCGGCTTGATTTCCTATTTAAGTCGTGGGCAACATCTAGTACAATATTATATTTACAACACTTGAATACCGATTACGGCGTGTAACGTGATGTGAAATGTTAGTAGTGTTATGCAGTAAGTAAAAAATACTACCATTAAAATAACTTTTCAACTATTCGACATCGACCGTATATTTATGATGATGAACAAACGAGGCTCAGGTCCCGGTTAGTGACTCTATAACTAATCGGTTAGACATAAATTCTGCTCACAACACGTTATTGAGAGCAAAACAAAGGTATAACGAAATTGTTCATGGCACTCTATATCGAAACATAGTAAGAGCTAAATTGTAAAAACCGATGAGCCGTAGCGACTAGCGAGACGGCTTTCTGATGTCCGATGTGATGCATCGAAATTATTTTCTACACATTAAGTAATATATTGTGTTGTACAACAATGCGCGACCCGTCACTTGCCAGACTTCTAATTGCATTCGAATTTGGCGAGTCACATCAACAAAATATTATATTACTTATATTATAATATTTTGCCCCTTAACCATAGACGCATATATATTATTGACGAGGCATGTCGAGGCAAAAAGTGTCTACACCTAAATGGCCCAAAACATGGGGTTGTTTGGGGCCATTTAGGCCATTTAGGCATCTTAACATTTAGACATTTGCTTTCTGCAGTTAATTATTACAGTCTTCTGAAATTAAGATGGCGTAACTTTTTCCTGTATGAAGATTTTTTCTGTCAAATGGACGTCATAACTCATAGCCATTCTTAGTTTTGAAATCTTTGCCCCTATCAGTGAATAATTTAGTATTTTAATATTATTTATTACGTTTCAATAGTAAAATATAGATTTATCTTACAGATGCTCGATTTTTTGTTTTATTCTATGGGTTCAAAAATTCACAGATTTCGTGCCTCACACGACTATCGAGCACATTGAAAATTAATCTACGGAATACTAAAAAATATTGTCGCAAAAAGGTTAGGCTACAGGGTAAACCCTTAACCCGATCGTCTTTGGTTAGGCTACAGGGCAAACTCTTAACCCGATCGTCTTTATTTTAAGTTATAGCTGACTAAATTGTCCAGAGGAGTTTTCTCAAATTTTTGATATCATTCTTTGTGTCCAAAGTATCGATGCAATTTTTTTTTTCACTTTTTCGGCCATAACTTTTTTCGTTTTTGACTTTCTCGAATAATTCTTTTTGCACCTTACGACTCGTAAAGTACGCGCCTTTAAGCCTTTTTGAATATCATATCTTCACAACTCTCCGAAATATAAGGGGATCGCACTTTTTCTTGAAATCGGAGCCTACACTGGAGCGAACGAAAAGACATTTCCAATGTCAAAAATTTAAATTCGCGAGTTACCGCAATTTGGAACGAACGGGATACCGATGGTCGGGTTTTGCATATCCGTTAGAGAGCTCAGAGCAATAAAGTAACGTTTATTCATTACTATTTACTACTATGAATACTTTTAGAGTAGATTGGTTATAAAGATAATAGTGTTGAGTTCCAAGCGGCTACTGTGTTGAATCTTTCTCTGTGTAATAAACTACTCAGTTAAATCCTATGCCTTAATCAATATAATCATATGAGATATCGTGTCATTATCAATCATGTATTTAGTCGGTTTTTCGAAAACGGCTATAAGTATTACCATGAAATTTAGTATGCAGGCAGTTTTGGGGGAGGAGAAAAATCGATCTAGCTTATCCCTGGGAAACTGCGTATTTTGAAGCTAGGTAGGTAAATTATGTGGTATCTATGTTTTGTTTCTTTTTTTTTTAATTATCAGGACTCCTAGAAAAGCTCGGTTACTAAAGTAATTAGTAATATCGATATTAAAAGTAGATTGTTTTAGAAATAGCGACATCTACATGTGTTTCATCGTTCTAGTCGCTTTCTGTCTGTGGGAGTGACTTTGTAGAATATAGAACCAAAGAACATTACGTGGGAGAGCCTTGCCTTGGCACGAATGGGCGTCTCGACCCGGTGAATATCACAGCCTCGCAGAGAACCGGCGACAAATACCAAATTTCATCGAAATCCGTTCAGTAGTTTTTGCGTGAAAGAGTAACAAGCATCCATCCATCCATCCTAGCAAACTTTCTATTTATAATAGTAGTAGGATAGGTAAATATCCCTTTCGAAATTGGGAAATATAAACTAATACGTAAACTACGACCACCTACGAAAAGGATACAAACGTAGTCCCCTGTTTCCTCCCTGGATAATGCCGGTAGAGTTACAATTTTTTTCCTGAATATTTATGGATAGGTACTATTAGCATGTCCCTATGATGTCCTTTTTTTCATAAATTAAATTTTAAAAGAGATATGGACGTTCAAAAACTTTAAAAAATGGCCAGATTTTGTTCAAACGAACACAGCGGAAACAAATTTGACTAAACTACATAAAAAAATAAAAACATAGGAACACAGTTCAAGCCTTTTTTGAGTTGTTAATGAAAAAAGTACTTAAATCGGTTAAGTTTTGGAGAAGGATTATGGAGACTACGAGTCGTTGATTTTTTGTACTTTTAATATGTATTATCAGTTCAAGTTACAGTTGTTAATGAAAAAAGTACTTAAATCGGTTAAGTTTTGGAGAAGGATTATGGAGACTACGAGTCGTTGATTTTTTGTACTTTTAATATGTATTATCAGTTCAAGTTACAGTTGTCTCTATCTTACTCTCACACATTGCTAGCTAGCTTGTTCGGTTAATTGTAAATTTTCTACTTGGTGAATGGTGATAACATAGAAGTATATATTATAGATGAGGCATGTCGAGGTAAAAACTATCCCCATTTAGATGGATCCACTAATTTATACACTATATGTCAAAATGGCCCCAAACAACCCATTTGGGGCCATTATGACATATATGGTACCTATGGTGAAATCAAGATGGCGTAACTTTTTCTTGCATCAAGATTAGTTCTGTCAAAATATGTACGTCAATGATTTTCAAACTAAGGATGAGCATCCTTTGTTTTGAAATCATTGAGTGAAAATGAAGCACGACGATTTTAGCTGAAGAAGTATACCTAATGTAATATTACTACAGGTCGTCCTGTGGTCGAAATTCGCCCACAACAATTCATATTATAATTTTTAAGTTCGAACAATATATTATATAAAGAATGGAACCCTTTTTTGCCTATAAGTAGAAAAAGTTAAAAAAATCTAATGTTGAGAAAGATTGACAAACGTGTAACAAAATGTAGGTATAAAAAATAACGTGTATCTATCAAACTCAAGGCAGTGTGTGTTAATAGTCTTGAGTTAATGTGTGTTGTTGTTATTTTTATTAATTTTCTGTATTTCAAAGCATTGTTTAAAAAATCATTATTTAGAAAAGCTTTCTGCACACCTTTCTCCGCATAAACTTTAATTTACCGGCCTAACTTTAAATTCCTCCGGTTGCACAATTCTCGTAAAATGGTATTGAAAGTTTATGCTTTACGTATTAATTTACTCTTTGATTGAAGTTAGTAATTTGCATGCATAAAGGCGCTATTCCACTGCACCGCACTGCACGATGGGCAGGATGGACCCGTTGCCATATAACTAAATCCCAATTCTCGTAACTTGATGTCCGGTTTCATTGAAACCAGTCCAGCTAAGCAGGAGTTATCTTGTAGTGCCCAAGTGTGTGCTCAGTAAACAAGAGCACTCTCTCTTCTTTTACTCTCGTAACAACTGAAACGGATGACCGACACGACTGGCGAGAGATCAGGCGCAGGTCCGTTTTCTATACATGCCCATCCGACGCATGGATCATCTTTTTTGTCAGACAACCAAACTTTGGAAACAACATTTTGTGCTGTTCCAAGGAGGGAAACGAACCCACGACCTCTGAGTCGAAAGCCAAGCTCTAAGCCACTGAACCACGGAGGTTGTTACACAAGAAAATAAACGTTTCATTGCAAGTGTAGCGCCGGGCTATGCAGAGCGGTGCAGTTTAAATAATAAAGTTAAATTTTGAATCGCTATCTTAAAAAATGCAGCGCCTCGTGGCGTATCATCTCGTTTCAATGTGAACTGACCCTTAGCTTTGAAAATAACGGTAGGGTCGTCAAAACAAATCGCGTTGGTTCCGTGGAGACATTACCAAGGCAATGCTCTCTCACTAATCGATAATACGCTGAAAGGTCAGCTGATGGTTTCCGCATTATTCTAGGGAAATCTGAGAATGATGCTTTGTTTACCATCAAAGCTTACAATGACCTGTATTGTAAGCTTGAACCTGAAATGTATGTGATCTCTAATGCCTCTGATTTTAATGTTTATATTAACACTAGCCGGTGCTCGCAACTTCCTTTGCGTAGAAGTAACGGATACGGAACCCTAAGAGAAAAATTACTCCTTATAACATCAGCTATCTGACAGTCCCGTGGAAATCGGTCCAGTCGTTTCAGAGCTTAGCCGGAACAAACAGACAGACAAAAGGGTGCCTCCTTTTTTTGAAGTCGATTAAAAAGACACTTCAACTTTATTTATTTCTATGTATATATATATACTCAGACAATCTGTAGGTAGACCTAATATGTATCTGTAGGTAGACCTAATATGTATCTGTATGATATCTACTTAGTTAAGATAATAATATAATATAATTTATTTATGAAGGTTTTAAAATACAATGATTTCGGTCGATATTATGTTTTATAAAATTGGAAATAAAATTGGGTTACTTTTAGACTTTAAAGTCTGAAGGGTAAATATTAATAACTTTATCAGACGGAATATGCTTATACTATAATTGTTAATAGAACAGTTTAATTTAAAACAACGTTACAGTAATAAAATGTTGGCAAATAAAAGTGAAACCGAAACAGTAATGTAAGTGAGAACAAAATAAAACATTAGAACTGTGTGGAGTTAATATACAGTTAATACTCTACATTAGTTAAGTAAAAAGTTAAATAAATTAGAGGGAACAATGCGTTACCGTTAAGTAATTTCATCGTCAACTTAGAGCCCACTTTTGCCTGCGGGTCTGCCCGCGTAATGCCGCGCTATCTATGCCGTAGCCATTTTGTATGAAACAACAGTTTTTTTTTTCAAGTAGGAAATTTGATCCCATAGTAAAAGTTGCTTATATTCAAGAGTATATTCACTCCTGAAAGTTTGGATACTGACTGGAAAAACACCCGCTATTTTGCTCCTTAACAGTGAATGATGTGGTATTCCAATATTATTTTTTATTACGGTATGCCTTGTTTTGTAGCTCTTTTTCATTCAAGTTGTAGATTAATAGCTCATTAAAGCTCTAAAAGATGTATTTTTTTGTTTGGTCCAAGACTATATCTATATATGTATAAATCATATCGACGATAATAAGTCATAACACATTCATAACATAATACTTTATGTTGTTTATGTTAAAATTATGTTAAAAAATACAAATTGTATTTTTATTGATATTTCCAAGATTTTATTAATTAAGTTTAAATGTTAATTGAATTTGTTTTAAATTGGTCTAGATATTTTCGTGTAAATTAAAAGATAGGTAACCTACCGTTATAGGCAGGTGCCATTGAACCCGAAAGGATACAAAAATAATTTCAAAACAAGTTAATAAAGATGTTTGTGAATATTGTTTTAGTGTCCTACTTAGATAACAGGATAACTTTAAAACAGAGGTTATATCTATGTAAATTAGACTCAGCCATCTTATAATTCTCCACAGATAATAGCTAAGATATTATCATTATAATATTATTATCGCATTTAAGATATTATGAAAGTATTTATCTACGCTAGCATTAAGTATAAGTTCACATACGTACTTAGTTTTTTTTTTAAATATGTAAGACAAATATTTTAATGTTTTTACCGACGGTACTTTATAGGAAGTGCGAGTGCAAAAAGCATTATTTATTTAGCAATGCGGGAGTACTGCAAATGATAGGGTACAGCTCGATACTGACATTGATTGGACGAAAATGTTTTTGTAACGTCTGCGATCTGCTCAAGTAGGGGAGACCGGGGATAGTTGACCAACTTTTGGCTTCAGCTCATATATCTTGGATGTTTGAATTAATATAAAGAAAATAACGGCTATTACAGATAGAAAAACAGCCCAGGTAGTAGTAATTATTAATTTTAATACATATTTTAATCATTACGACACTTATTTATTCGATTTTCTAAACCTCTGCCTCTTGGTCAACCTACCCCATGTCCGGGGTTGGTTGACTATAAGTATGGGGTAGGTCGACCTAGGCAGCAATTCACGTAAATACAAAGGATTAAATGAAAATAAAACTTTATAATTTAAAAATGGTAATAACTCTTTCAATCAACATCACAGATCAATATTCAATAGTTGCTTTTATATATAAACATTAATCAACATATTTAACCTTCTATAAACTAAAACATTCTTCTTCTAGAAAACGAACTTAATAAATTATATAAACTACAAATCTTTTGTTTCTTCTTTTTTTTTCATACGTCCTCGTTTTCTGTAAAAATATAAATTTGGCGTAAAATAGTAAACTTACTTTGTTAATTATTGTGGTAAATTAATTAGTCTACCTACCCCGAACAAACTTCGTCAACCAGCCCCTTACGATAATTTAACTTTTAGCCCCGTGACTTGACTACATCTTGGTGCTAGTAAGAAATCAATTCAGTGTAATATACAAAATACTATCAAATTTACATTTGGCATAGTAGCAACCGTGTTTTAAATAGATAGGCAGACACAAAAATAAATAAAGTATATAGCAAAAAAATTTACTTACCAAGAGCAAAAACAAAACATGTATTGCCACTCCCGAATGTTACGCGACTGCGCCGTCGCACTTCGCACAAGTTATCGGGTCGCAGAGGTGCGTCTTCGCTTGTGAATGGTTGACGAAAAATACGTGACAGTAGCGAGTTATTGCCGCTTAGTCTACCTACCCCTAGAGTCAACTATCCCCGGTCTCCCCTAGGTATCCAGACGAAATGCCAAAGGTTTAACAATGTGAAAAGCGCCGTGCTAGCATAATATATAAGAGTTGAAAGATTATTGTAAAATGATTATTTTGAGCAAAGAATAAAATAAGTCGGTTAAAAAAAACTAGTAGGTACCTACATAAATTATATAGATACATTTGGTTATAATAATAATAGTATGTTGATTTGATAAACTTTTTCAGATCTTTGATACACAATATTTAAATAAAAAATTAAAATAAGCATTTGGATACTTAATAATACTAATTTATAAAATGAACAAAAAATTACATTAGTTTATATTGAGATATCCTATGTTTATTACCATCTTAACGTCATAAATCTTAGCCTGAGGGGTGGAGATGGTCGCGTGACAGCAGCACATCATAATGAAGACATTTCATGCCCTAACGCTGATGTCTCGCATCAATCTAATGAAGCAGGTTTCGTTGAGGTGTGAATATTTTGTTTTTTTTAGCGCTCGAGCAATTTAACAATTGATCGAGTTTAAAATACTTAACTAAAATTTTTATAAAAAGCTTATACCTTTACCCGGCAAAATTATATAGCCTAGGTTCCCCGGGCTATTATAACGAATCTATTGACACCTTATTCATTGAAATCGGGACAGGAGTGTAGGCGCTACGATGGAACAAACAAACATACATACATACATACACCGGCTGCCAAAATCATTGCCCTTCCTTTTGGCTTCGCCGTAGTCAGGTAAAAAACAATATTATTTAGGTTGACTGTACGTCGCTTTCTATTGATTTTCTTAATATTCTAGATAATAGAAGATCAATGTAATTTTGGCTACCTTGAGATATGAAGTTTTTTTTAATTCGAGCAAACAATTACAAAGCCGTTTGAGAATAATATTTTTTTTATGCTGACTGTACGTCGCTTTCCTTTTATACTACTGCAAAATATATGTAAAAATAGATGAAGAAGCCATATTGCTTCTAGTGTGGTTTTTACAACCCTTGTACTTATAAAAGGCATATAATAATCTATAAGCCAGCTAGCACCTAATTGCTAACCGATTAGTAGAAAGGATCGGCATAAGAAATTGTAAATGTATAAACAAGAATTCTAGCAGCCAATATTGAGTTTAGAATTTTCAGTTTTAACACGTGTAAGTCGGTAAGGAAAATGGCAAGTTGCCACTTACTTGCAAAGTGTTCTCAACCATTAGCAACTTTTAACAAAATTTATTTAAATATTTGTAATAGACAAAACATCAAACACAATAATATAATTAAACCTCTTAAATGAAAATTGAAAACCTGCCTCATCTTAATCACACAAACACAATGCCTAATCATCATTTACCAAATATATTACAAATTCAATGACATAGAATCTTTATGTGAATATAGTAATAATAGTGCTTTACACAGTACATTTCCTTTTGCGTTTGATGTATTATTTCCCGGAAAGGTAGGAAAAGGCAGTACATTATCTCTCGAGCCGGTGTAAGCGCGCAAATTACAATTTAACAATGAATTAGGTTATCGGATACAATTTGTTGTCCAAGTGTATAGAAACTTTCACGAGATAATTATAATATGCCCATATAAAGGGCTAATATAAAATGCCTTATTAGTAATCGAATATGTAATTTCTTATCTCTGGCCATTAATTACCGAGTCTTTTATTATACACACCGTGCCTATAAGGTCAATAGTTTATTTTAGCAAGCTAGTACTGAAATAAGAAGAGAGCACCTTGTTTTTGATTGGTCAGAGTTACAACTCCCACCAATAACAAACAAATTAATTTGTGTTTACCAATCACGAATGAGATTGTAATAGCAGTATTAACTTGCTAGAATAAATAGCAATTTTTTATTTCTAATTTTTTAATTGACATTTGTATTAAATGTCAATGAGGATCAATCACTTAGTAGCAAATCTGATTTTTACTAAGTACATCGTATGTGTATTAACTTACTGAGCATTTTATTTTCTAAATTATTAAATTCTGTCAAGAAATTGATTCACAATTTCTATTATTAAAGTTTTTCTGAAAGGCTAGTTTGAAAGTCCGCTGAATTAGTTACGATGACGTCATCTGTCGAGATCTGTGCGACAACGGCTTGTTATACTCATACTTCATAGGTATTAAAACTATTATATGATAAATTATGTTATGTTCTGTGTGTTGTCTGTCTGATTGTACCATGGGGGTGATATTTTCCATTTGGAGAAAACTCCCATTAAAAGTAATAAATAATAATGAAAAAAAAATTGCACCTACTACCCACTCCTACATCTCCACTTACAACATACACCTACTACCTACCGTCCTACACCTACAACCTATGTGTGAGAGTTATTGACCACTGAGGGTTGAAGATAATTACAGTATTAATATCGCTATCAAAAAATTGTGTTAGAAGGGCGAAGGGTTGTGAAAATTTAAAAATATGTATTTTTTATGCTAAATAAGAAAAAAATATTCTTAAAATTATTTTTAAAAAATTGGGCCATTGGCCACCCTTATCACTAACGGCCCGTTTCAATAACCTATCTACCAATAACTATTTGTTAGAAACGTCAAATTTGTATCGCAAAAAACCGTCAAATGATTGAATGGCGACGTTTTTAACAAATAGTTATATATAGATAGGTTATTGAAACGGGCCGTTAGGGGTGTGAAGCTTAAAACTTATTCTCATACCCACTATATAAACCTGAAAAATTTCAAAAAGATCGATCAAGCCGTTTTGGAGAAGATCTCTAACAAACACTTTGACACATATTTTTATGTATTTTATAAAATTCAAGAACTCTTGTCCCATCAAGAAAACTCAAAACGGAGTTTTTAGAGTGTTACTTTGATTTATGGACACATAACACAGTTTTTATGTAAAAATAACACCTCATATGGCTTAGTTTACTTTCCAAAGTTTATAAAGCATTGAATAAGAAAAGATAACGTTACAACAGCTTTCCATTTTATTTGAGTTACATAATGTTGTACTATTACTTACTAAAATATTAATAATTCTATTTAGGGCATGTATCCCAATCTACTGATAAGTGTCAAATAATTTATTTGCATGTTTTGTCTCTGTCGTTCGATAGAAGATTGCGAAACAGGATCCTAGTATATAATTACTGAAATTTAGTAATAAAGAATCCGAGCCATGATAATGTCTATTATTATATTCGTAAGCGCAGCTCTTGATATCAGAATTATACAATTTGCGCTAATCTAAGTAAACCTGACATTTAATTATACGCGTCCACAACATTTAATTTACAAAGTGAACCAGTAAAAAAAATTATTTTATGTTTAATTTATACATAACCAGCAAAAAAAAAGAAATAGCTTATGTTCACATTATACACATATATGTATATACATATTATAGACTCAACCTATTTATTATAGCGGTAATTTTTTTATGTGAAAGGGCTGCTTATCGTTAGATGTAATAAGAAATAAGATTTATGTCAAATTAACTTTTGTATGTATAGTAGACGCCAAACATTTAAAACAACTAAGGGTCAGTTCACACCCCGACTACACACACTACGCGTAACGCAGTCAATTTTTAAGATAGCTATTCAAAATTGAACTTTATTCACTACACAAAAAGATACACGTTTCACATGACAAGCCATACACTGCACAGTGCACACTGCGCGTGCGTTGTGCAATCTGACATTCGAACTCTTACAATGGGTTTCTTCTTGTGTAATAAATAAAGTTCAACAAATGCTGCGCTATGTCGCCTATCGTTTCGCTTCGGTGTGAATTATTGACCAGTAGCGATAATAATCCAGTGAATTATTCAAGTTCAGTAACTTTGTTAACGATATTCTAGATCTGGCCAATAAGTAGGTCTGTTTTACTACGCTGGCCAGATTTTCCCAGACTTAGGATGAGTCCCTTAATTATAGTCTATAGACCCTATTAACTTTATGATCCATGACCTAAATTAGCATATAATAACACTTAACTGTTTTACTGTCAAAGGAAAAGGATGTTCATAAATGAACGTTTATATAACACTTCTAGACTTCTAGATAGTGATATATTTCTTGTACCTAACTTTGTTATCCTTCTAAAATAATTTACTCTGAAATGACTGAAAAACTCAGACCTAGTGCCTGGGACAGGCGGCTTTAAAATGTTATATGCTTGCCCAGTACATACTGGGTGATATTTTTTCCGTTTTGAAAGAAACTGGGTATGTTTTGTACGAATAATATATGTATTATATAAACGTATTTGTGTCAAAGCTAAAGAAATATTTTTTTTTTTCAACACTCGCAAAAACCAGAGGAGTTATACTTGTAACTCCTCTAGTGTTGCGACTTGCGTTCCTGGTCCTTAAAATCCCATGGGCCTGCGGTTACCTCATTCACTTGGCGAAACACAACGCAAGCGCTATTTCACGCCGGTTTTCTGTGAGGTCGTGGTATTTAATTTGGTTTCTGAGATTAAACCTGTATCCTTTCGTACGTGCGAGTTAAGCAGTCTAGTGTCTTCCCTGTCCACGGCGCGCCCGATATTCGCCTGGCGTCCGAGCGCTTTTTGGGGTTTAGTAGACGAATTGTGGATTTTTTTAGATGTGCGGCCCGTTAAGGTTTTAAAAAGGTTGGTCATGCCTGCTCTATTGTCTATATATTACGTACTAAGTATTTATTCTAAATTCCCCTCTCGGACCAGTTTGGTAGGATGTAAAACTGTTTTACTAGCAAGTGGGCTGGGATACCGTTCATTGTTCAAGTTCCGCCGATCACGAGAATCTTATTGAGACACCGGTTCGTGACCAATTATCCCCCTGGATCATAATGTAGCTTACTCCAAATTGCAATCTCTGGGTAAAGGAAAAAATTTAGGCCATACTCATCGAGGGAAAAAATCATTGCACAGATAAATTTACAAATTTATAGAAAAACTAGCTGGTGCGCGCAACTTCGTGTGCGTGGAACTATTAATGGAAACGGAAGTCGGAAACCTATTTTTTTAACGGAATCTTAAAATAAAAGTATCTTAAGTTACTCCTTATAACATCAGCTATCTGCGAGTGTAAATGTTATTGATTGTACTGTGTGCAATAAATGGATTAATAAATAAAGTAAGCTTGTCTAGGTACTACAGGTTTTGTTTCCGCTTTGTTAGAACGGGACTTTCTAGACTTTCGGGCTTTGTTAGACTTTCTCTATCTTTTCAATTCAAAATTTTAGCATAAAAGTTGAAAAATGCAATTGCAAATATTATGTAATTATGAATTAGTAGGTAAAGAAGTAGGTAGGTATTAATAATTTTACAGGTTGATATAAAACTTAAAGTAACACAGAATATATGTATTGCTTTAGTGGGTTTACAACTACTAGAGAGTTATAAAATTATCATTAATAAATCCACATAAATCAAGTTTTATAGCTATTCTTTCGTATAGTAATTAATATCATAAAACTCATTAGTTAACGCTTCCTTAGTCAGAGGTCAATTCGTTACATGACCATGATGACTAGTATGGCGACTTTTCCATTGTTTCTCACCTGTCACTACTTACTAACTTACATGTTAGGTAAGCAGGTGATAGGTATTAACAGCGGGAAGACCAATTCATAAACTACAGCATCGTAACTTGTGAGAAAGGGTAAGTAACTAGCTATTAGATGTGCAGTGGCCGAAAACTGAAAAGTTAAACGCTTATCAAAATTAGGAGCGCTCCTATTCACAGGCTGTCGCTGTCTCTGCTAGCCGAAATGACAAGGACAGCATGTGACTTGAGCTTCACTTAATAGTTAATTTATCTATCGTTTCAGTATTCGGCCAGTTAATTATTTTTTATTTCAGTTTTTCTTGAAGTAAACGATGCACGATCAAATTCCTAGTGAAATAGCCAAAATATCTAGATAGTAGCTCAGACCAATAAACTAATTAGAGAGTTCTGTGAACCACACAGTGAGGCCTGTATAAACTACGCCTCCCCGAGCAATTACACAGTGTCACACAAACACATGTAACGAAACTACGCTTTATTATGTAAGGTGCGCTGCCGCGGTGAGTGATTCGTCTGTCTCACCGACCGGCCTCAGTTTTTGTTTGACAAAGTTCTGTCTTCAATTTTTTATTTGGTCTGAGACCTTAGTATAGTAGATACATAGTATGGCTCGTAAACTTTATTCCTAGTAAATACATATTCTGTTAGCCAATCAAATATATCAACTAAAAAATATACTCTTGGAGATGATGCCAGCGACTTTGTGCGCGCAAAGGAAATCACGCTGGCATTATACATTTTGTCGTGATTAAAAGTAGGTAGCCAATGTCATTTCCCAGTGGTCTACTCTATATCTGTGACAAATTTCATCAAAATCGGTCCAGTAGTTTCGGAGCCTGTTCAATGCAACCAAACAAATATTTCCTCTTAAAAATATTACAAAATTGTGTACATAAAAAAACTCGAACGCGCATGCATGCCTTGAAGGTTTTAATGAGTTGAAACTTGAAATATGTATAACAATTGAAGATATGTATACTGGAAAGGTACATATATTTCTCATTTAGTAACCCTGAAACCCACGTTAAAATATATTTGTTGTGTTCGTTGTCGGAATAAAAAAGTTAATAATTTATTTCGTGAAAGGCACGTGCATAAAGGGTTCACGTGTAAAGCTCAATACATACTGAAAATAATACTTTGTAAATAGAGGAATTGAAAAGGGTGTTGTTATTTCAGGATTGTGGAAATCATTACATTAAAAAAACTATTTATTTTAAGTAGGTATATTTTTATGATGAAGATCATAAAATCTTTAACGAATATATATTCTATTTGTTAAGTATTTAAATTAGTCTTAAAATTTTGAAAACAATTACCCCATTACTAAAAAAAATATTTACACGATGGATCAGCTATACAATGTTTTGTCCTTGTCTGTCAAGCGACTTTTCCGACGTATCAGACAAGGACACAACATTGTATAGCTTATCCATTGTGTAAATATTTTTATTAGTAAGGGGGTTAGTCTATAACACCATTAACACGTCATTTAACGGATAAAACACTAGGCATGTATTTTTATCCCTTTATTTTTCATGCATAACAAGTTGTTTATTTTTACTGCTCAGGCCATAGTAATAAACGCAATGTTCGAAGTACAAAAGTGTGATTTTAACACGTTCAGGCAACAGTCATTAGCGTGAAGCTTCCTGCTGAGAACTGGACAGCCTGAGGAAGGCCATTATTAATAATCCAAAATATATATCAATAATTAAAAAAAAACACATATTCTAACATGTATGTAAGTGCTTCTCCTTTAAGCCTGCTGCCCTATTATGAACTTCAACTGACAAATGGGAATGGGCTTCATTTTGACGTTTAAACTTTTTAAAACACAATTTAAAAAGTTCCTAATTCAAAATTTTGTAATTTAAAATTGTTTTCTAAAAAGTTCAAACGTCAAAATGAAGCCCCTTCCCACTTGTCAGTTGTTCAGTTCATAATAGGGCAACTGACTATGTAGTAGGTACCAGCGCGAGGATAAAATTAACTATTAAGAGTAACTTAATTATTGTCAATTACTTTTGACATAATCCTTACGTTCAAGTTTAAGTTATGTTGATGTATTTGTCTCTTCTAACTAACACTATGTTTTTGTCTTGTTGTTCCAGGTATTAAGGAGATATGATATGTTGTAAACTTATTTAATTACGAGATTTTAACTATTTTTCTCTTGTACTTTCACTAAGCCCTACTTTTGCGCAAAGTTATCGTCCCCGGCAACAAAGTATTTTTTTTATCTCGCCTGACACTGACACTGGCTATTCCTGAAGGGAGGCCATTATAAAAAAGAGGAAGAAGTTCAAGTTACAGCATTTTGTGTAATGACAATTTAATGGCTTCCAAAGCACCTACAGCTGTGTACTTTGTTGAACAATACACTGGAACACGATTATTATATTTAATGTCCGTGACACTACAAGCTCAAAAACTGTCATTCATAGACTTAACAACATCTTAACAGCTAATTACGGAGACAAAGAGGAAGTTAGGCTGGGACTATATTGTCCGGAATCCTGTAGACCGGATAAAATTCAGAGCGCTACAAATAAAACTTTGCGCTACTACAATAGTGTTGAAAATTGAAGTAAAAAAATCGTCTTAGCAATGCTACAATGCATGTAAAAGACGCGAGAAATAAATCATCTCCACTTCACGTGAAGGAGTGGTATCTACTACAACGTACTAACTACTACATACCCAAAAAATATTTGACTTAAGTTTAGCACTTTTAACGTATTAAATACACACATACATGCAAAGTTTCATATTTCTAGCACTAACCGTTTGGAAGGTATGCCGAGGACGGACGGACGGACATGACGAAACTATAAGGATTCCGCGACGTGAAACACGGAACCCTAAGGATGACAGATTTCACCAATATTTTCCACACTATCCTAACATATTTGAGGATATTTTCATGTGCATACAAATATAATTTACGTTCACAATTTATACAACGTCAGAATATATCGTACCTACGTACACGTTGCTCGCTCGTAAATCGATTTATTCGTACCGGGAAATGTATCTGTTTGTAACATATTTCCTCTGGCCATGCCTGAATCAGCATATATCACTAACGAGGGGCTAGGGTCCTGCATTTCAATTAGCATTCACACCCAAAAGGATTTGCCTCGGATGTTGACACTAAAAAACTCTCTTTTACTCGAAGAAATTCCTACTTTTTAGTTATTTACTTTAGAATCTTGAAGAATACCGAAAATATATTTTAGCTAGATGCGTCAGCTTGCGCAGCGGAAAAGTGTCAAATTATCAATTAATAAAAAATATAAGCAATAAAATCGTGAACTCGTTATGTGAACATCGAAATCTGTTTAGTATCTAAGTCTCGGAGCATACGGGCTACCGACTGTAGCTGTCGCATTATAGCGCTACACAGTTTTTCGCACATTTCACTCCCCACTGGTGTATGGTATAGTCAGTCGCGACTCGACACTCTCGGCGACTCCAAAAATATTTTCGGATGGTACAAATCGGTCTGTGGGTAAAGTTAGCCATAATATGTAAGTATGCTCCTTCTGCCCAAATAGCCGTATGTAAAATGTGTAGCGGTAGCGAGCGACAGCTACAGTTGGTGCTCGTTTGCGCTTAATCTTAGAAAAGTCGGGAGATGGTTCTCGGGAACTACTGAGCCGTGGTCGTTTGTACCTCACGACCCACAGTAGGCACGAGTTTAAATGTCATTACCAACCGTTCCTTCCGTGAACATTTTGTCAAAGGTATGGGGCTAAAGTTTCTGGACTGATCAGTACTTTATCTTAGTACTATAGCTCATATTTTTGTAAATACATTAGGGTTAGATATTATACGTATTGTTTAAATCTTATTCCAGGTGTTTTTCCAGTCAGTATCCAAACTTTCAGGAGTGAATATACTCTTGAATATTGCTTAAAAAGGCTACGGCATAGATAGCATTTTGTAGGAAACAGCTGTTTTTTTTTTTCGAGATGTATAGTTGATCCTATAGTAAAAGTTGCTTATATCAAGAGTATATTCACTCTGAAGTTTGGACACAGACTGGAAAAACACTCTGTATATATATTATAAAGAAAGTCGTGTTAGTTACACTATTTATAACTCAAGAACGACAACCGATTTGGCTGAAAACTGGTGGGGAGGTAGCTTAGAACCAGGAGACAGACATAGGATACTTAAGAGCCCCGCCGAGTCTGTCTGTCTGTATGTTCGCGATAATTTCAGACACTACTGAAAGGATTTTCATGCCGTTTACATTTACCGACAGAGTGGTTCCTTAGGAAGGTAAAGGTCGATAGTAAAATTTGTTAAGGTTTTGTGGAAATTGCTTGATTTATGACGATAATTGTTGAAGATTTCGGAAAAAATCAAGCCTTCTAGGAACTTTTATCGAAAACGCTGCCTAACTCAATGCGTTGGAGATAAATAACAAAACAGTGTATGGTGGGATTGTTTCTCTTTTACGTGTCTACAAAAAAGTCCGCGATGGCATAGATATGTCTTTTCTTTTTGATTTATCTTTTAAGGATAAGTTACTATACCCATTCTAAGTTTAAAAAAAATATCAGAAATTATGTGGTAGTTTCAGACGTTATTTAGACGGATACATTTTAATTATCCTTATCTAGAAGACTATATCTTAAAATTAAAAAGTACGTGTGAAAATTTATTATCAAGTACATATTTTTACTCTGTGCTACTACTATATTGCAGGTATATTTGCTATAGAAGTTTTTTGCCATGAACACTCTCCCACGTGGGCGAAGCTGCGGGCAAAGCTGCGGGCAAAAGCTAGTAATACTGAAAAGTTTAAACGACATAACTAATAGATACAAGAGGTCGGTCGCCCTGTGGTCGAAATTCATACAAATAATTCACATAATTTTTAAGTTTCAACTTTATACTTTTGCCTCCTAGATAGAAAAAAAAATGTAAATGTTGTGACAGATTGACGAACGTTAATGTGTAATAAAATTGTATATATAAAAAGCACGGTAGTGTGTGTTAATAGTCTGAAGTAGTGTGTGTTGAGGTTATACTTATTAATATTATGTATTTCAAAGCATTGTTTAAAATAAAATTAGCTTTTTGCACACCTTCCTCTACGTAAACTTTAATTTACCGGTCAAATTTCATACTGGTTCGCTTGCACATATGAAACTATTCTCGTGAAACTATACAGAAAGTTTTTGATTCACTTCACGTATTAATATAATAACGATGATGATGATTTAAACGCACCTTCGAAACTGTTTGAGCGAGCAGTAAAATAAATATTATTTTTCTGATTCAATGGTTTAGCCCTGAAACCGCAAAACCTTTTACCCTCAGTATTAACCACATCTTTACATCACAATCCCTAATCCCTTTTATATTTATTACTATGATCAAGCCTCTACGTACCTCATCCCTGATCTTAAGAATATCTTGAACGTCCTTCGTCTGGCTAATATTAAGCCTTCCAAGGATTTTGTCAAAATTGTTTGATGTACAGAATCTATAGCTACGCAGACGATAAACACTAATCTTCAAATGTGTTTCTTATAGATACAGTAGAAATAAAAAATATTATAGAAAATATTTTAGATACTTACTAAAAATATATAAAACTCCAGTTCATCCAATTTTAGGAGTTCAGAGAACTTGACTAAGTAAAGTAACTGTTAGTCATCATCAAATAAATAATAATAATAGTATCTTTGGACGCTTCACACCACGTCAATCTGGCCCCGTGCTAAGTAACTGAAGAACTTGTGTTACTTAAAACACATCCATGACCTAGAAACACAGAAAAACTTTTTCGTTCCTTCAGCGGGATACGAACACGAGACCCCCAACTTGAGTTGTAGAGAACAATAAATAATACAGTATTTACAGGCTTGAGTCTAGAAATAAGGCAGACGAACAAAACACTGTACACATCTAAGCACGCTCAACTATAGCGAGCAGGCAGACACTGTACAGTGTACACATCTAAGTACAGATGGGAGATTCAAAAGATTTCCAATTTCGTGACTGGCTGGTGGCTCATAGCGTTATCTTCCCTTTTATAGCGATGGACTGATGGTACAATGGGCTCGGCTTTCCGGGTCCCTTGGCCGTGATTGCCCCGTCGACAGCCGTACTGCACAGCGCAAGGTCGACGACCTTTAGGGCATAGGACATTTAGGAAGGAATCTCAAATAAGACGCATTATTCATTTCAATACAGTCGAATTTAAGGAATACTTTAAGGTTTTCTATTAGAAAATAATTAATATAATGTATTTATCAATTTTAAAATGTATCTGAAATATTTTTTTATTATATACTATAAAGGTTATAACTATGACAGAGGGCCCTTTGGGCTTCTGTCCTTGTTATATCAGCCATTGTATATCATATAGGCAGGTAGCTTATGTTTTAAGGAGTTCCTATCTTAGGCTTCTTTTATCTTAAGGCTCCTTTAAGAAAATAGGGTTCCGTTTTCGTTGGTTCTACGCAAACGTAGTTACGGGCACCAGCTAGTTATAAATCAAAACAGATGGTATACACTTCATCGTGTTATTTCGCAGAAACTGCATCTGACTGAGACTTTTAAATCTAATATCCTATCAATATCCTGGTCTGCAATAACAAAGGCCTTGCAATCACCCCACCGTCCCCCCCAGCAATATCCCGGACAAATGATGGAGCAAATTACTTCCATTCTCCGACGCTTCTTATGAAAGGAAATAATCTGCGGAGATCAGCTCGCTCACTTCAAAAGTGCACTATTTTGTACTTTCTCCTAATTGCAGACGGCCTACGCTCGCTTAAATTGCAGAAAATAAAATTCCGAAAGTTGAAAGGTACTACCTACAGTCGCATTTAAATAGAACATTTTTCAAGAGATGAATTTACAATTTGGCATATTTGTCACAGACGATTATAACTGAGTATTATAAAGTCAATATATTTATCAACTAAAATAATAAGCTTCTCAGAATACTTTTCAATTAGAATTAGACCGAGGTCGAAAAGCTTAGGGTCAACGTCGCGTCACGGTGTAAACTGACTATTAATGACAACAACAAATATAACCTAAGAACGAACTACATAACTGAGTAAATTTAGTAAAAAGGTTATGAGCAAAATTCTTGGACACAAAAGTAATAGCCCTTCGGTAACTGTTTCATGCGACCACAGACCACAGTGCTGTGTTGCGGTCGGGTAGGTACTGTTACAGAATATTATATCACAACATTAGCTTATGCTAAACACGAAATCCAATGAAAAGTACTGAAAAATAATAATCACAACCCATTAGATTAAGGCTCTTGAAATGTATAAACCCCAATAAGGAGTAGCGAAATTAGCCCGTATTTTAGGTAAGATAATTAATTATCATCTAGTGCGTCATACTTGTTTTAAATACTACAGATGCCTGAGCCATTGGTCTAAGCTACGCTTCGCCGTATAATTACAGTGTCACGCACACATATGTAACGAAACTACGCCTTACCTTGTAAGGTGAGCTGTCGCGGTGTGTGGTTCTTAGGGTTCCGTATTACTCAAGAAACGCTTATACTTTGACTGTGTCCGCTGTCCGCACTTCTAGCGTCAGTAATTATGAATATAAATGGATGAAATTTGGTATAGTCATAGATTGTGTATAGATCTCGGATTTAGAATTATAAAATAATAATAATTTTATATATCAGGGGTGGCTTTCCAATCTCCATATATGTGAAGTGGGGATGAACTTTTTTTTCATTCTTCCCCCCCATGGTAGCCTTGAAAATATCTTTTTAAATAAAGGCAAGGATTTATACACGACTTTTTTACAAAGTTAACCATTTTCGAGTAATCAGCCTCCAGAGTGGCTTATAAGTATGGTCCCCCCCTGGTATTTCTAAACTATATGAGATAGAAACTTGTAAGTTTCCATGCTGATAGATCATGCTAAAAACTCTTTAGAAAAATTATTTTGAGCAAAATTGGACAATAACTTTGAAGTAATTTAAAGAAACCCTTTTGCTCGTTGGTAGTTACGGAACCGTACTTAGACATGTCCTTACATACTCTTGGTTAGGTTTTTCTGTATGCAGTGCGTGCATACAGTTTTTGTTTACAAAGCGCTGTCTTCACTTTTCTATTTGGTCTGAGTATCCACTGAGATAGGTGTAACTCATAGTAACATTAAAACGCTCACCGCAAGCTCAAAGTAATATTGCTGTGTTATAAATATATCAAGAAGAACCATTGATAGAAGTGCGTAGGGTGTACAGGAAATACAAACAATGGAACATCGTAAATAACGCTTCAGCCGCAGGGCTCTCGCTAAAGAGAATTTAAATTTACAGACCAGTAAATGATAGCAAAGTAAGTGTTTAATTAATAGAGAGCTCCTAGGTTTGGGCACTGGGCTGTAATAAACAAAGATAAGTTATGGGCATAACACAAAGCATTTTGCAAGCTACATTAAAAGAGGGAAATAATAACAAGAGAAAATAGAAAAGAAGAAAATACGTAAGAAGCTTAAGAGTTGAATGATAGAATAAAAGATTAACTGTGAAAGTAGCTCAAATACCTAGTGTTAGAATTCAGTATCTTTTGTCATAACAAAAGATATTATAATTGTTTTGTTTGAATCCAAAAAGTATAATAGGTCCCAGGACTGCCTAGGAGTGTAGCAACCCTCATAATTTACCTATATCGATGTTGCAATAAACAAGGAGCAGGTGTATTTTATATCCCGTGGAAAATATATGGTGGGGAAGTAAATAAAAAAAAAAACAACGGCTACAAATAAAATAAATCTAAAACAATCGTGTAAATCATGAGAGTTTTCCTTTTAAAATATACAATGTATTGCAGGGCCAATTGAGAAGAACTAGGATTTTTTTAAGAGGTTAAACAGAAGAATTAGAAGATAATAATTAATAACTATTTTGAAACGAATTTTCTCATAGCATAGTCTTCAAAGTTCAAACAGTTACAACGATTTCATTGAAAGTTGCAAAATATCTCACGTAGGTATATAGGTATCAGGTTTAAGTAGAAAATATCCATTCTCTTGGAAGACAAAGAAAAAGTAGGGATGTGCATATAATAATAAATATTAGACATACATTCATTGACAAAATTATAATATGACTATTCTTATTTGTCGATTAATTACAATTAACCGTCAAAATGAACACGTTCCAGAATCATGAATTATACAACAGTAATGAGTATAAAATCCTGCGGGTGCTTTGTGGTTTATGATGATTAGTTCCTGCAAAGTCATTGTTTGTTATATCCTACTACGAGTGTCGAGTACCTACTAACCTACTGTGTACTATTATAGATGTGAAGGCTTGTGAGGAACTATGGATGTACGTTTGTGACTCTTCCGAGCAAAAAGATATGAAATTTGGTATGGTAGTAATTCAGGCTCTGGATTAACACATAGTCAACTTTTCATCCCGAAAAAGTGCAGTGTTCTCGTGGGATACTATTTACACGGGCGGAGCCGCGGGAAAAAGCTAGTATTTCATACAAATGTAGGCGTGACGTCAGACTTTTGTCCATACCAAATTTCATCATAATCCGTTCTGCAGTTTTTGCGTGAAAGAGTAACAAACATCCATCCATCCATCTATCCTCACAAACTTTCATATTTATAATATACATAATAGGATATAAGGTCGCAAGAACATGTTTGCTAATATTTCCGAATTTTTTGCGTTTAACTTTACAATATGCTATAATGATTTTTTCTGTATTTCACGTAAGTATACTAATTATATAGGTTTTTACACGATTTATTTATTATGTTAAAAAAATATTCCAACTTTTTTGTAACTTTGAAACGCACCTAATTACACACAACATACACATAAAATTGTATTATTTTTGCATTTATCAAGTAATAATACCTAAATATATCAGAATTCATTAATTAAACTACCTATTATTGGTGATACAATAATATTATCTTTTGTAATGGGAGGCGGGGTGTTAAAATTTATTAGCAAGTCCATAACTATTTTATTTGATTGCTTCATCAATGTCTAGCCGTAAAGTCTACTCCTGCTCGTGTTATTAGTTAAGCTGGTACAGTCGACTCTCATACATTCAAACATGTGACAATTCGAACCCCTCGGTAATTCGAAGTCACCGCGAGTTCCATTGAAAATTTCTAAATAATTTGAAAAGAAAAAAGCCATACATTTTAAGCACTTGGTAATTCAAACCAAATTATTAAAAAAAAAAAACTTACTTTCTAAATAATTCCCCTTTTAAATTTGGTTAAAATTTTCACTATTTCTCTACTCAATCTTCAAAATTTTGAAGTCGGTACCAGGAAGAATAACATCCTGATAAAACAATATTTTAAATAGAACTCACGTTCAAGTTGACTGGTACAGACATCAAAATTTTGAAGGTCTAGTAGAAAAATAGTTAAAATTTTAGCCAAATTTAAAAGGGGAATCATTAGATAATATATAGAATTATTTAGAAAATAAGTTTTATTTCATACTTTTTTGTGCATTTTTACATTGGAAGTCGGTTTAATTTTTTGTTTAAAAATAATAATAATTTTTCTCTTTTTAGTGATATTTGTTAAATTATTATTAATACATTTTAAGAACGTTTAAAATAAGCGATCGAATGTATAATTGAATACGCGCCATTAGGTATTGTAAATAAGATGATGATGATGATGACTGTAAGTTACATAATTGCATATGCTTGCAGTTCTTTATACAATGTTGAAATTTCTAAACGCGTATCTTTAAATACTGAGGAGTTCTGTTCAGTACTTTTGGATCCAGGGTATACCTTGGTGCAAAATCTTACTTTTTGCATATGCTTGGGTTACTTCAGAAAAAGGCGAAATCACTATATGTGTCCATATAAATTTTGAGGAGTTCGCTCGATTTCTCATGGATCGAATGATCAGATCACCTCTTTTGTGAAAACGAGACCAACTTCAAAGTATACCCTTCACATAAAAAAAATAATTTTGAAAATCGGTCAACAGACGGCGGAGGAGTCCTTTTTTTGGAAGTCGGTAAAAAATCAGCGCGCTGATCAAAACGACGCGGTAATAAGAATTCATAAATCATAGGCATGAAACATGCCGATTGGACGACAGGCAACATGGCCACAGATTACTAAATAGTTGGTATGGTGTATGGCTACCCTTGTGAAAATCGCCTAAAAGCAGATAAAATTTAAGTTATTTGCAGCCATTAAAATTTCATGTTATTAAACTAAATTAAATTCAAAATATTTAAATTAAAAAAATTCGCACAACTCGTGAACGGTGAAATATTTGTCGTGTCATGAATTTTAAGCAGCCACGTTGGAAAATATTAATACTTAATGTTATTTCTCATGCATACTTGATGAATCCGATAAAATTTTTAAACCAACAAGACCGACATTCGAGAAGACCGGAAAAAGCTTAATTCTAAGGCTGGGAATATATTGTCTGAAATCCGGAAGGCCGGAGAAAACTGAAAGCGTTGAAAAAAGGACTCTGCGCTAACACAATAGAGCTGAAAACACACAATTGTCGAGTCTAATGTCAATGTCATATATGACAGCTTGACTCTCGACACTTCCATTCTCAACTCTATTGTATTAGCGCAGGGTTCTTTTTTCAACGCTCTCAATTTTCCCGGGCCCGCAGGATTCCAGATCATATAGTCTCAGCCTTAGGATACCTCATGTTAAAGGTCCTTTTAGAAATTTTACCTCTTTATTTTAAATTAGATGTTGTCCGCGACTTCGTGCACGCAAAAGGAAATCCCGCAGGAACCGTACATTAAGCCGCCATAATTTCATCAAAATCGGTCCTGTAGTTTCGGAGCTGGGGGCCAATTCAATGCAAACATACAGTATGCAGGTAAAATGTTTTATACCTGAAAAACTGTAAAATGTGAAGTTCCAGCTAGCAGGCTTAAATAACTATATTTAGCTAGCAGGCTTAAATAACAAAATTGGGCAGTCATGTAGATAAAAAATCGGCAAGTGCGAGTTGGACTTGCGCACATAGGGTTCCGTACAAAACGTCAACAAAAATCCCTTTTTGCATGGGTGCCCACTTAAATATTTATTTTATTCTGTTTTTAGTAGTTGTCGTTATAGCGGCAACAGAAATACATCATCTGTGAAAAATTCAACTGTCTAGCTAAACGTTTCGTTTAATTTTGCTCTGTCCGTCCATCTGTCTGTCTGTCTGCGCCTCTAGCTTCTGTAGGTATGAATATAAATAGATGAAATTTTACAGTCAAAGACTGTATATAGATCTCGGTTTTGGCATCATAAAATAATAATAATTTTACTTTTTAGGGGCTCTTAATACATGTGAAGTGGAGATAAAATATTTTTTCATTCTACCCCATCGTGTGGGGTATTGGTGAATAGGTATTTTAAAATATAGGCAAGGTTTCATACATGATTCATACAGGTTTCATACATTTTTTTACAAAGTCAAACTATTTTCGAGTAATCGGCCTCCAAAGTGGTTTACAAGTTTGGCCATCCTGGCATTTCTAAACTATGAGACTTAGAAAATTTCAATATTTCATGCTGATAGATTATGCTAAATACTCTTTAGAAAAATTATTTTGAACGAAATCGGACAGCATCTTTTGAAGTTATTTGAAAAAACCTATTACGCGTTTATAGTTACGGAACCCTCCTTAGACATGTCCTGACATGCTCTTGGTTAGGTTAGGTTATTACCCTTTAGGTACGGTACTGCACAAAAAGCTGGTCCTCCTGCTTACCGCAAGCAGCTATGTAACTGTAGAATCAAAAATAAACTTCCAATTTAAAAAATTACACAACTGAACGTGATAAAAAATACACAAGATAATTTATCATTGGCCGTATAAAAGTGCGCGGTGGTCATGATACCCGTAATCAAAGTTGAAATTACTGTATTTATTTGGTACAGCCAACCTATATTGCACTTAATAAGGCATATCTAACGCTAATATAGTCTAGTTTAACGACTTTTAGATCCATGGGATAAAAATGAGTGTGAGTTTGAAAATTTTTGTATTGTATGTCTAGCCATTTCAGAGCAGCTATAGAAGATATTTGGTCCTAACTAAAGGAGCTCTTGATCTAAGTAGGTAAGTCAGTGAAACAAGTTTTTGAATTTTATTCATGTAGGTATATGTAGATTATGCACCTACTACCTATGTCCTATGTACTCGTATTAAAAGGATTATTTGTTTTTCTTCTAATATTTAATATCTTTAAAGCAATATAATCTTGATAGAATACGATATTCTCCTGCTGTTTTTTTATCAAATTGTGGTCTGAAGAAGTTTTTTTAATATACCATTCCTTTTGTAAACTGTCCTAAGTTTACAAAAGGAATGGCATACTAAAAATATCAATTATATCAAAGAAACTGCCGATTTTTTTAAACACTTTTGTAAGTCTCGTCAAAACGCCCCATACAAAAGTTTTACAAACACGGTCATCTGTTGTATTTGATGTAAGTAAACTAATTATATAGGTTTTTTATACTAATGATGTAAAAAAAAATCCAACTTTTTGTGACTCTGAAATATTATTACAAAACTACACATAAAATCTTAATTCTTTTTACTTTTATCAATTTGTAATACGTAATTATTTCCGTCTGTTTTAAATAAAAACAGACGTAAATAGTAACAATTTTTTTTTACACGTACAATACCCAATTAAAATTCTTCAGAATATATGTCTATATCGTGAGGTATAGACATAATATATTGCTATTAACAAAGTTTCCTGAAATGATTATCTTGTAGTTTACTCCTATCAAACTAAAGACATGGAGACCAGTTTGAAAGTATCATGTAAACTGCTATCACGATCAGCATAATTTGTAAATATAGTTATTTAAGTTACGATGTCGCGTCTTAAATCATCGACTATGATTGATGATGATAATATATTCAGTGAGTGTTGAATAAATCATAACATGACATGTGGCAGCCGTATATACAGATATCTAAGAGATATAACTATCATATTTCACATTTGATTTTCTGACGATTCTTAAGCCTTAGAAAGCTCCATTTACAATTCAATTCTCCTAAATCTAAACTTTACGTAATATAGTGGATTTTCTAACTTTGTCATTTATATTGTTTCTACCTAATTCACTGCTTCCAAATGTAAAAAGAGATAGGCTCATAAATGCCACATTTCTGAAGCAATAGCTTTCATCATATTAATAATAATAAATCTATGGAAACAAACAAATACGTAAGTATTGTAAAATCTTGAAAAACTAATTTTTCAAGATTTTACAATACTTACGTAAGCTGTGACCCCGGAAAAGACAAAAATCGCAAGCGGGACTCGAACCCGTAGATAATGTTACACATTAATTAGGTACATTAGGTAACTAACCACTGGCGACGAACCAGATTTATCCAATAAGGAAATGGTTGACTTGAGGTGTATGAACGGGCAACTCCACTTATGCACTTATACGTCAAAATGGTGAACAACCACAGATCTATAAAATCAGACATGGCAAAAATAATTATAGTTTTATTAAGTTAAAGTTTTTATTTAAATATTAAAAATTTAATATATATTATAACAAAAATTCCAGAAGCGCGTAAGCTTTTAAAGCGGAGCTTATAGCGGAGCGTAGGAAGAGTATATTTTATATTTGCTTACCTATAATAGCAGGTTTTTAGGCAGGGCAAATTAGGTTTTATAAAATTTCATAGATATACATTATTTGAAAGAGCATTAAATGTAGCAAATATGTAACTTACAAATGTTTTGTAAGTTAAGCGATAAATAAAAGACTAATAAAGTTTCAGATTTATATCGTACCTTAATTACGATTAGCTAATATTACATCACACCTCTATATATTAGCTATACCTCTGATATTACGAGGAAATGAAAACGTTGATGATTGAAACCATTTTCAGTGTTTTTTTTATGACCCAAACAGGTCAGGTCACCCACTTCTGAAAAAAATACAAAATGGCGAATATCTCAGAAACATTCAAATATCGGCCATGCATAGGGAGAGTTCAAATGATTAGTCTCCACCCCCCCAACGATCTATAATATTTAACTGATTGACTACGTTCTACACTTTTAACACACACTCTGTAAGTATAAAATTTACGTGATACGAGTATTAAATTAAAAATATTTTAATAAAAGTGCTGTACAGCGCCGCATCTTTCACTTACTATGGTCACGTCTCTCTCACAACTCATAGCATAAGTTATTTCATCTGCTGAATCGCACTTACGTAATCTTGTTACAAATTACTTAATTCTACCAGTGCAGGAATTTTGTATGCAGTAAGCCTGGCTCGTGATTTGGTAAATCTTGCAATATATTATGTACGGGTACCTTTCCTCTACATAATATGACAAAATATTTGTATCTTTTTATAACAGAAATTGTACGTTTTTAAGACACATTTGGCCACCGTTCCACGCGACTAAACTTCCATCCTCATCATCTTGATGAGTAGCAGTCCTCCACTGTGCGCTTTACCCGGAGATTTCTGCGGCGGACAATAAAACTCTGGAATGAACTGCCGTAGGCGCGTAGGGGTATTTTCCGACCACTACACACGACCTTCAAACCTTCAAGAAAAGAGCGTACCCCTTTTTAAAAGGCCTGCAACCCACTTGCGACTCCAGGTGTTGCCCATGGGCAAAGGTGATCGCTTTCCATCACGAGATTTATTAAAAAGTCAATAAATACTAGTAACAGTATTAGATAATGTACGACAAGTGTAGCAATATACAATTGAAGAATTGTATGAAAATGTTCACATCTCTCTGACAGTAATCAGCTAAAATATTTGGTGCAGGTGAAAGTTCAGAATCAAATATCCTATCACAATAGAGAGCTCAAACCACATCCCATGCAATACAATATACCATAACTTCATACATTTCACACAAGATTAGACATCTTGTATGTATGTATCATACAAATTAAACGAAAGTTGTTACGAGGTCTTGCCCATCATATCGTTTTATTGTTTTGTTTGGTGCCGTAAACTATAGGAACTATTATACCACTTGAACTATGTGAAACTAGTAATGAAGCTAGGTACTTAATATATGTAACCGCCTCCTTTTTTTGGAAGTCGGTTAAATTAAATCTATACTAATATAATAAATAGGAAAGCTTTGTTTATTTGTTTTCATTGAATATTCTCCCAAACTACTGGACTGATTTTAATGAATTTTGGCATAGATATAGAGTAGACCACGGGGAAGGACATATACTACTTTTTATTGCGGAAAAATATACGGTTCCCTCGAGATTTCCTTTTGCGCGCACGAAGCTAATAAAGAAACAGGTATATTAAAATATTATTATGAATGTGATTTACGCAACTTTCATGCGACGTTTTTACAAAGCAACCAACAGACAAATAAGATTTTACTTCTCTCAATTACTTAGCAATTCAAAAAATATAAGTAAAATAAGGAAAGAAAATATAAAAATGTTTTCAGCATAAATTACATTTTATTCCTCGAACAAACCTGACTTTACTGCGAGAAAACCTTCTTATCATAATAAATATTGTTTTTTTTTACTTTGTCGTATTCTCATCCTTTGGGTCTAAAAGCATATTTTCATGTTTGAGTTCCGTAGTAGTTGTGGGAATATCACGTTATTATTCACCTTAAATTTTAGCCTTAAATTACCTTCTAAGTTTTGTTAGTATATTTCTTTTAATCCTTACGAATACTATAAACGCAGAAGTTTATATGGATGTTTATTACTCTTTCATGCAATTACTACTAAACGGATTTTGACGGATTTTGGTACGGTAGTAGTTTAGGCTCTAGATTAATCACATAGGCTACTGAAAAATGTACGGTTTCTGCGTGATTTCATTTTGCGTGTACGATATCCCGGCTCGAGGGCAACATCTTGTAACATATACAACTATTATATTCTTTATTTCTTTCATATATACTTCATTAGTATTTGGTTTATACTGAAGAGCGACACTTGCCAAAATTAGTTTTGAAACAATCTTTGAATTTGGAAATACCTATTTCCACTAGGTACCTACAATATCGACAAAGCACTAGGACGCCTTATAATATTTAAACACAAAGGAAGTGACCGCAACGACTGCAGACCTAGATTATTCATAAGTTCTCAATATTTCACTCTGGCATAACTGCAAGTATGTTGGTTATAAGAAGACATTCTTATCAAAGAACCCTAAGACAAGCTATTCTTAACACACGTCTCCTACAGACCAATAATAATACCTATAACTTATTATAACTTGTTCCTAGCCATCTTTTTTAACGGGAGACGGCAGTTGTAAACTTTCAAATTTATGACACCAATAAAAATATCTATATCTGATAAACAAAATCCAGTTCGCATCTTTTCACTTTCATTATTTGGCAATCCGCCTTCAGAAGGAAATAAAAGTTTATGTATTATGCATTTTTATATGATAGAGTCATGTGATATTATATTTAAATATTAGGTACATGACTCTATTGAACCAGGAAACGAGCCGACGGATCGCCTGATCGGTGACACTAGCAACACCAGAAGCCCAATTCTCTTAACTATTATTGATATAATTCCGGTTCGGTCCCAGCGTTGACTCATTTCCGAACACGTCAAAAGGTGCGCGCGCGAGCGGGACAGCCAGAAGATCCAAACGAGATTTAACCGATCATATTTACGGGAATTTCCCTCCAGAGCAGTTACACTTGTAACTCCTATGGTAAAGTGCACTCGAGTTCGTGGTCCTTAAAATCCGAAACCACACAAAGGGCATCCGGTAGGCGGTAACCGTACTCACTCGGCGGTTTTCCGTGAGGCCGTGGTATTTATCTGGTCGAGCCGTCCCATTCGTGACGAAACTTGGCTCTCCAACGTTATGATTATATCAGAACTTACATGATCTACCAGCAAAGGCTCACCATTATGATAAAATGTTTTGCCATTTGCTAGCAAAACACAAACTATTAAGTGGGACTAAAGTCTAAAGACAAAATATAATATAAACGTGCGCTATATACCATTTGCAGCCCTTTGTGGTTGCTTGTTATTTCGTTTATTTTAATGTTAAAAGCGACAGCAGCCTTCGCTACACCAGAAGCCCACCGTCGCTACACCAGAATTCCAATTCTTGTAACTGTTTGTGATCTTAAGCGGTGTCGCATTGACACAAGCGTCTATCGCGCGTTTCAATGTAAGAGTATCTGCTGAAAGTTTTTGCTTCACGTATTCATATAATAATATTAAAACATGTGCGGAACAGAAATAATAATTACTATATTAATTATTATCTCCGTTCCGCACAAGTTTAACGTAAACGCGCCTCTACATTCAAACGTCCAACAAATCAGCAAGATCAAGCAGTCTCCATCATATTGAGCACCTACGGAGCCTATCGTCGCGGTCTGGGTGTACTCACTGTCTGTGAGGTGGTTGAAGGCGGTGACGTCATCGTTCAGCTTGCCCTGTATCCGGCGCAGCTTGGTGTTGAGGTCGCGCGTGTGCAGGAATAGGAACAGCGTGCAGGACACCGCTACTAGTGCCACCAGCTCGCTCGTCCTGGAATGGAAAGTTTTTTTTTAAATTTACTATTGACTAGATGTTGCCCGCGTCTTCGTGCGCACAAAAGGAAGTCCCGAAGGAACCGAACATTTGACACGATAAAAAGTAGCCTATATCATTCCCCGTGGTCTGCTCTATGTCGGTGCCAAATTTCATCAACAAACACACAAACAAACAAATATTTCCTCTTTTCCTGAATTATAAGTAGAAATAGACTAGCAATTAGAGTAGCAAGGGCATTAACTTTACCTACAACTGTTCTGCAAAACTTGTTTTTAAACATTCACTAGCATTTGATCATTGATATATCATCTTCGTCTATCTGAATGTCACCTATCTCTGTGTAAGTATCTCTGGTCACCGTATATGTAGGTCATAGGTTAATTGAAAATCAGGCTGTATCCGGCTTCAAGGTGTAGTCTAAATAATTTCTAAGCTAAAATTCATCATTCACTATTCAGGTCAGTCGTAGTATAGTATAGTACCTACTCATATTTAGTTGCAAACAAATACAAATAGTTTATTACCAATAAAACATTAGGATAATTACAGAAGTGACGTTCCCCCAAACTAGGCTTCGCCTGTCCTATGGGGGATTTACAGGAGTACACATTTATACATTACGGCTAAAAACAAAACAGTAATTCTTTTAAAATTTAACAAAACAAAATAAAACAAACAAGAATAAAATATTTTAGGATTTAAAAAAATAGTAATTTTTGTAAGCGTGAGTGTATTTTGTGAGTGTGAGTAAATGTATGTGAATATAGGTGTATGTGAGTTTATGTACTATGTGCCATATGTGTGTGTTATATATGCGTGTATGTGTTATTTGCACACGTTTATATTAATGCTTTTATTCCTTGTCGGACAGAGCAAAGCTTCAGGTTCAATTGATTTACCAATTTGTTGTAAATGTGTGGTAAAAGGAAGGTTCCAAAGCGATAGGCGAAAGAGGTGACATTGGGGATTTTAATGACCCTTCTACACATCATCTGTTCATAAGTATCAATAGATTTAGTAACTGATTTATGTACTGCTTCAAAGACTCATATATATTTACATAATAAAGTTTCCTTACACTAAGCACCCGGTCTCATCATAGAGGCTCTTGGTACGTACCTTATTGGTTTCTGCAGTGCTACTTCCAGTACTCCTCTTGAATGAGTGTAGACGAGGAAGAGCCACCCCAAGCCAGAATACAATATTTAATAACAGATTGACACAGGGCATAGTAGACAGTTTTTAATGTCTGACCATCAACCGCGCTTCGTAAGTTCCTCATGACGATCAATAATTTCCTATCGCGCTTGGATATTTCCGATATGTGTAATTTAAAGGACATTCGATCGTGCAGAATCGCACCTAGATAGCCGATAGATTCACAGCGTTGGAATTTTGTTGACCGGATAAGAGCAGCTTGGGGAATGAATTTTTAATTCATTAACCAAAAATGGATAAGAAGTTGCAGTTTTATGGAAACACAAGAATTTAATTTTGGAGGTATTAAAGGAGAAGAGATTAAAATTTAGCCAATTCAATATGGAAGATATGGCCTCCTCGACCATTTTACAAACTTGTTCCCAAGTTGTATCATGGAAGATGATGGCTGTGTCATCTGCGTAACATTTTTTGTATTTTTCAGTACAAGATCTGCGATATCAGCAAAGTGAAGAACAAAGTTGTATGTATTATATAATCTTATTAGAATTACGCCATGCTATCACAATACAATTATTGTACATGACATGTCAGTTTGATAGCAAATTATGATAACCATCAACCTGCTCATGAATTAGATTCCCTGATAGTACCTACAAGTTCTATTAGTATTTTTGCTTGTATCATCAATGCAATAACATCATCATTGCGTTTCATAATATGTCATATAAACATTACGCCCAGTCATAATGTGAAAATGAACTTTAATTACAAGGTGGATGTGAAAGGTGACCGCTGGATCCGCTGCATACACGAACGAGAGGGAAAGGAGAAATTTGCACCATAACACCTGTGTAACAGCTTCATACAAGTTTTCTACGCCGGTAATCGACCCACATGCTTGTTTATTTTGTGCTTTGTGGGTTACAGTTAGTGTTATAATAAACTTTAACTTTATCTAGGTACTGATATCGTTAATTTATTGGTAAAGCATAGATAAAGGTTGTACAAGACCGGGATGGTCAGCGCTCATTGTGGGAGGCGTATGGGTAGACACAGGCTGATGATGATGATTAAAAAACAAGCAAAAACTACATGGTCCTACCGGGTGTTCCTCCCCCATAAGAGCTTTTAGATTCGAAACATGTAACTATTGACAGATAATGTCATGCCTATGGCATATGTCATGGCATAATGCCTTTTAGGCATCAGACGTAGGTAACGTAACATGGCCATAATAATCTGATAGCGCGGCCAGCGTTATCGCCAAGTATTTAGCCCGCAACTATCTTTTCCCGACTCATTTCGCGGCTTTTTATAGTGGTGTAATAAAGCTAGTAGTGTGAATTTTTGTCGCGTAGAAGTCGTTGACGGCACAAGCTAATCTTTTATATTTCATAAAAATCGTGTGTACAGTTTAGGAGATATTAAGCGGCAAAAACCGCTATTTTGAAAGATATGGGTATATGGAATAAGGTAGGGAGAATAAGCACAATTCAAAGCATACTTCTAGCAGACTTAGAAATTTCAAATTTGCTGTCAGGCTAGGTTATTAGCTAAATAAATAGAAAAACATAGAAAAAAAAATATATAGAAAAAGTAAAAAATCTCAAAAAAAGGAAAAATTATTATTTTAGAATTTTTTATTTTACGAAATCAGCAGGTACAAAGTGTATGAAAACAAGTTCATGGATAACTTTGTAATCCTTATTTATATAACAAACCTCATAAATTGCGAAGTGGTAGGTTATTTTAGGTTCGAGTAGATGCTTCGACGAATGGGCCGACTCGACCGGATAAATAAGATGGACAGTGATTGATTCGAGAACGCACTTGTTTTGCCAAGTCACTATAGTATATTAAATTATAAAAATAAAATTTACCACAAACGGTAACAAAATTTTTATGAGTAACAAATTAAATGGACTATCTTGAATTGGAGTTGGTATCTACGACATCTCATAACTTTTTGCGAAGGAAATACTTGTTTTTTTTTCATTTAATGTTTTTATGGGATATGATAATATTTAATAACCTAAATAATGTTAGATCATGCCAAAGGAGGGTTGTGTTATGCTTAAAGCTATGAAAGTGAAAAGATTATTTTTTTAATTTCTTAAAAAGTTATTGTCCGATTTCGCTTTAGATACTTTTCCTAAACAGTTTTTAGCATGACCTATATCAGCATGAAAACTTACTCTTATCGTTTAGAAATGCCAGGTAACTTATAAATAACTTTGGAGGGCGATTACTCGAAAATGTTTGACGGGTTCCTTGAGTAATACGGAACCCTAAAAAGAGATTTTATTTGTTCCCGTTGTAGTGAATCGCTACACAAGGCATATTATTACTACTAAAGTAAAACTTTGCGCATATAAGATGTGCAAAGTTTTACGAATTTGTGCCACCATACATACGGTCTCTTGTAGCTTGTATTTAAATCCAGACGTGTTTAATTAAGATATCGCGTGAGTGCTAATCTTGTTTGTATGTCTGTAACAAAAAAAAACTTAATACCATCGTCCGATGTATTTCTGTACTATCTTGGCCATAGAATTATTAGAAAGATAGTCACATTATTCGGTAAGTCTCTAATTAATTAGGCGCCTAATTAAATGTAAATAACTGTTCTCTACTTCTCTATTATATGTACCTACAGAAGAAAGAAAGGAAAGATGAGATTTGTTTGGAAAATATTGAACAAACAACACCTATTAATGTCCTAGGTTAATTTTTAAAGTAAATATGGCAAATGAAAATATGACATTAGTATTCAAAGCGTCGCTAAAACATCGACAATAATCATCATATAAAGCCGATAATAAAACTACAACACACACTATTCAAATGTAGGTAGCCCAGCCCGACTTTCTATGGAGCGTAAAATACCATCATGATTACTCAGTGAAAAAATACAGGATAAGTAAATACATACATTTTAGTAAATAATTGAAAAAACAACTATGGTAGCACCAAAAGTAAATGACGTTAATTGTCCCGCGCGTTGTGGGACTGCAACATAATATTAATTTCACTGTATGCTTAGTTTAGAAGTTTGATACGATCTCACTATCAATCTCGCAGCGACTACTAAGATGGCGTTTCTCATTTATCTGCTCCGTTTGAATGATTTTTCTATCATGACACTTACATTAATTACACGCTGAATCAAACGCAACCGTTTTAACATTGAAGAATCTAGAATCATTATTATTATACATATTAATGTCATTAATTTTCCCTTGTCATCTATCGATAAGGAGCATTAAAGATATTGATCAGAATAAAAAAAACTTCATTTGTAAATAATTAAATGTTAAAAACTAAAACCCGACTACGTCAATAAAGCCTATGTTACCCGGCATTATTGCGAATCTATTGACACCTCATTCATTAAAATCGGATCAGTAGTTTAGACGCTACTGTGAAACAAACAAACACACATATACTGCCAAAATCATTACCCGTCTTTAGATATTATCCTTTTAAAAATAGCCTGACAAACTGCAAAAAAAAAATCTAGGGTAAATTTAAATAATTTTTAATTTTGTTTTTAAGCCTTTAATAAGATGCCTTAAATAAGATGGATGCAGGAGAATTCCTGCATCCTATAGATACATCTACTTTTATTGAAACAAAGACTATAACGGAGCGCCGCGAGATAATCGTGGCGAGTGGCGACACGTCACATCGCTGCATGGCAAACGATCTGAGCAGCTGCCTTATGTCTCACATCATATTCATACTAATTTATTTGCATCAAAAGTGATACTTACATAATATGTTGTTACAGTTATTTTTATTCACAAATCATCAAATTCAAAACGACATCAAATAACAAAACATCAAAACTTAGATTTCCTAATCTTGTTCGAAGTAACTTATTGGTTTTCTATAAATAGAGATATAAATAAGGGGACAATAAATATTGTATAATATTAATATATGAATATATATGAATATATATATTATATGAATAATATTGCTCTATCCACACGCACAGTGTTGACTCGGTTGGCTTGCCATCCGTTCGGGTTTCCCCGGATTTGTCCTAGTTTGGAGGGCTTCCGGGGAGTGCCCTGGCCCATTTGTGTCCGGGTAAATAGCGGGTAGGCTATGCAGTGAGCAGTCTGGCTCTGGAGAGGCTTCAAATTCAAATTCAAAATTTATTTATTTCTCTCTCAACACACAGTACATTTTATATAACAATAATATTCTTATGAAATAATATGTTATTGTGATGATAGACTGGTGTCTGTGCTAGAATGTAACCTGTGTTACAGATCACCAGGCTCCCGTACCTCCCTGACATATATTATTATAACTAAGTAAGCAGTAAGTACGATTTAAGAAAGCGGCATTTTTAGTCAAATTTTTTGTTTCAATTTGCAGAAATATTAAAACACAATTAATTAAGCAAATTACTATATAACACACGATGAATGCTCTCGTTTGCATATGTGATAATTTACTTATTTATACATATTGCAGTTTTTTACAGAAGTTTTAAAAGTAGGTATATCATATTATACGTTAGGGGGTGTCCGACGTCCATAATACCCAATAAACATAGCTATGCGTCATTCAAATATTTCAAAGTTCTGACATCCCTATTCGTTAACCCAGCATGCATTACTTTTAGAAATAATAATACTAATACCTAATTACAATATTTCCACGCCGAAGAGGCGGAAATTTTGATACTGTACTGAAATTGTAAGTCCATTGTAACAAATTTCCTGGAAATAAATAAATAAATTCTAAATTCAAAGCTATTTACACAATTAATACGCAATTATCCCTCGCCCACCTAAAACTACTTAGAAAGCGTTGATAAATGTTAGACCTCCTAGATTCTAGAATCTAGCTACTAGACGAGATTGGAAAGTCTGGTGTAGTGACTAGTCCAACCCGCAAATGCACTTTCCTTGTGAGATCGCCGATATCTTGAGGAATGTAATCTGTACGGGCACATTTACCAAGATTTTAACACGTAAGTTTAATTCATTCAGAAACATTTACAAGTAAGATTTCAATATGTGTTTATTTTTGATATTTCATTTATCAAAACTATAGATAACATCCTAAATGAATCTAATAATAATTTTAACGGGGACAATACAATATATTTACGTTTTTTTTTAAATTTGATAATATAAACCATTTTAACGAATAAACTAATAAAAACATGAAACCTACTACCTACCTACTTATAGTGCGTCTCCCTCAGGCGCTTAAGACTACAGTTATAGAGAGTACCCTATGTCATACGCAACTTTGTCTAAGTATAGTATTAAAAAAAAAAGTACTTACCTACTTTTATAGTTTGTAAATATTTTAAATAGATTTTAGTTAATTTTAGCTTTTAACTTTATATTAGTATAATATTATATTTATATAGTATAGTATTTAGGTATATTGTGTACCACCCGAGTAACAATTTATCGTCGTACAATAGTTGAGTAAATTTAAATAGTTGAGTATATTAGTGCTAAGTCACAGTTTATTAAACGCGAAGAGGGCCTCATTTATACGACCGACGTTGTTGTATAATCGTCATACAAAAGTCACAAGTGTCATTCAAAAGTCGTGTGAACGTTAAGAAATTACCACTTTCATCGCACAGTAGTTTAATCATAACTTTACAGCGACTCGTATTGTCATATTGTGGTCGTACAGGTGATTTGAATGACTAAAACGGTTTATTTGAGTCAAGTAACAACACCTGTACGACTGTTTTTTCTCTTGTTAGGGACTTGGTCACTTGTGGTTTTTGGCTTATCTTGCACTCAATTCACTTCTTGTTATGTTATTTAATTTTCATATCTTGCTATCTGTAACTAATACCGTTTAGTTCGACTGTGAAATTAAGTTTTATAATAATATACCAATGTAAATACTATTCAAATTCACACGCCCCTTCGTAGTTTTGTTTTTGAAACATTATAATATTTTTAATAAAAATATGATTATTTCTGAAAATGGAAGACATGTTGATTTTGTCGCATACTTATCTCTTTATGACGCTATAAAGACAGTAAGTTGTTTTAAGGTTATATGGTCTTGAGACCATGCAATACGCCATTTGCCATTACTATACCGCCCTTTTAATTTGTCAATATTCACACAATATCAATTATCTCTATATTTATTTCAGGCAAAAGCTGATCGTAGTAAAAGCGCAGTGCATATTACAAACCATTTTATTATATATAAGTATATACCATTTTTAGAATTAAATTATATCAAACTTTCCATTAATATGGCGTTTAAAAGTAAAAATTTGACTTAAATGGAGTTGGTTAAAGTCAGGGCATGACTTTTAATCGACAAAATGTTATATAAAAGATATATTTAAGACGCAAATGAACAATCAAGTCACTCAAGTGTCTCAAATTGACTGCTGTAAAACAAGATTCGGTTCGTTTTACAAACGTCATTATGAAAACCTGTACAAACGTGTAACAACTGCTTCATTATATAAACGTCATAATACATAGGTTTTTCAATCACCCAATTTGGTCAGTTGAAATCGTTTATTAGACAGCGACGTTAGTATGACTATTGCGTTGTCGTATAAACGTTTAAGCTAAAACTATAATATAAGGTTGTGTAGTTTAGTCTTGCCAACGTTGTGTAGTTTAGCCTTGCCGACGTTGCTATGACCTGTTTATTATAACATATCGGTCGCACGACTAAAAAGTTAAATTAAAGACGTCTAAACAACCTATTAGTCACCTCATTAGTATTATAAAACTGCAATACAATTGAAAGTCGTACAAGCCTTGACTTACGTTTTTGTTTGTTGGGCTTGTACACACTATACTTACTTATGGTACAGTCGTAGGTACTAGGTACCCGTACATAGGCCCTTGTATCTTTTAGGATTCGTTATACGTACTTAAAATTCATTCAAGCCAAAATCCACAAGTAACCAAGTCACTAACAAGAGAAAAAACAGTCGTACAGGTGTTGTTACTTGACTCAAATAAACCGTTTTAGTCATTCAAATCACCTGTTCGACCACAACATGACAAAACGAGTCGCTACGAGTCGCTGTAAAGTTATGATTAAACTACTGTGCGATGAAAGTGGTAATTTCTTAACGTTCAAACGACTTTTGAATGACACTTGTGACTTTTGTACCTATGACGATTATACAACAACGTCGGTCGTATAAATGAGGCCCTCTTTTACTTAGACTGCCAAATTCATCACTCTTCCTTTTGGCTTCATCGCAGCCGGGCAAAATTATAATTTTTACCCGACTGCGATGAAGCCAAAAGGAAGAGCGTATATAGTGTATATTGTAGCTATCGCTCAAGTGGAATTCGACGACGGCACAGAATACACAATAGTACAAGTATCGACGGTTAGCGCGTCGGCGCTTAAGCCGGAGATCGCGGGTTCGAACCTTGCTGAATGTTACTCTATGTTCCTGGGTCTTGGGTGTGTATTATATATGTATAGTATAAAATAATTCCAAATATGTGTCTAGTATAAAAGTATTTAACATATCTCCGCTGTCTGTCCGTTGTCTGGTACTTACCTGTGATACAAGTTCTTCGGATGCTTAGTACAGGACCAGATTGACGTGGTGTGCAAACGTCCATAGACATTTAAAAAAATCTCCGAACTTAAAACATCTATTTCATTACTAATATCAGTATTTATAAAAAGTAATTAAGTTTTATTAATCAGGCACTAATAACATGGCTTATTAAACATATAATTAGTTAGGACTATAGATTGAGTTGTCAAACAATTTTGACCATCAGTGAACTCAGGAATAGCGGTTCGTCTAATCTAAATAAGTTAGGTCAGTTATATTTTTTATGTTTATGTCCATAGGCAACATTCAGCAAAAACATGTAATCAACATAACATTGTCTTCTGTCTTGTTCGATGTCTAAGCATTCAGAAACAGTTCGCAAAAACATTCTTTAATTGTTGCGTTCGAAAACCGTTTAGACAGAACAAAAAATGCATAACTTCTATGTATATTATACTGCTATACTATATGGATTCGAGTTGACTGAACTCGGTATCCTCTTCAAAATCGATAGGTGAATTACATAAGAAAGCTTTCTAATATTCGGCTAAAGATTACCTACAGATCCTCTCACTTTCATAGGAGGTTATGTGGACGTCCGGTAAATTGACACTGACCACTTTTACTTTTAAAAAAAAAGACAGGCGACTGCACGTGACATACATACATTTATTATGTAACGCGTGGTTTACATTTATTGAATTATATATATATATATAAGTTTCGTTAATTAATAATCAATCTTAATCTCATTTTAGCTATATGAGATCAAGATTTCAATACATTTCAACGATCTTAGGATTAACTTTACGTCAATTTACGTCAATTTTTGTTGGAGAATCTAAGATTGAAGTCAATATAAGATTTTTGATACGATAATAATTATGGCGTATACGGGCGTTAAAGATGACGCTACAATCTAAGAATAATTAATACCTAACACAAATTATTCGCTTTATATCACTTTATCCAGTTTTACACTTGAATTAAGAATGCTGGCCGCAAAAATACATACAGCATTTTAAATTTCGATCACTTTGTATAATTCGGAATACAAATTCAATTTTTTCTATATCATTTCTAAAAATAAGGTTCTATTCGTCTATAAACTAGAGCCTAACTAAGTACCTAATATAATCAAATGTTTTAGAGCATAACAGATAGGTGTTTATACCGATTCAGCCCTGTGAAGGGATAAAGTGATCTCTTTCCACGATCGTAATGGAGGGAAATGCACAAATAACCTACAATCCTAGATACATTACTGCAATAGTAATGTATGTCCATAAGCCGCGTTCAATAAATTCACAACACAATAACTACAATTTTTATTTAAAAAAAAACACGACTACATAGGTCATAGCCTATGTTACCCGGGCTATTATTAAAAATCTATAAAAGCTGGCCAAGCGTTTACCTCAAACATTTAGCACTTGAAGTCGCGGTTCAAGATTATCTATAATAAATTGCATGTAAATTGTTTGTAAGTATAATAACCGCAAGGCTGTTCTCATAGTTACCCGTTAATAGTTGACGGCAAACAAAATTATCATAATATTGCACTAAAGCATAGTACTTTTATAAACTGATTATACAGGTGCGGTTGGGTTATTTTTAACTGCTCAGCCTTTTTATTTTTACTTCACTTCATACTGTTTACCTACGCTAACTTTTGAAATTCTCAAGGAATTTGATTGTCATTCAAATGGAAAATTAATATTTTAATTAAATACATTCACGATAACATTATTATAGCAACGCGGAAAGAATATTATCTAGTAAAAAGAAAAGTAAGAAAAATATTCGATCAATGTATTTAGATTTTAGTTATATGTAATTTGGTGTTTCGTTACTACCGACATATCCCGTATGGTCTAGTGGCTAGGATACCTGGCTTTCACCCAGGAGGCTCGGGTTCGATTCCCGGTACGGGAAATTTTTATTGTCTATTTTATAACTTTTGTTGCGCCTGTGCAAACATTTATCAAGTCACAATGCAGCGTATAAAATAACTCTTTTCAGGGTTCCGTACCAAAAAAGTAAAAACGAGGCGTTATTACTAAGACTGTCTGTCGCAGCCTGTCACCAGGATTTATCTTATGAATCGTGATAGCTAGACATTTTTACAGATGATACAATTTTGTAACAACAAAATAATACTGAAAACTGAATAAAATAAACAGGTAATTAAATGACAAATGTACGTCGTGCGTTCTCCTGTACAACAAACGTGTTTTTTGCCGTTTTATACCTACGGAACCCTTCGTGCGCCGACTCGCACTTGTTTATATAACCCATGGTCTGGGCAGTATTGTTCTATAATCAATGAACACAATATGAGTGAAATCTCGAATCATCTCCGTCACACAATCATTCTGTCGCGCACCGAAGCGTGCAGTTGCGAATTCTTTTCATTCGTCGTAGAACGAGGCCGATTGTGCCTCATTGTCTGAGACCTAATATGTACTCTAAACGTGCTTGAAACTCTTCAGTGGGTTCATCTTCAAAATCGGGATACACACCACACTAACATAGTAACAAGGTCACTTCAAACAATGGCTCCTACATTGTTTGGAGTTTGGACTAGGCCGGTAATCGCTTGGAAACTTGTGGATTGTTTTCGTAAGTAAAGAAAAGTTTAAAAACTACTTTCAAAACAATTAAATGCATACTTTGGTAACTTATAGCCGATTACTGAAACGCTAATTTAAATTAAGAGCCTTTCTATTCAGGCTGTCCCTGTCACTGCTAGCCGAAATGACAAGGACGGCATGTCAGTTGAGCGTCACCTAACTTAACTATCATTTCACTTATCAGTTTCGGCCGTTAGATACACTGCCGTGATTGTCTCCTGTCCGAAGACCAATAGTTGCTTATTTGAGGGCGAAGCCCATTGATTTAATATTTTTTTCACTGGCGAAACACTACCATTTCTTCAGGGGGACGAAACTTCGGGAATCGGGATTAAACGGGCGGCAACCAAAATATTGTCTTCCTTTCTATCTTTCCTTTCGAAAATATAACATAGTAAAGCAGAATGCTGAAATTCATTTAATAGTTCTAATCTTCGTAGTATTTAGATACCTTTACGTACCTATATTATTTACCAGGTAGTAACTAGTAAGACAAAAAAAAGTATAGAAAGCAAACAAAATATTATCCGGTATATAGAGGCACAGTATATCTGATGATATTTTTGTACGGGTTGCCAGTGACTCAGGTACTAAAGTTGACTGAACTCACAATGTAAAAAATCTTTAATCATAAGTATTAAATATGATATTTATTTATTTAGAAAAAGAACATCAATCACTTTCTTAGACAAAACGCGGCCAGGACGACGCTCGTCACAGCAGCAATCCATCAACTTGGCTCTGTACTTTGTGTTTTTCAAGACTATTTTGTTATTAGAAGACTATTTTATACATTTATATAATATTTATAAACATTTCACAATCATTATAAAGCTTAATAATAAGCTTACTATTACAGGGGGTGCTTTATGAATGATATAGCACCCCAAAACAATGATTTTTAGAATTTTTGACTATTTTTCTGTTTGTCTGTACGTTTGTACGCGCTAATCTCAGAATCTACTAAACGGATTTTGATGAAATTTGGTATGGTAGTAGTTTAGACTCTGGATTAACACAAATGTAGGCTTTTATTGCGGAAAAATGTACGGTTCCCGAGATATTTGGTTTTGCCCGTACGAAGTCAACGGCTTAACCGATTTTAATGCAGTTTTCACTTTAATCGGTTCATAAACATAAAAGTTATGTCATTCTAAAGAATATAAAATGCTATATAAAAACTGATTAGTTGAACTGGCTGAGACTTTACGTAGGTATTACCGAATCATTGATGTATATTAATACCAGGAGTGATAAGCGAGAAGTTCTATTATCGTCGTAGTGTTAACTCATGATAAGCGACGCCGGTCATGGATACAACTAGGATGGGTGACCACAGTCCCAAATATTTGAAAGATCTAAGTCTATACGCCTAACACCTACTAACGTTTTCCTATTCAAGAGATTATCGAAATCAATAAAACACGACGACGAATATATCCTCAATTATTATTATTAACGCGAAAGTTTTATGTATGGATGCATGAATATTCGTTACTCTTTCAGGTAATAAATAACAACTGAACGGATTTTAATGAAATTTGATATGGAAGTAGTTTAGTCTCTGGATTAGAGTTTGAGAGTGCCTGCAAAAAATTTAAATATCATTTGCCGGGGCTACGCCCGCGTGAAATTATGTTTTAAACGATATCTTTATAATAATTTAAAACTTTCAGGACTATTTTAGTTTCCTAGTTAAATATTGGAAAACTCAAAAATACTTAACTCATTATTTTTCCGTAGGTACTCAATTTATACGAAATTTCATGCGAATATGTCCAAGGAATAAAAAATTTCATATGTGGATGGATGCTTTCGTCAAATAAGAAATACGTGTGCCATATATCAAATTTTACCCCCAAGGGTTTGAAAGGTTAAAGAGATAAGGCTGGGACTATATGATCCGGAATCCAAAAGGCAGGAGAACATTCAGAACGCAAAAAATAGAACTCTGCGTTAATACAATAGAGCTGGAAATCGAACACACAAGTGAGTCAAATGTCAATGTCATATATGACAGCTCGACACTCGACACTTTGATTTTGAGCTCTATTGTATTGGCGCAGAGTTCTATTTTGAATGCTCTGAATTTTTCCCGGCCTACCGAATTGCGGACTATATAGTCCCAGCCTAAGGTCGTGTTAACCAGCGCGGGCGGGTCGATACGCACACTTTTCACTTTTCTCTAAAATTTATTATAAACTAGCTGTTTCCCGCGGCTCCGCCCGCGTAAATATGCTGTCGAGTATCCCGCAGGAACACTGTACTTTTCCGGGATAAAAATGACCTATGTTTTAATCGAGAGCCTTAGCTACTACGGAAACGCTTATCGCAATGGCTGAACCCTGGCGAACCAGCCAAAGCATGCCCCAAGCGAAAATTGACTCAAAAAAAGTTACTTGTGAGCGTTTGGTGGACTAGTGCCGGTGTCGTTCACTACAGCTTTCTTAAATCTGGCCCGACGATTACAGCTGATGTCTATTGCCAGCAACTGCAAATCATGATGGAAAAGCTAGCTGCTAAACAACCGAGGTTGGTCATTCGCTCTAAGCCACTGCTGCTTCAGGACAACGTTAGACCACACACTGCACAACAGACGGCTACCAAATTGGAAAAGGAGCTTCAATTGTAATGTCTAAGACATCCACCGTACTCCCCGGACCCTGCTCAGAAAGATTACCATTTTTTTCGAAATTTGGATAACTTCTTGCAAGGGAAAAATTCTACTCCGATGGGACAGTCCAAAGCGCCTTAAAAGATTTTATTGATTCCTGTCCGAATGGTTCTTTTAGTAAAGGAATCAATGAACTACCTATGAGATGGCAAAAGTGCATAGATAGCAATGGTATATACTTTGATTAAAGAAATATATTATGTTTAAAAAAACTCGACTTTATGTTCCTCCTTTGCAAAACGCCAATTTCATATATAATGACCTAATATAATATATCCCCTAGATATAATCTCCTAGATAAGGATTAATATTGTATCCGTCTAAATAGCTTCTGAAAATAAGACACTATTTGTGATTTTTTTTTAAACTTAGAATGGGTATAGTAACCTATCCTTAAAAGATAGACATATTATATGCCGTCGCGTAAATTATTTAAATTATTTCCAACGGGTTAGGTTAGTCAGCGTTTTCGATAAAATCTCCCAGACGGCCATTCTCACATGGCGACCCTGCCATGGTTGAAATGAAATACTTGACGACTCCTTAACGGCTGCCTTTATTAAACGAAGTTACTTATTTATATAACAATAACTTACACTTACACTACATTAGTTAAGGATTTGTGGAAATTGTTTGATTTATGACGATAATTGTTGAAGGTGTCGGAAAAAATCAAACCGTCTGGGAGATTTTATCGAAAACGCTGACTAACCTAACCCTAACCTAAACCGTAAACCCGTTTCCGATTATCGTACAGGATCCACTTTTCATCACAGGCAATGATTGAATTTAAAATCCCTTCATTATTGTGCCGGTTGAGTAATGTAACGCAGCAGTCGACGCGCGTTTGTCGGTTTGCTGCACTCAATTCATAAGGTAATGCACCTTTCAAGCTTTTTCACCCTCCCAATTTACTTCATGTGGATTAAAACAGTTTTATCACTAACACCGCAGCCTGCAGCTAACTCGGACGCGGTTTGCGGTGGATCCACTTCCACAATAGCCTTCAATTCTTCATTATCAACTTTGGTCTCCGGCCGTCCACGGGGCTTGCTCTGCAGGTCGAAATTTCCAGAACGAAAACATTGGAATCAAAAACGCACCGTGTTTTCTTTTGCGACACCGCCGCCATACACATCATTAATCCTACGAGCCGTTTCTGCAGCACTGGTGCCACGGTGGAACTCGTATTCGAAAATAATACGATATTTCAAGTTTTCCATTTTGTGAATAGTGTGACGCAAAGAAAAAACCAAAAGAGGAAAAAACAAATGAATTACGGTTTTCGAAACACAAATGTATGAGTTAATAGCGGTACCTATATTTGAAATTGAAATTCCTAACCAAAGAAGATATATTTGAGTTCAAAGTGCCCAGTACAACAAAACGCCAAATGTAAGGACCATATTATATATTGCACGTATATTTGCTATAGAAGTTTTTAGCTACGAACACTCTACCACGAGGGGGAAGCTGCGGGCAAAAGCTAGTTATAATAAATATAAAATTTTAATATATAAAATCTAAACTATTTTCTAGACCAATAAAATAAAGTCAATACCAACTGTTCTATTGGCAAGTGTGATGAAGTAACAGATTGTTTAACAAAAACACCTAGCGGCATCCACTAATTATCGTATCGAAAACTCATTTAGAATATCGTTTAGTCGATAACATCTATATCGAGATAAATTGCTTCGGTTAAAATAATCAATATGACATGTCAGGGTTGCCGACTTGACACACGGAAATTCAGACATTAAACATTATATTCAGTGTTGAGATTTTCTCGGCTTTGACAGCCCTAGCATGCACTATTAGTTTTAAATATTCATTTAGTTATATTGTTGTCGGATTATGAGGCGTAAAATGAGTTATGGCTGAATACGATTAATGTGACGGCTTTCTTTTGTGTTTAAAGTTATGTTGAATAAAACGACCAAGCTACATTTTGACTATCGTCTATCACTGAGGTGTGGTGTAGAGTTTGTGTAATTACTTGTACGAGGGCTGCACTAAAAGTATCGGGAATGGAATATTTCTACTATTCCTGTCATATTAAAATATTTTTAATTTAAAACTCCTTGGTTTTAAAAATCGAATACCGTTTATTTATTTAAAAAAAGATTCTCGGTCTTGTCACAAGGTCTTGTCAAACTTGTTTAGTAGTTGAGAAAATGGAATTGATTCGAGAAAAGCTAGATTCTAGAGCGATGATTTATTATCACTTTCGAAGTGGTTTAACACAAAAACAGTGTGTTGACCGGATGATTTCTGCATTTGGTGATGAAGCCCCATCCAAAACCAAAATTTATCGCTGGTTTGCTGAATTTCAACGTGGACGTGTCAAGCTCAGTGATGATCCCCGTCAAGGTCGTCCAAAAACTGCAGTCACCCAAGAAAACGTTGATGCTGTGCGTAAGCTGATTGAGGAAGATCGACATGTGATATACCGCGAAATTCAGGCAACTTTAGACATTGGCATGAGTCAAATACAAATAATCTTGCATGACCAATTAGGTGTAAAAAAGTAGTTTTCCCGATGGATACCGCATTTGCTCTGTGAAGAGCAAAAAGCGGCTCGCGTTACTTGGTGCGTCAGAACTCTCGAAAGATTCCACGCAGGATCCTCAAATGCTGTAGACAACATCGTATCAGGTGACGAATCCTGGATATACGCGTACGAACCCGAAACAAAAAACCAGTCACGAGTTTGGGTGTTCGAAAATGAGTTAAAGCCAACAAAAATTGTTCGTTCACGGAGTGTTGCAAAAAAATGGTGGCCACGTTTGTCTCCAAAACCGGCCATGTTGCGACTATTCCTCTTGAGGGACAAAGAACGGTTAATGCAGAATAGTATGCTAACATTTGTTTGCCACAGGTCGTTTCTGAACTCCGTAAAGAGAACTGCAACCGCCGCATCATCCTCCATCACGACAATGCGAGTTCTCACACCGCGCACAGAACAAAAGAGTTTTTAGAGCAAGAAATCATAGAATTATTAGACCATCCGCCGTACAGCCCCGACCTAAGCCCTAATGATTTCTATACTTACCCTAAAATAAAGAATAAATTGCGTGATCAGAGATTTTCATCACCTGAAGAAGCTGTGGACGCCTACAAAATGGCCATTTTGGAGACCCCAACTTCCGAATGGAATGGTTGCTTCAATGATTGGTTCCATCATATGAAAAAATGTGTCAAATTTCGCGGAGAATACTTCGAAAAGCAATAAATACATTTTTAAATAGTAATGTTGTGTTACTTCCTTGATTCCCGAAATTTTCAGTGCCGCCCTCGTAGTAGAGTTTGTGCACGTAGAACTATAAGATTGGCTCAATGGCAGTGGATAATATCATCTTGGCGACATTTTACACGAAAATGTTTTTGGTGGGAAGCCGCAACACCTGAGAAGTGACAAGTGCGTTTCCGGCAAGGTCTTAATCAGCAAAGCCAACGCACTTACATACCATAAGCATGCAGATAAAAATAAACACATGTTTACTGGATTGCCAGTGCCTTTGCGTACGATTTTTTACCTTCACCTTCACCTGTTATGGACTATACAATAGTTCAACACACTGAACTTATCTTTTTACGTCGATATGATCGCGCTTTTTGCGACCATAAATAATACATTCTTGTATATTTAGCTCTGACAGCTCAGAGTAGCATAACATGAGCACTTACCGTGGACGATCGTTACCTGATAAGGATATGACAAAGAATCGGTAAGGACTATGGCTGGGCGTAGACTTTCTTCGCTTTAAAGTTTTGAACTGTGAGCAGTGACTAGTCAGCCTTATAGGGGAGAGTGGGGGATAGTGGGTCACTTTTTTTTAAAGACATTTTTAAGTAATAAAAAGACCATTAGTAACACAGTTTTATATTTTAATTGATAGCCTGATATGTTGGCTACCTACGTACATGTATTTTTTTCCAAAATCACCGATAGTTTTTTAAACGTAAATGTTTTTTTTTTAAAGTGGGAATTGATCCACTGTTCCCCATATATAGGTTACACTGGGTCTTGCCATGGGATACTGTGGATCGTCGTGGGGCACAATGAACCAAGACATGAAACCGTCATACTATTTTACCTGGGTAACAATGGACTGATGAAATTTATGAAATGGAAATTTTTTTCGAGTAATTAAAGGAGTTTTATTGAATAAAAAACACCATAATCTTTATGTTTGGTACAATTTTACCAGCCTTAATTAAATTATTGTCTAAAATCACAATATTAGGCACTTTTAAACCAGTCTTATAATATTACAAAATGGCACGTTTAGTATTCTATACTTAACTTCCAACTACCAAAACTGTTATAATAATAAAAATCAAAACAAAAATAATCTTCTACTATCATATTCTTCGTATGTATTAACACAAAATTACTTCTTTCTATTAAAAATAAACTAAAACAACAAAAACAAACGAAATTCTAATAAACGAAAACTAAAATAATATATTATTATAAATACATATATAATATAGTTTATATTATTATTTAATATATATATATATATATATATATATATATATATATATATATATATATATATATATATATATATATATATATATTATTCGTTTTTAACTTCTCATTTTAACTGAGGTAGGTACAAACAAGTCTTCTAATATCACACAATATCAAGTCTTTTAATTCTAATTTGAACTACTCAACTCCAACTAGTCATTAATTAAAAAGAAAAATAAAAAATATCTGCTTCTACATTCATTAATTAACAATAGACCCATAGTAAGTAACAAAACTGTACCTAGGTAATAATCAGTCTCATGTCATCACAAATTTAAAGTTAATCAAATTAACAGAAGAACTTTGTTCTGAAAAGAATACCGGAAAATAAAAAATCAACGTAAATTCAAACGACAAAGATCAAGATTGAATTTATAGATTTGTTGCTGTCGTTTGGTTCCACCAATAGTGGGCGATGGTAAAATCAATTTAATATCTTCCAAGGGTACTGAGGCTATATCCGGAACATCTGGCAGTCTATACTCATTCAAGACTTTTTGGCTTTTTCTCAAAAAACTAATATCAAAGTCTGTTCCATTTTTTGTTCCAAGAACCTTTCCCGTGTAAAATATCTTTGACTTATGGGCAACAAATTGCACTAAAACAAAATTGCCTTCTCTGGCAAGTTTCAAGAGTAGGAAAGTTGTCTAGATCAATTTCGTCTGTTTCTTCTTCGTCGCCATATTCTTCTTCTTCAGAATATAGGCTCAAGTTACTGTCCTCTCCATTTGTATCAGAGTCGGAAATATATATATATATATATATATATTTGCATTTCTCTGTCACTGTCTTGGCTTTTTTTCAAGCTTCTTTTTCTTGCTTTCTGGTTTATTATCGTCTTCACTTGACTCAGATTGCAAAACTTTTTTTTAACTCTCTTGTTTTCTTGTTTGCGTTGTTTTTGTTTTTTCTCTTGCTGACGTTTGTCTATTTCTTCTTTATTAGGCGTATCTGTAGCAATCATTGATTTACCTTTGCGACGTGGAACTCTATCGGTTTTCCTAGTCGCAGCTTTTGGGAGTCCTCGAAAATTAAAAGGATTGACAAAACTTTTTGCTCCACTGTCTGCAATCTTGGTTGATCGTACTTGTGCTAATGCTGACGCTTCACTTTTTTGCTCATGCGTGTTAGGGCATTTTTGTATAGAACTAGCACCTTCATGTGGTGGAGTTGTCGTTGTCGGCTCAAGATATGTGGTGCTAGCCTCTTTGGACGTTTCAAAAGCTGGTGTAGAAGAGTTCCCAGAAGTTACACCTGAAGTTGATGGTGCAGGAGATGAAGGTTGTTGTGGTGCAACTATTGCAGGTTCATCAATAAACAACTCTGACAATATAGTCGGAGAAGGGGATCTTTTGGGATTTCATTTTCAGGTAACGGGATGTCTCTGTTGGTCACTTCACTCGGAGCACAGTCTATATCGCTGAATATATCCCTATTGAAGGGAAATATTCCAGTGGCTTGAAAAGCGCTGCAGATATTTGATGGAGTCATAGATCTTATATATGCTTCTTTGACGCACTGTGCAACCTCGTAAATAGAAAGCGTTTTTCCGGGATTACGCATCATCCAACTGTCGACAGCAGCGTTGTAAGCTGTCTTAAATGGCTTGAAAACACCAACATCAAGTGGTTGTAATTTCCCTGTTGAGTGAGGAGGCACTGTAAGGATGGTAACACCATTTTCTTTTGCTAAATTGATAGCTTCTATGCAAATACGTGCTTCGTAATTGTCCATGATTAGCAGGGATGGGTTGTCTTTGCTGCTTTGTGTGTGTTCAGTGTAATGTTGCATCGTTTTTAAAAACAGTGAGCTGTTCATCCATTCGGAGGGACTAGCAAGCCCCAAAGTGCCTGTCGGAGCGCCGTTGAGCATATGTTGCTTAAAATGCACGCGAGAGAAAATCAGCACAGGCGGAAGAGCATAACCTTGGGCATTTATTATGTAGCAAGTTGTAACAAGTGTCCCTTTTTCACCACTTGTTACCTTACTCACCTGTTTTTGCCCTCTGACAGCTAACACTTTACTCGAGTTTTGAACCGTCATTGTATTGGTTTCATCTAAGTTGAAAACTCGTGTTCCATTTCCGAAACATTGATATCTCATCAACGCTGCTTCGAGGTTGTCAAAGAAAATTTTGACATTGTGTTTATTAAATGAAGTAGCTCTGCTGAGACTACAGCCTTCAGGTGTATGGAGACTCAAAACTGCATGGCGTTTTCTAAACCCATGACACCAGTCAATTCCAGCTTGCTGCAAATCAATCCAATTCTGTGGTACCTTTATGTTGTTTATGACGGCCAGCTCATATGCAAGCTGCCTTACATCTGCTGTAGTTAGTCCATAGAACATTTGACTACATTTGATAATGTAGTCAACAAGTGACTTCTCCTGCTCGTCACTGAAAATTTTGTTTACTTTGTAATTCGGTGTAAGTCGAGTGTTACCATCGCTATTTGTTACTTTTTTGAAATATCTTTGCAGTGTAGTGTAGGGAATATTTTGTAATTTGGCCACTTTCTGTATTTTATTTCCATCTAAGATGAGATTAATAGCATTTTTCATTTGTTCCTCACTGGTGAGGCCAATATTAGTTTTTCTTATTCTATTGCGAGGCATGGTTAGTCTGTAAACAAAAATCAAATTAAGTGACGTGAATAATAGACTGTTCGGGGCACAGTGGTTTCTTGATGGGGTACAGTGGACCGCGATCCACTGTGACCCATCAAGAAACGGTCCACTGTTACCAGTCACGCCATATTTGAAAATTCAACACGTTTTTGCACGTTACATAACCTGTACGAAAAGTCACTATCCTGATTTCAAGACCTAATTAGATTGTTATATCTATAGCGTAAAAACATTTGAGCAATTCTTAAACGCTTAATGTAAAAATCATTCAATCAAAACACCAAAAAAAATAGATATCGTACTTACAGTCAGCGAGGTGGCGGTTACGTGTCCATGCACGGCCGGAGCGCAGCGACAACTGAGGCAAGGGGAGCGACGGTATGAAATGGCGCGACGTGACTATGTTCCATGTGTGCGTAGCTAATTCAATGAGAGTGTTGATCCACTGTTTCCAATGGTCCACTGTCCCCCACTCTCCCCTAAATACTTTTACTCAATAAACAAAATTATAAATTTTAAGTACCTAACCACTAATTTCAAACAGTGAGCGAGTTGATGATGATGAATTATAGCTGAGAACCCTCTCGGTCAGCTTTCAAACAAAAAACTAGATCAAAATCGGTTCATCCGTTTTAGCGCTACGACGCCACGGACAGACATACACAGACAGGCACGTCAAACATATAACACCCCCATAAAAGGTAGATTCTTATATTAACTAAGCCAACGGGTAAATTTAAAAAAAAACCAAACGTGTAAACGTTAAACGAATCGCTCGATCGAAAACAACACGAGAGCAGCCATGCCAAATTATAACAATTAATATTCATTGGATACCGATTATGGTATTTACCATGTTATTATATTTAATGCATTTTTTAATATAATCAGTAGGGCCATATTCACATAAATAGGATCGAAAAAATTGAGGTGGAATTGTAAGCAATACGATCCGATTCGCATACGTTTCACGTAAGTCGTAATAGCTAAATACTCATATCAATTACCCGGTTCACGTCATAACATCCATTAGCTTTTTGTCCCGTCACTTTTGACAGTAACATGACAGCCCGTCAAAACAATACCGCCAAGTTTACACGCGCTACCAGCGCGGCGGTAAACTTTGGCTGATAATAAAGAATTTTGTTTCGTGTTTCGCTAAAAGAGAAGAGTAACAATTAGAGTCATCATCATCATCATTAAGCTGAACGCACATACTATGTCATCACCGTACGAGCCCGGAGCCGCACGCACCGTATTGTGCTTCAAAAAATTCAGCGTACCTTACGGTACAGAGGAATCTGCCAGGTTTCATTTAATGAGGGTTTTTAAATCCGACCGTCGCGTCGGGCTAGCAAGCGCCGCCCGCCTGGTGACAGAAAAAGAATCGAAAATTCTTATTGACATCTTTATTCTCTCATTCTTCATTTCATACAATTCTCATTACCGCTGTCAAATGTTCCTGCTAGGCCCACAGGTATTCCTCTTACGATTTGGTAAGTTGTTTTATTTCATTACATCTTCTATCTTCTAGAGCGGATTCATACTTAATAACTTAACTGCTTTTTAAATTAAGCTTAATTTAAGTATATAAAAACCGTGCGAGTTTTCTCGTTTTCACAGTTCTGTCGTGAAGTGACACAAGAATAACACAATTGTAACGCTCCGATTGGCAGATCAGTTAAGAACTGCCGTCTGTCAACATTTTATTACAGAGAGAATTTAACCGACTTCTAGTTAACTGTATAAAATACCATGAAACTAGAATAGATTCCGTGCTAAAAAAAACTGAAATTTGGAAATTTTAACCGTTTCAAGAGAATTAACGGATTCTTACATAAAGAAGGACTCAATATAGTCAAAGAAATGCATAGTAGGTATTCGATTTTCGTTTCAAAAATATTAAGCAAAAATATTTCATAACGCGCGGCTGATACTGCGCAGAAGGTGCGTGACCGGCAAAGCCGGCGCGTTGTACAGCAGTGTGAGGGTGTCATTCGTGGTGAGAGTTGTCAGAAAATGATAATCATGTTTTTGTCAAGTCAAGTGTTCCTGTGCGGTACAGTATTATAATAATAATATGGTAGTAGTATAATAATATAATAACTACATTTTTATAACAACTATAACCCGACTACATTAATTATATAGCCTATGTTATCCGGGCTATTATCTAATCTATTGACACCTCATTTATTAAAATCGACCCTTACTCTTGGCTTGGGTTATAAAATAAATAATAACATTAAAATTAAGTAGAAAAAACATCTACTGAAGTCTAAACTACATAATGCCTTGCGTGGTGCATGTGCCTGCTCCACTTTATCATCATTAGGAAGGAAGGTTAGTATGCACGATACTGTTACGAAAATATCGCAATTAATAAACATCGCAAGACAGGTAATATCCAATACATAACATTACGCTTTAATTAATTAATCGTGAATTTTATTAAGTAGGTAAAACTGATCTTCAAACCTGACATGACATGTGTTGAACGGTTCCTAGCTAGAAGAAATCACAGTCTACAGGACGTTCAGTTATTTTGCCTCTGACAGAACCTTTATGCCGACGACATGAGGATTGCTATCATAGAAACACCAAGGCAAAAATAAATCTGGACGGACTGTAGCTTTTTCAATGTGGTTAAAAAGAAATAACGAACTTTAGCCAAATGTTATAAAATATACCCTGAACAATTGTACCTGCTAACTTAACTACAAAATAATATGAAAAATTTCATAATACAGTGAAAACCGATTAAAACGACATTCAAGGGACCGATAAATGAGGGTCGTGATTCCCGATAGTCGTTATAACCGATGGTAAAATGTTCATATTACTGTAACACGACGACGGTCCTCAACAATTCGTCGTAATACCCGATTCATCATAATTGATGTTGTTATAAAAGGTTTTCCTTATATACTTATAAGTTGCATTTCACATATTCAGTATTCTTATATCTTCTTCAATGTTGAAGTTAGAAATTTGTAATTACATAATGTAACGGGTGTACCGTGTAAGAAATTCACAAACACGCGCTACTGTTTAATTTGTTAGTTTCAGTCGTTACCGTATACATTACGTAAAGTCACCAAACAAATATTTTTATTTTTTATTTAGCAATTTATTGCACACAAGAAACATTTATAACATTACCATTTTCATGTAAAAACGACACAAAGGTTCTGCTTATTTCGAAAAAAAAGAAGTTTCCTCCTGCAGCCCTACGGAGAGAGAAAGAAAAAGATAGCAGTTAGAAAGTGCACAAATACAAATACATCTATCTATACTAGAATATAAATATAATATAATATGTAATAATAGTATAAGTATTTTAAAAGATGACTAGGATATTTTTGCAATGTTACAATTTTTATTGAGTCATTGCAAATTTAAAATTAGGTGTACTCTTTAGGAGATTAGCATGGACAAAAGAATAAATACAACTAATATAGAAAACATATCTTAAACAGTATTAAATCTGCCATAATAAAACTTACATTATGAGAGTAACATTACTAACGTAATATATTAAATTGTCTTAGGCCCATTATGTTACTAATGATGTACACCAAATAAAAATTCATTAAATTCATTACAACTCTTTTTAAATTTAATATACTGGAAATATATATCTTTTCACAATAGAAATACCCGAAATAAGCATAAGCTTGATGTACCAGTGACTAGACTAAGTAAAGTAAAGAATTCGTTTAAAGGCCAATTCTCCCAGAAAGATCCCAGAAATCGTTAAAAAAATTTCAATCAATAAATTTAAAAACGTAGTTAAAGAACGTTTGTGTGCTAAAGCCTATTATAAAGTTATTGATTTTATGAATGATAGCACACCTTGGGAATGAGGTGGCCCCCTGCAAGGCTACTTCTAAATTACATATAATATATATTATTGTACTCTTGTTATGTAGTTTTAGTCATAAAATTGTTATATACCTTTTTTATATTTTTAAAAGAACAATTTTCCATCTTTTTGATAAAAGATGGCCCCGCGCGAGTTTCTTACGCCGGTTCTTCTCGCCGGGCTAGTTCCCGAACCGGTGGTAGGCATTATGTAGACCGACGTTCAGAAAGTGTATAAAAATACCAATTTTGAATAAAACAATTTGACTTTGACTTTAAATGCGTAATTTTATTCAATTTACAATAACTTTTTTTAATGAAAATAATTACTGGTAATCGTGATTTAAAATATTCTGTTAAGAAATTAAATTAAATAAGATGATCAGCATAATAATCACTAACCTACTTCAATCGTTCTTCGAAGTATTTATCATTTAAACGGTAAACGGCACTATAAAATTGCAAACAGGAACATAGATTTTCATGTAACTATAATGAGGAAAGCTTGCCCGGGTGTGTTGACTTCGAAAATGCGTTTGATACAAACTGTTCTATATAAATATATATCTATATAATTAAATTGCTATTAGTGGAAACCTATTATTGGCTTAACTCTCAACTGTCTGCTTTCTACTTTTTATTATAAGCTGTCGGTTCCCCGAATAAATAAATAAATAAATAAATATGACGTAACACCCGCGGATGAACTATGAAGACACGATGAAGTATTGAGATTATTCAATGATTACATAACTTTTGATACCGTAACATGATATAACATTAATTTACAGAGTTCGCATGAAAGTCTATTTATGTAGCATCGAGTGACTCCTGAGTCGACAGCTATCAAGACCACACATCTTTCGGAGGCACTTTCACTCGTACGAAACGATAAAACACTTCCTTCTTTATGAGGTATTTATACTTTATCATCATCGTCGGTATCATTATTATTGTTTCAGTACGTCAAATAATTGATTAGATGATTTTAGAAGTTGGCTATTTGTATTGATTGATATGAAACAAAATTGTATTCAAATCACGTTTGTGACACAAACGTCGGAAGATCTTAGTTGATTATTCTATTCCAATTCAAAATAGTTGAACGGCCATTAAAACGATTCACACAATCACAAAAAGGAGGTAACAACATAAGTGCGTGCGTAGTTTTTGTGGCCGGAGAAAGCAGATACAATTACAGAACAAAGCGATGCCTTTGCCATCACGCGCGCCATACTTTTCATCTTATTCCCATTAATTCTAGACCGCTGGTGCAGGCTATTCATTTGAGGTTTCCGTTCAAATTGGTATATGTAGAAGCATGCTGGACGGCAAAAATATTAACCACAACTCTACTTAATGTGTAATCTAGTTTTGAATAATAGTAGTAATAACAGTTATGTATTTAAATTACTATTACAATTTACAACCAAATCGGAATTATCTGTCATAGTGTAAAGAATCGGTATTCATGTCCAGTTATTAAAACTCCAATTGTATAATGTACAGGATTTATTCTCCTTAAATAATCATAACATGTGTCTCAATGGCTGTCCCTCGCCAATAATGACTACCACGGCGTTCCTCCAAAACAGTTGAGGATCACCAAGAATATATTTTTTATACAAATTAAACATTACACTTTGAGCATCATTACTATGATATTACTTTTAAAATCATTTCATGTCATAACCTATTATATATTAATAATATTTAAGTAATAATAGTAATTAACTCATTTAAACACACACGATTACACATTATTATTTATAAGTACTTTATATTTATAACCTAAAATTATAATAAGCTTACAGCTCGTCCTTCCTGCAAGTAACGAGTACACTACGAGTATACTGTGGTATACAAGAGTATACCACATGTTCTTCTTAGCCAAATGTAGTGACGAAGACCAAAAACTCTGTGTGTGTCGCGCTGTACCGTTCTGTACCATCTCGGTGGGCGAGTTATATTCGGGAACTCACGAAGCAACCGGTGATAAACAGAGTCATCGTAAACGGTGCGTACTGAAGCTATGTTGTCGTTAACACGTTGATAAGGAGTGGACACGGAAAGAGATGTGAGTCCATCGACCAGTTTCTGGTTGCGGCAGTCGACAAACAAGTTATAAAAACTTAAAAAGTCAACTCCGATGATTGCTTTCGTGACGTCAGCAATCGTAAATCGCACTCAAATGCGCGTCGAAGTCCGAGATACAGTTTGATGTTAATAAACCCGTAGGTAGAAATGACCGTACCTTTGGCAGCAAACAGCTCGTAGGTTGACTTGGTATTTGCAGGCACTCGAACAGCTGATCTTCGAAAGACACACAGGTCAGACCCGGTATCTATGAGGTACTGTACCTTCGACTTCCGAATTCGGATCGGTGAGTAAGTAAAAAAAAAACAATGTGGGAATATGGTGTAAGCTCCAAAGGGCACTTGTAGTCATTGATGTTGTATATATACCGCCGATCTTACTGGACAACTGTATTCTTATTATTTGTGTCTACAGAACTCCAAATAGTGATCCTCATAGTTTCTCGAAAAACTTAAACATCTTGTACGAAATAAAATTCAAATATTATTATTTTTTAAATTAATAATCATATGTGGAGACTGAACTATACAAATTTATCAAATCAGTCAAACAGTTTAAAAAAAATACAATTAGTAAATTTTACACGTCAATAATATATGCTTAACCTCTCGAGCGTTCCGCTCTAAAAAAATCTTTCATCGAATAGGATCCTTGCGATAATACTAGGATATTTGCAAAGAGCCGGATTATTTGATTCTGCCATCAATCTAAAAACTCAGACATCTTCCTGAAAGTTGTTAGGAAGATGGCTAAATTTTAGCATCCTAAAGGCCCCCAAAGACGAGAGACAGATGGTTTTAGTTAGAAATGACGTTAGTTAGGCTTAAACGGATTTGAGCACATACACGGAAAAAAATCGCAACCGACCCAACTGACGTAATTTCGGCCTGAACGGATTGGAGCACATACACAGAAAAATCGCATCAGTTCGTTCTGGTTTGTAAACTCACTACGCTTGTACACGATGCCCGCATGGCCGCAGCTCTGGCAAGAACTGAAGCGATTTGTCACACATGATCCGTCCAGTCTATCCGTTCAGTCCAGAACTAATGTTGCCAACTTAGTTACTTTACAAAGCTTTACTACTAAATTAAGTATTTTATTCCCTCCTTAGTAGGAATTTAGTTGTTAGTACTGTTTTAGTAGTAAATGGCCAGACATCATATGACAAATGGCCTAGGTTAGTCACAAAAGAAAACAAAAAAAATTGACACCTTATCATAATAATACATAGTAGGTTTAGTAATTTGCTTAAAACTACTCGTTTTAATACTATATACGTAATATATCATAGTATATTTTAATTTAACTGTAAAAATTATAATAAAATTCAATAAATAATACAATTTTGATTTAACAAAACCTAAATTGCAGTGGTTTTTGGGGTCTTTAGGGATTCCTAAGTTTAGTAGCTTTTCTTCATAGTTTTCAGTATTCTTTTAATAGATTTTAGTAGAAATCGACGCGAGTTTAGTGGTTTCGCAAAAACAGAGTTGGCAACACTGGAACGAATCGCTTCAGTCCATCCCATTGATAAGAGAAAGGTCTATCCGGCTGACTGATGGGATCTCGAAATAGCACACAGACGATACGATTTTGCATCCGTTCAGGCCGAACTGAAGGTAAACCGGACCGTAATGGGAGCCCTAAAACTTTTAATAGTTATTCTTATCTTTTTAATACCATCAGTATTTACATGTACATCCATCTCAAATATACAACAAAGTAATAGTGCTAATAAAATACGTCTTGTATGTACGTATACAGGAAATCCGTAATCAGCATATTACTCGTAAAATGCAAAATACAAACATACACAGACAAAATAATAGTAAAGATACTAGATGTGACGTAAAAACAGACAATATTGAGCTATAAAACATAGACTGCAGATTCCTTTAATTAATTTGATTATTTTATTCTAGTCGTATACAGAATCGTTATTATTTTTACGCTAAGCTATAAAAATATATTATTCTTAAGGAAAGTTTAGCTTTTTGAATTCGCTTTAATATTACAACTTGAATTATAAAACCCCCGAGCTAAAGGAGGCCCTTCATCTTGAGCTATCTAGATTCAATAGCAATTACGTGAAAGGTCTAAAACCGAGCAAAACCTAAGTACATACCCGCAGGTACCAGATAAATGCATTTAACGACTGGCTTAGCTCGAGAAATAGATTATACCATACGTTTTATTGTGTATACAATTTTATATTTTAATATTTTTATTTTCATTTAAATATTTGCATTTTCATTTCAAAGCTACTTATAACTATACGGAACGCAAAAGTATTACTACTACTTTTGCTCACAACAACTTCTTTTGTAAAGACTCAACATCGCCCTCAAACTGTACATTTTTGTTATATGATAGAATATGGCCAAGATGGCCGTACACAATGTTCCTCTTGCCCCGTCTAACCTTTTTGGTACAAACTTATGTTTTAATCTAGACTGAGACACTCATTCCCCCTTATCAATAATAAAAATACACAAAAATGTATGAAATAAATCTTATTTTCTAGATAATCCCCTTATAAATTCGGCTAAAATTTTAACTGTTTATCTACTCAGTCTTCTTAATTTTGAAGTCGGTACGCGCCCAAACAATATCCTACAATATTTTATAGAACTCACGTTCAAATTTTCTGGTACCGACTTCAAAATTAATAAAAAGATTGAGTAGATAAATAGTTAAACATTTTAGCCGAATTTAAAAGGGGAATTATTTAGAAAATAAGATTTATTTCATAATATATTGTGTATTTTTACTATGGAAGTCGGTAAAATTTTTTGTTTAAAAATAATACATTTTTGTTTGTTAAATTATTATTAATACATTTTAAGAACGTTTAAAATAAACGATCGAATGTATAATTGAAAACACGCTAAGCATCCATTAGGTATTGTAAAGATGATGATGATGATGATTACTGGAAGTTACATAGTGGTATATGCTTGCAGTTCTTTAAACAATGCCGAAATTTCCAAACGCGTATCTTTAAAGACTGAGGAGTTATGTTCAGTGCTTTTGGATCCAGGGTATATCTTGGTGAAAAATCTTATTTTTTGATAGCATATGCTTGTGTTATTTTAGAAAAAGTCAAAATCACTCTATGTGTCCATATAAATTTCGAGGAGTTCCTTCGATTCCTCATGGATCCCATCATCAGGTTTCCACTTTAGTGGCTAAACGACCAATTTCGAATTATTATACCCTTTACAACAACAAAAGAATTTTGCAAATTAGGTTCATATACAACTATAATGTGATGATGTATGGTGTGACAATGGTGGTGATGAATATGATAACACTAATTGACATAGAGGCATATGCTTGCAGTTCTTTAAACAACGCCGAAATCCCCAATCATGTATCTATAAGGAGTCAGGAGTTCTGTTCAGTACTTTTGGATCCAGGGTATACTTTGGAGCAAAATCTTACTTTTGGTAGCATATGCTTGGACTACTTCGAGGAGTGAAAACTTTTGAGAGTGAGAGAAAAAAACGAGTGTTTTGTGAAAACGAGACCAACTTCGGATTACTTAAAAAAAAACCTTTACATAAAATATATATACAGCCGAACGTATAACGCCTCCTTTAATTGGAAGTCGGTTAATATATAAAGTGTAATAATTTCATTATTCATTATTTTTTATTGAAAAGCACATTTATTATTACCTACATTTAGAAATTACCAAACTAATGATAGATTAAATAATTGTTATTAAGTGATCCACTGTTATGTAAGCTTAAATTTAATCTCTGTTTACAACCCATTCTTAAGTCTGAATTCATCAAACCTTCGGGTTTATCTCCGGCGAAAGTAATATTTAATTGTTCGACAACTTACGTAATTACGAAAGTGAAATAATATAAATTTCTAGTTAAACTGTTGATTGTTTCTAATTTTACTTTTTCCAAATATTCCATTGAAGTGTGTTTGTTTTGTGTTTTTTTTTATGTGATGTGCAAATAATTTTTTATTGTTATTCAATTGTGTGAAGTAAGCAGGTTGTATATAATTACCCGACTACGGCGAAGCCAAAAGGAAGGGTAATGATTTTGGCAGTCTATGTATGTATGTATGTTTGTTCCCTCGTTGCGTCTAAGCACATTACAAATATGTATAAATATATTATATTATATCATAATATATCGTTCTTCATGTCTAGAAAAGAATTTGTATGGCTCCGCGCTGGCGAAGAAGATTTTTAAATTTAAGTGTTTTGATTACTTCATAATATTATTCCAAAAATATATTCGATTGGGAAACGGAAAAATACGAAATGAAAAAATAAGTAAAAAAAACTATAACGCGACTACGTACAAAAAGGGGGACTAAAAACGGCCAAAACATGAAAATAATTCACATAGAAATCCAGTAATGCACAGGTACATAAATGTTCAAGGTAGAGCTGTGGTCGCACCTACTGTTTAACCGACTTCCAAAAAAAGGAGGCGGTTATACGTTCGGCTGTATATATTTTTATTTTTTATGGTTCGGTAGGTACAGTCGATGTCAAATCGCAGCCGTCTGTCTGCTGATCCGATTTTAATAAATGAGGTGTCAACAGATCGTAATAATATCTCGGGTAACGTAGGCCATATAATTTACGTATTAGGGTTATAGTTTTTTATAAAAATTGGTCTCCATAGGTAGGTAAAGCAATTATTTTTTTAATTATCCATTTTAGTCCCATTGTCTGTTGCAATTTTATATTTATTAATATACAATACAAATGCTTTATTTCCGAAAAATACATTTTCACGGCAGTTATGACGGAACACTAGGCGTAGCCTGTCCTGTGGGGTCATTAAAGACAATGTTCCAGAAACGGGATTGACATACGAGGGCTGATCGATAAGTTTCCGAAACGACAAAGAAAAACTTCAAAAATCTATTTAAAATAAATTTATTTCACAACGTAGTTTCCTTCTACCTCGATGCATTTAGTCCAGCGCTTCTCCAATGCCGTTACACCAGTTTGATAAAATGTTTTCTCCAACCCCTCATAATACTCGTCCACGGCAACAATGACTTCTTCATTTGATGAAAATCTCTGGCCACCTAACCATTTCTTCAGGTTTGGGAATAAGTGGAAGTCCCACGAGGCCAGATCCGGGGAATAGGGTGGATGCGGTAGCAACTCGATCCGCAATTCATGGAGTTTGGCGACTGCAACCATTGACGTGTGTGCAGATGCGTTGTCATGGTGGAACAAATTTTTTTTCTTGGCCAAATGTGGTCGTTTCTTCTGGATTTCTTCACTTAATTTTTGCAGCAAGCTTGCGTAGTACTCTCCATTTATTGTTTTTCCTTTTTGCAGATAATCCACTAAAATAATCCCTCGAGCATCCCAAAAAACAGTCGCCATCACTTTGCCGGCCGACAAAACCGTTTTTTGCTTTCTTCGGTGCAGGTTTTCCGCTCTCAGTCCACTGCTTAGATTGTTCTTTTGTCTTTGGAGTATAATGATGTATCCAGGTTTCATCGACTGTTACATAACGCCGCAAAAACTCATTAGGATCTCGGTTAAACAGCGCCAAACACTCCAATGAATCGTCCACTCGACGTTGCTTTTGGTCTACAGTGAGCAAACGCGGCACCCATCACGCGCAAAGCTTTTTCATTCCCAAATGTTGGTGCAAAATATTAAAAACGCGTTCAGATGAATTGCTCACCATCTCTGCTATCTCTCGCAACTTTAAGCGCCGATCATTCAATACAATTTTGTGATTTTTTTTGATCATGTCCGGATTCGTGACTTCATTTGGACGGCCAGACCTGTGGGCGTCTTCGCACGTTTAAAATCAGTTACCCAGGTGTGAATTGTACTCAATGCAGGAGCAGAACTACCTAAAACACTTTCTAGCTTGGTTTTAATCTGGGTTGCTGTTTTCTCTTTTAAAACGTAAAACTTTATCACCGCACGAATTTCGTTTCTTTCCATTGTTAAGAAAATTTACGACAGAGAAAGTTCTACGTCCTCTCAAACAAATTCCATCAGTTCGATTAAATTCAAATTTAGCGTTCTATTTTCAAAAAGATGCCAGAATATAATATAATATTCCTTTTTGCGTATCATTTTTTTAAGTTCGTCGTTTCGGCCAGTTATCAATCAGCCCAGGTACAGTGTAATTTTTTTCTAAAGTCTTAAATCTTGAAAGTTAAGATTACACTGATAAAGCAGATAATGTATTAGTTACACATAGAATCTAAAGTGGTGAGTGAGTGTTTGTGTGTGTGTGTGTGTGTTTAGGTGTGTTTGTGTAATCTCAGGCAGTAAACCTTAGCATGTTTTCTGATTCCTCATATGAACTACTGAGAAGAGCTCTAGTAATAAGTTTCTTTGATTTTTAAAGGGAGTATTTTTGGAAGTGATATGATTTAATCAACTTATTGTAGGTAAGTGGGTAAGAAACGACCCAAAACGCTGCGCAAAAGAAGTTTTTACAGCACTCGGAGGTAACTTGAAGGTTCTCTTTTTAAGCAAAGTATGATATTGTGGGGAACTAAGTACCGATTTATTTAATCCTACTTTAAGTACGGCCTGTTGTGCTCTTCGGCGATCAGGGTCATTGCGCCTACACATATTTAATATTTATAACTAGCATATTATGATAAATAATTAGGACTCGTGTGCTTTATTTTCTGATTACTAACAGGTTTAACCGTATGGCTTAACATAATTATTTTAGTTTGAATTAGGCGAGCAGATAGTAATGAGGTAGGTAGATATTAATAAGGTTTATTGGTAAAACTAACAGTTCACTTGTCCTTTGTTCTCGTTAGTCCTTATTGTCTTTGTTAAAATTACTAACTTCTCTTTCTTGTTATTCAAAATCAATTGTTCTTTTGCAATGAAAGGGGCCTCCTCGTGTTCCCGTAACCTCAATATCATTGTGAGCTCGTAAAAGTTGCCATTTTTAGCAAACTGTTTTTGGTGGCTTGTTTATCCATTTACTAACGACTATTATAAATCTACCGGCCGCACTCAGAGACAATTAATGCTTACTAAAGGGGCAACTCAGTAGACATGTTGACAGAAACTGTATGGACTTTATGTCAAAGTCTGTACTAAGTAACAGTGGCGAAGGCTGGTTCTCTAATATAAGGAATTATAATATAATTATAATAATAAATATATTCATAAGGAAGCCCTAGCCTGTATAATAACTAGGGATTTGGATAAGGGTCTTCCAAAGGCAAGTGGTAAATGAAGCCGATAGGAATGGAGTTATAGGAACCCCACGCCGCTGCTGGGTAAACATAAAATTCTCGGAGTGCGGCCGTTAGTCTGCGAATGCTAGAAACAAATGAATGTATGGAAAAAATTCATAATAGAATAAGTAGATCCTAGCTACCTACATATTACCTACTATTCACCAACTAGTTTCTAGTGTACCTACAATGCTACATGATACATATAGATGGTTTGGTGCAGGGGCGTGCGCTCCTTGTAGGCAGAAATGCAGTGCTTTACTTGTCATTCATAGATATTTTAATAAAACGTTCGTACGTTTTAGATGAATTTAATTAATAGTAAATAAATTAATTTAAAAAATATAATAACTTAAAAAGGCCTAATATTTTATAAATAGCAATTCATCTCATGCCGTTGCGTTCTGCAGGACATATCATCGCATGTATATGTAATTTTCATACTTCGCAAACGCACACACCCATGAATATCGACATGATTATATAGCAAAAACTCCCACGGCAGGTGCTGGCTCTAGGCTATCCGATCGCTTCCGAAAACCGCCGAACTGGCTTGTCGGAAATTATTCGTTGCCTATAATCCGAGTAAAAATAATAGACGGAAATCTAATAAATCACGTATGCACATTATGCATTTTTGTTTAGTAAGGTTTTATTTGTTTAAATAGAAGAAACGTTTTGTGTTTCGCGGGGGCCATATTGCATATTTCATGTGATAAGCATTGTTTACAATTTAATCGCTCCAGTTTATTTATAGTTTTCTTAAAAGATTTTTCATTTTAATATTTGAAAGTGTGTATATTTAACAGTTTATTACTGAGTTTCTATAATAATTGTAGTGATTTGCTTTTACTAGTGCGTTTGTTTTTTTTTTTTAAATGTTATTTGAGTGTGAGGTTTGTGTTGAAAATGTGTGTTTATTAAAAATTAAAAATAACAAGTTCTCACAATTGTCATTCAGTGAAAAGATTCAAATTCTGTCTAAAGGTAGGTGTGTACCCGAGTTACAACAATTAAACCAGCAAAAAAATGTAACTCGAAAATTTCATGTTAAAAGTTATGAAACGTATAACTGGCTGTGTGGTTGTATACATACACACGATTAAATTATATTGTTTTCCTTGCATATTATTTAGTAATTTACATCGGGATATAGTAATCTCAAGTAACCGGAACCTTGATATATGTGAAAATTGAAGCTGACTGAAGATGTACATGAATAGTAGTACATCTAAGACTTGCTCTGTTGGCATGGTTTCGACTTAGAGATCTGTCGCTTGGCTGTAGCTATGCTAAAAATCTATAAACGAAAAAGTTTTTGTGACCGAGTACTTCGCCGCATACCCTGTGTCATAATCCTGTGCACGCCACTAGTTTGGTGGTATAGCGATAATCGATATGATGCTACATTGATGGCAAAAGCTAGTCCTAAATTAAAGATTTCATCATAATTCACTAGAAAAAAAAACTAGGAGTAAAAAATTATAATTCGACGCACGCACGCGACATACGAAACAAGTAAAACTAAAGTGTGTCAAAACTATTTAAAGCCTATTTCATTTGTATATTACTACGCGTATATATATATTTTAATTTTTTATTTTATTTATTAACATTCGGAAAAGTTACGGCTACATACAAGAACAATTAGATTTACTCAAAGAAGAAGGCCAATTAAAAGTTTTCACAGATAAATAGAAGAACTAAAAACAAAGATGAAATCGGTGGTTAACTTAAAAGTTGAAGTGGAATGTGTACAAACGCCAACAACACATAGTACATTAATCATGTTGTAAAGAATTTTGTTGTATTCATATAAATATAAATGCTTCATCTAAATCGGTCAATTATTTTAACCGCGAAAGATAAACTTTCGTTAATCACAACTATTACTAAGATTGGTTTACAAACTTGTTGTAAATAAAAACGAATAATGAAATTGAGCATGACTGCATTTTCACCGTTTCGTATACAATTTGTTTACAAATCTATGGTAATGGAGTGAATTAGGATAATCGATGGCTTTCACGCATCATCGGCCGTACTTTCGCGGCCCAGATGCGCGTCCGCCTGTCCTACAAGTACAGTCGGGCGAACGTGTGTTTAGCAAACGACGCGACGCGACGTCACGTCAAAAGCCACCGTCTCTTGTAGTAAACGACCAATTTCAGAAGTATGTCAACTTGTTCCTTGACCTTACAACACGAATAGTACGCTACGAGTTACCACCACTGTCACATTTTGCGGTAGAGCCACCATCGTATACGGGAGAAGTTTTACGAACCTCACGTACTACGTACAGTCTAATTTTTAATTAATTTTTAATCACAACAGTAAATCATACAATAGTATTGTGTTTTAATAGTGTGCACATATTTGTTACGTTGCGATATATATCAACAATTTGTATTAACCGTTTGTGATTTGTGGAGATTGTAATGTGTTTTTGTGCATTTCAATAAATTAAAAAAATTAAAAAAACAGTCGGTACGGGACTGAGTAACCGCCATTGAAAGAGACTATCATGAACTGAATCCCACGGTAAAAGCTACCACCACGATGCGAATCCTACGGCGCGACTTACGAGCTACCACCACGGTGCGAATCCTATGGTACGACTTACGAGCTACTACCACGGTACGAATCCTATGGTACGACTTACGAGCTACTACCACGGTGCGAATCCTACGGTACGAGTAACGAGCTACCACCACTATGCGAATCCTACGGCGCGACTTACAAGCTACCACCACGGTGCGAATCCTATGGTACGATTTACGAGCTACCACCACAGTGCGAATCCTACGGTACGAGTTACGAGCTACCACCACGGTGCGAATCCTACGGTACGAGTTACGTGCTACCACCACGGTGCGAATCCTACGGTGCGACTTACGAGCTACCACCCCGGTGCGTATCCTACGGTGCAACTTACGAGCTACCACCCCGGTGCGTATCCTACGGTGCGACTTACGAGCTACCATCACGGTGCGAATCGCATCGGTTTATATGCATGGAGCAAATATAGAGATAGAGAGATATCTCTATATTTGCACCATGGGTTTATGCTACCGTCGACGGAAGAGATTACCGCTAATGCTAACTACCGCACCGGTATAATTTCTTCCGCACTCAATTAATATTAATAAAATATATGGCGACGCTTCAAGTTTAGATGCAATTCATGCTTGAAGCATAAAATATACAGAACATTTGACGACCTCTGTGGCTCAGCGATTAGTGCGTCGGCGCTCATGCCGGAGGTCGCGGATCGAATTCCGCCAAGGGAACGAAAAATTGTCGGTGTTCCTCGGTCATGGATGTGTGTCGTGTATATATATATATATATATATATATACACGACACACATATATAATTCAATAAAATGAAAATCTTCGATATGTATAATATTATGTACCTTTAGTGTAAAAATACCCACAAACTGCGAGCAAATGTGTGAGTGTGTGAGTACACGCATGAGCATGCGTAAAGTGTGCACTCACACATTTCCTCGCAGGTTGTGGGTAATATTTCGCGGGATGCTAGATATAATAATAATTAAGTAGTATGCCATTAGATTTCCGCAATGTAAGGCTCGATTCTATTTTAACTTTTTTTATTGTTTGACGCGAATCATATTGTTTTAATTTATAGGATAGGTCAACCTACAACGTGGGTACGTAGTAGAATCGACTGACAATAATCGATATGCGATCACTTAGCAACAAAAGCGATCAAAATAAGTACGTATATTAAGAATCAATACTCAATTCACACCGAAACGAAACGATACTAGACATGGCGCTGCATTTTTAAGATAGCTTTTCGAAATTTAACTATTCACTACTCAAGAGAAGATACACGTTCCGTCGTAAGAGTTCGAATATGAGGTTGCACCGCACTGCACAGCGCATGTGCAGTGTATGACGGATGACATATGAAACTTGTATCTTTTGTGTAGCGAATAAAGTTCAATTTTGAATAGCTCTAAAAAAAGCTACGTCAAAGTAGCGTCGCTTATCGTCGCGGTGTGAACTTACCCTAGTGACAAAGTAATTTATTACTATCTGTTGAACTACACTTCTTCAAAAGAACAAGCAAAAACCAGAGAGTCTTTGAAGAACAAGCGATCAATCAAAAGTAGCGCCAATAAGGAGTGGTACCTAACTACCTATGCCATCTGCCGAGCCACTTCTGCATGCCATTTAGGGACAAAATATATTTAAAATGTTTTTATGCGACCATAATGGCAAACAAGACACGAATTACATTCCTTATGTATCTTACCTATGCCGTTCTAATATTGGACCTTACATATCTTAACAACTATAGATTAGTTCAGCTACAAATCCTGATTTGAATAAAGAAAATATATATTTTTTAAACCTTTATACTTTATACATTAGTACAGTACAAAAGGTTAAGCAGGGACTTAAAAACAACTAGCATATTATAAGGTTGTTGAAAATCGATTACGGATTTTTTGATCTACTGCTTATGTTAGGCTGAAAAATACAGCTGTTTGCATTGATGTTATTTAGGGAAAGCCTTAGATTCCTCTTTAAATCACCTGTTTCTGTGAGGTTAATGTAATATTATTATTTAGTACCTACTAGCTGTCCTGACACACGTCATTCTATCGTTCTATCGCACCTATAAACCTTCCCTGAAATGATATGATTATTTTGAAGAAAGAAGAAAATTAGCCAAATCGGTCCAGCCGTTCTCGAGGTTTAGCGAGACATTCAAATTGCAATCTATTTTTTAATATATATATATATATATATATATATATATATATATATATATATATATATATATATATATATATATATATATATATATATATAATTAATATTTTTTCCCATTATTTTTTCCTGCTTAAACGTTTTTTCATAAACAGTAGATTAAATTATATAGAGCACAGCAGAGAGAGAAAATCTACATTGAGTAAGTATTTAACGTGGTTGTTATTTATAATTTTTTGTCCATTTCTTTTCAGTTTACCTCCTTTAGATTTCATGGGAAACTTGGCACGAAAACGAGAGCGGTTTAAAAAAATCGATTAAGAAAAGCAATCAATAAAATCTGGACCGACATCGCCCGTCATCAGCTTTAACATCCGCTCGTTTTCATCGCATTACTTCAACAATTAATTACCTGCAACAACAAAAAATAAGGTCAATATAAAAATTCAACAACGTAAAATCTTTACATACACATTACGTATGCCAAACTGGCATTTGGATTTTGGACTGACATTAATCATATAAAATACTTATATAACTTAAAAATGGGCGATTTCTCAGGGATAAGACCTAGATAGATTGATTTTTATCCGGCAAAACCCCCTGCACACAAAATTTCACGAAAATGCTTACAGCCGTTTCCGAGATTTTGATTGTATAAATACAAGAATTGCTCGTTTAAAGATAAGATCTATTAAAAAAAACAATGACTCGGCTTCGAAATTATATTGTGCTATTATTACTAATCAGTATTTTAGGCGCTACCGTGGAACAACAAAGATACATATTACTAGTTTTATTGGTCCATTATATGGTCCATTATTACATTCATAGACTGCGGCCATAGTTGGGTTAAAAGGCAAATATTTCTAATTTACTATTTAAAAAAAAAATGTACTTTCAAACATGTATCTACAGAGTACAGTTATTGTGAAAAACATTGATATATAAATTTAACCACAGGGAAGGAAATAGGCTACTTTTGTCGCGGCAAAATGTACGGTTCCCGTGGAATTTCCTTCTGTGCGCACGAAGCCGCGGGCACTATGTAAAGATAAAGTTAATATAAGAAAATCTCATAAAACAATAACTTCTTGGGAATGTTTATTAATATTAAAATACAAAGATGTAATACGAAAGAGTTGAGATTGTGTTTGCGACTGTTTTATTCTATTAACAAGCAGATTTAATCTGTTAATTGTGTTAGTACAAAGTACAAAGATATTTTCTCGTGAAAACCCATCGAAGTGTATTAGATGAACACAGAATTAACATACAATAGACTGTGGCGATTGTGGAAGGCTTAGAAAACCTAAATACCACATTCGTGCTAAACTGAACCTCAATTCTCGTATTTAAAGCCGACTTTTATTTTACTTTGATTATAAGTGACGCGCGTTGTTATCATAAACTGATTTATGAAGTTTGGAACTTTGGACCAATCAGAACGCGTTTGACGCCGCTTTAACGTTTACGAGAATACCGGTTTGGCAGTTTTAGCGTTTCGGGACTTGATTGTAATTGTATTATTGCAGGATTTATTTAGCGGAATTGAACCTCTGATTTCTTTCACAATTGAAATTAAATTAGACGTGAATAATATATACAGCAGGTCGTATAATATATATACTACTACAGCAGGTCTATATATATACTACTACAGCAGATCGTATAATATATACTACTACAGCAGGTCTTGTAATATATACTACTACAGCAGGTCTATAATATATACTACTACAGCAGGTCGTATAATATATATTACTTCAGCAGGTCTATAATATATACGACTACAGCAGGTCGTATAATATATATTACTACAGCAGGTCTTATAATATATACTACTACAGCAGGTCTTATAATATATACTACTAAAGCAGGTCTATAATATATACTACTACAGCAGGTCGTATAATACATACTACTACAGCAGGTCTTATAATATATACTACTACAGCAGGTCTATAATATATACTACTACAGCAGGTTGTATAATATATATTACTTCAGCAGGTCTTATAATATATACTACTACAGCAGGTCGTATAATATATAATACTACAGCAGGTCTATAATATATACTACTACAGCAGGTCGTATAATATATATTACTACAGCAGGTCTTATAATATATACTACTACAGCAGGTCGTATAATATATATTACTACAGCAGGTCTTATAATATATACTACTACAGTAGGTCGTATAATATATAATACTACAGCAGGTCTATAATATATACTACTACAGCAGGTACTACATCAGGTCTTATAATATATACTACTACAGCAGGTCGTATAATATATGCTACTACAGCAGGTCTTATAATATATACTACTACAGCAGGTCTATAATATATACTACTACAGCAGATCGTATAATATATAATACTACAGCAGGTACTACATCAGGTCTTATAATATATACTACTACAGCAGGTCTATAATATATACTACTACAGCAGGTCGTATAATATATATTACTACAGCAGGTCTTATAATATATACTACTACAGCAGGTCCTTTTTCAAATGTCGTATGGTTGCCTAAGCACACACGGCATTATCATAACAACACAGTCAGCCTAGTCCACAGGAATGACTGCTCAATACGTCTGGGCCCAACCGTGATCGGGTTTCCCCACGATGATTTCCTTCACCGTTCGAGCGTCCGTATAATGTACTTGAGATCTGAAAAAGTCTCACGCCACAACCTGGGAATCGAACCTGCACTTTCTCGAGTGCGAATCAATCGGTCTACCCACTAGGCCACGGAGCTCTAATAAATAATAAATAGGTAAAATGGAGCACTTAATAGGAATTGTTTAATTATCCAATAAGAGAATTGTTTTCTAACAATTTACTGTAAAGTGTACGATTAACTGCTTCAATACAATATAATATGGCCATTTTAGGTCTGCTGATCGAATATATTTAATAGTTTTATTTAATAATTTTATTTAATAGTTAGTAGAAATAGTTTTTAAGGTTCTAGGTAGAAAATAGGTTTACGCCTAAGGTCTAAGAAAACGGTATTCTCTTATATAATATAAAAATGTCGGTCATAACATTGTAATGTAATATTTTGATTGTAAGTGGTATACAGTAGTGCAGTGGTAGAGACGTCCATATTCCAAATTCCAAACTATTTTAAAGACATTTTGCCCAACAAAAAATTTATAATTTTACAAAAAACTGCGGTCTCTTAAAATGTATAAAAAGAAGCAAAAACACATGTATAGAAAAAGATAAATACGATATGTAGCAATATGATAATATATAGAAATAGATAAACGTTATGTTCTCACCTTTAAAGAATAATAGGTCTTTACCTATGAAATTGCCGTTCTGCAGTACTGGCCATTTCAAATCAAAATAATTTTTGTTTGGCTAAGAATTCTAATTTCAAATTAATTTTATTTTAAAAACATGGAATTCTTTTTCCAAAAGTAGTCATTTGTTTATTGATTAGTGTTACATTTTCATCGCATTTCAATCTTTTTCGTCATCATGGATACGTTAAAAATTCGAGTAATTATGGAATATGAGTACCGTCGTGGCAGCAACGCGGCACAAGCGGCACGCAACATCAACGACGTTTACGGAGCTAACACTACAAACCAACGCACCACCTGTTATTAGTTTGCTCGCTTCCGTTCTGGAAATTTCGACCTGAAAAATGAACCTCGCTGTCGTCCGAAGACTTTGGTCAACAATGACGAATTAAAGGCGATTGTGGAAGCTGATGATACACAATCTACGGCTGAATTAGCAGCAGCTTTCGCCGTTAGCGTCAAAACAATATTGGTCCATTTGTGTCAAATTAGTAAGGTAAAAAAACTTTGACAAATAGGTGCCCCACGAACTCAATGAGCGCAAAGTACGCGTCAAGACGTGCCTTGCACTGCTCAAGACACACAAATGAAGGAATTTTGAACCGCATGTTACCTGCGATGAAAAATTGATTCTGTTTGATAACCGCAAGCGCTCAGCAAGTTGGTTGGATCCTGGTTCAGCACCTAAACAATGCCCTAAACGAAAACTTACCCCTAGAAAAGTGATGGTCACTGTTTGGTGGTCTAGCGCCGGTGTGATTCATCACAGCTTCTTACCAAACGGGGTGAGCATTACTGCAGATGTGTACTGTGAAGAACTGAACACAATGATGGAGAATCTGGCACATCTCCAACCAGCATTGGTCAATCGCTCGTCTCCGCTGCTCCTGCACAAGGCGCGACCTCATACTGCACAGCAGACGGTCTCCAAGTTGCAAGAACTGGGGTTGGAAGCTCTCCGTCATCCGCTCTACTCACCAGACCTTGCGCCTACCGACTACTACTTTTTCCAGAATTTGGATAACTTCTTGGCGGGAAAAAAATTCAATACCCGAGAGGCAGTACAAAAAGCCTTTGAAGAATTTGTTGCCTCCCGTCCAGCTGATTTCTTTAAGAAGGGCATCAATAAACTGCCACTGCGTTGGCAAAGATGCATTGATTGCATGGGTGATTACTTCGATTAATACAAATAAAAAATACATGACAAAAATTAGTTTAAATTTTTTCATACAAAACGGCAATTTCATAGGTAAAGACCTAATATTAGGTAGTAGATACTGACAATGGCCCCTGCTGACGGTTTCTAGTAATAATAATATTTTTATATTACTATTATTTGCATAACTATAATCATGTTTTAGAAACAGATAGTAGATATTATACAGTATATTATACACTATACACATTACAGCTGATAACACTCTCGTAACCTTTGCTTAATAAATTTTAGTTTACGTTATAATTTAGTCATTACTATGCGAATATTAAGTTTTATAGTTTTAGTCATTACCATGCGAATATTAAGTTTAATAGTTAGAAATTGTATCACATTAAAGTACCGTTCTAAATTAATTTATTGTTAATTGATATAAGTTATAACATACGAGTACAATTTGCATACTTGCAAACGTATTTAAGTTGTAACTTGTAATCTGAGTATCCGTTATTATAAAGAAAGTAGGAATGCTACGAAATGACATTAGCTAGATGGGCCAAGTGGTGCCTTACTTTTCTTTCTGGGCCAATAGGAACATATATTTGTATGGCCATTCTTACCTATGTATATACCGTCTTGTCCCATATGACAATTCAATCAACCAATTAATTATATATTCACCAAGAATGTAGTAATAACAATGATAGAAAATTTCAAATTGAGACGCAAAAGAAATAACATTAAAATTCAATTTTGTGAATACCCTCTAGCCGTCTCTCCGAAATACATAAAGTGCCCAATTCCTGTTATTTAATATTTGTTTAGGAAATATTGGGAAGCTTAAAGCTTTTCCTGTGTGTTTAGGTCCGGTTCCGAGTTTGTATACGTTAACCCTTCCAATTTCCGTACTTCAGTGGGGTTAGCAGGAACAATTGACAAGTACGTATTCGTAACGTTATCGAAAGAGAATTGTATGAAACTTATGACAGCGCCCATGCAATAGGGATGTTGCCTAGTGTCCAATATCACATTTTTACAAATTAAATTTTAAAATTGTTGAATAGAGATCCATAAATCTAAAAGAAATAGCTATTTAGGTTGACGCGATTAAAAATTAATAGCTAATAAAAAATATTGGCCATCTCTTTGTCGCAAAACGATTTGTTACGTCACAAGCTACCGCCATACATTTTATAATGACAAAATATGTATGGCGGGAGCAACTCGTGACGTCACAGGCCGATATAAAGCTCTCTTTCTTATTGTAAATTTAAATTGTTTGTATCTTCGTTATTTTTTAAGATTTACAAAAATGTTTTCTATATTTTTTATTTTTATTTTATTATTTTATTTTATTATGAAAGTTATTAATAATGTTTTAAATAATTAATTAAATAAATAATTATAACATGTTGCGTAACAACGAAAAGACAAAAAAAAATTTTTTTAGGCATGATGCCTATTGACATTCGACAACGTTACGGACGTAATTGTCAATTGTTCTTGTTTGGGCTACAGGACGAGTGTTACTTCTCTGTTCACAATATGTACATATTATATAATCTGTACGTAGTTAATTAAAGTTAAATAAAAATACCATCGCATGTTTCGTACATAGTCATAAAAGTGTTTCATACAATTTTTCTCCGCGTCTGAAAATTGGTGACGATTTTTGAAAAGCCAAAAAATGAAACATATCCTATTAACGCATGCGCATGCGAATGCAACAAGCCACAGCATCTGTAAAAGTTGGTAGGCTATTTTGTACCTTACTCGACAAATTCAATCTTCTGTTGTGAACAAGCTGAATAACAGATTCATGAAACTTTAAGTGACGTGAATGTCGAAAAATTCACATTAACCACACATTTATTTGAAAGGAATTTTACAAAACATTTTATAATATTATTATTATCGTTATTTCAAATGTCTCTATAGAAATACACAACATTGTCTGTATTTTCCAACAATAATTTGTCCGTTACATTTCAATAAGTGACACCGTTTCAATAATTTCAATACAGTTCGAATTACGGGTAGGTACAATTCACAACCGTTACCCAGAAAATGGATTGTCACGGGAAATCAAATTATCCGATCAACCTTGGCCAATGGACGAATTTCGGACCACTTTCTTCACTTTTGTTAATATTCCATTGATGTATGTGATACGATGTAAGGCACTAAAACGTGACATCAATGAAAAATTGATGAAATGAAGTATGACTTTGCTATATTATTCGAATGAAATATTTTATCCAACATTGGACCACAATATTACGTAAAAAATAACAGTGTACATAACTAAAATAATTTACAGTCACTACGCAGAAATACTACTCACTACGCAATACGCATGGACACTACATTGTTCCCGTGGGATACTGTATTTACGCGGGCGGAGCCGCGGGCAAAAGCTAGTCTTCTAATAATAGTCGGATAGGTTATTTGCATATATTGTCTCTCGTCGCTCGATATAAAGTAAGCATCGACAAAACTTCCGAATAAGCTATCAACACCTATTTTAAGATTGTGAAACATGCCTTGAAGTCTTAAATATATTTTGTAGTTACATTCGTCTATATGCACGTTAAGAACACAGTTAAACTTTTTTGCCTACTTTATCAAGTAAAGCACAAGAAAGATCTTGCATAAAGTAACTTGAAATGTAATAGGTACGTGGTTCTACGGTTACTTTGTTTAATTGAACTCATCCATTTGTCTATTACTGCCTTATTTGATCGTTCCTATTTTCCGATTCGTCGTATGCAAAAACTCGGACGCTGAGTGCTTTAAGGTGGATGCACACTCATTACTACCGCCGCGCGCTGTTAGAAGATAGTCGAATAGTTCACGATTATTTTTGACTTCGGGAATATAGAATAAGGAAATATAATTGAAAAAATATATATTTTCATGTTTTATCAACATTTCAATTTTCATGTAAGTTTATCGATTTGTTTTGCGTGTCAATTCCATCTGAGTCCAATTCGGCATTCCTCGCGTTTTATTACTATAATTAAATTTTTAAAGTTATACCTACTCGAATAGACGCGACATCTAATACCTACAACATTGACTTATAGATCATGAATACCTACTTGTACTTACGAACACGTAAATTTTTTTTCACTAATTTTTTTAAGATGGTATTAAAATAAGTTCTGCTACTGATCTTACATGTACAGAGTACGGGCTAAGGCTTCCCTTTGATGGAGAAGCAGGATTCGCTACTGATAAGTTGTAAATTAATGTCAACGTTAATACAGTCCTCGGAATGTGTTAAGTGTGGCACATTTTGACACCTTAAATGATAGAGAGACAGTACTCTCGTAGTAGTATATTTTGGAGTAGGTGTGCTCACACGCTTAGTATAACTGTAACCCAGGAACACGACGCGTGCCGCACGCCGCCACACTTAGCCGCACTTCCCACGAGCCACTAGCTAGCTAGCTAGCTAGCCAGGGTCTAAGAAGGCCACTTTAGGTGTTTCATATTATGTTTCATTTTTTTTTTTTCCATACAACAATAGTGAAATAATAAAATGGCCACATGATCTGATTTCATCATATTAGAAAACAGCAATTTTGACAGCTTTCAATAGAAATGCGTAAAATGGCGCACATGTTATGAGTTGAAATAATATATGAAACATAATATGAAGCACCTAAAGTAGCCTTTTTAGACCCCCTGCTCTGTTCAGCCTGTTTCTACTCTGTAGGTCTCAGATAAACAGACAATATTACAGTACCGTTACGTGTCTTAACTCCCTAACTTACCCACATAGCAGTTATAACTTATACATATTTTCACTAACACTAATAATAATAATATATCTTTATAGAACACGCACAAGGGACATAAACACAGCTAAAAAGAAAATAAACAAATCGAAAATCAGAATCAAAACCCCACACCACATGTTCAAAGGGAATCCACTCAGGCATCGACCACGGCGGTGCCGAGACGACTGACCTTCCGTGGTCCCCTATTAGTTTTGAGATCTCACATCATATATATATATAACACTATAACATTAAAGATTCTACTATTTAAAACATCAAAACAAAACAACAATTACGGTCAGACACCGCTGGTGCAGCTTTATCTCGCGACACGGGACACTGGACCACGACTGGACACCGCGGATCGCAGTGTCCAGTCGTGGTCCAGTGTTCAGTGCTACAGACTACAGAGTACAGCCACAGCACCCGACTACTATTTTATCGGAGTATCCTACAACTTACATGCTATATTAATATAATGTATAATTAATTACGTGAATTTATACAGACGTGAGTTATTATAAAGTAACAGCCTCCGTGGTCTAGTGGTTTAGAGCTTGGCTCTCGACTCGGAGGTCGTGGGTTCGATTCCCGCATTGGAATAACAAAAAATCTTGTTCCCAAGTTTGGTTAGGACAATGCAGGCTGATCACCTGATTGTCTGACAAGAAAGATGATCCATGCGTCGGATGGGCATGTAAAAAGTCGGACCTGCGCCTGATATCTCACCAGTCGTGTCGGTTATTCGTCCCACTGGGTTACGAGAGTAAAGGAAGAGAGAGTGCTCTTGTGTACTGCGCACACACTTGGGCACTATAAAATAACTCCTGCGTAGCTGGCCTGGTTTCAATTAAACCGGCCACCGTCACTGAAATCAGTGTGGGGAGCTATTAATATAAAGTAACTTTACTTGACGTATCTCTCGGTCTTTCTCATGAGAATAGTCGAAATTTTTCTGTAATACAAAAAAACTTCTTTTTTTTTTCGGCCTTTTCATCCGTTATTTGATGATTTATAGAGTATTCTCCGAGCGAAGTAACCACTCATGAAATACTGTAGCGCCTGGGACAGTTGGTTTTCAAATGTCGTATGGTTGCGGATTTGGCCTACCATACCTACCCGTCCTGCCCACTTAAAGATTCACTCACACACACACACACACTCACAGCAAAAATCCAACTTTTGCTTCCCTGCTTTTTAAATCGCTATCAATCACTCAATAAGCTTAAACCATGTAAAAATAGGTTATATTTAACAAACATTGCAGACTAGGCACTAGGCAGATACCGTAAACTTAATTCAGTGATTACAAGCAAAACGTCTGTCGTTCAAATAGAGAGGCGAAAGTAAACGGTGCCTGGTGACTACACTTTCCAAGTTTAATTTGACTATTGTTAATCTGTAGCATATGACTCTGTGACCTACTGTTAGATGCAATCAGATTGAGCTCTACCTAGAGCTGGTCCGCGTTTTCTACGACCTCTACAAGACGTCTCCTTTCCTCTCGTAAGCCATCGACGTATCATATTCATATGTATAGATGTCGGACCACATAGAACAAAGTTAAATACATGGAAAATTACACAATCTTGAAGTTTCGGTTAAGAAATGTATTGTCGAAAAAAGAACAACATTGAAGAAAAGTCCGATCTTTTGCTGTTTTCGGTATTGTGATGTAATATTATGTACCATTAACCATACGACAATGGCGCTTAATACCTATGCCATATCGATGTTTGTGGCATATAAATTACAAAAAAGATAACAATTTATCTTTTTTGTAATTTATATGCCAAATTGTATGGAAACATGTAATAATTATGTAATCACGGTAGTTTTTTTCTTTAAATTAATTTCCCACTTATATTTGAATTTATAAGGTATTCGTAACTTATATAAAATAAATTTTATCTAGATTTTAAATAGAAAATAACATAAAACTTATTCACTGCGTGAATGAAATGTACCAAAGTTAAAATAATTTTCTAGTTTAAATAATAGAAACAAGCTTTTCTACAAATTTAAATTATAATTTATTTGAATTTATATGGTTACGGTGGCCGGCTCCAACGACTAGTCAAATATTCCAGTTTGGAGGCGGGCAATCTTAAAATGTAAAATACTTTTATTAAAATTGGGAGGTATAACAAATTTTTATTAATCGAAGATTAATGACCGCAACTGCCTCCTATCCCAATTAATCGGAAAACGGTTTTTTTTTTTCTTGTTATTCGTTCAATCAAAAACTACTAAACGGGAATTTTATAAAACTTTACATTCAAATTATAGATTACATCAAATAACAGACGGAACTTTTTAATGAGTACGTAGAATCGAAAGCTAGCTGCTAGTTTTGACAATAATTACAGCTTCTAAAACTCATCAACTCGTTAGAACTGCGTAGACAAAATTGTCAGTTAATACCAAGAAATATCTCAATATTAATTATAAAAAATAGTTACATTTTTAACTCTGTAACATTTTTATGATAGAGCACTTTTTGAGGACCTTGAAGTTCGGCACATCATGGATATTATCTAGATGTCTTCTGTTTATTTTCGAAGTTGTGAGAAGAAGTGAAATCGATAGGTCTTCACGCTGTTAGAAACAGCATAAAGTCCAGCCCACAAGATTTATGATATAAAAAGTTTCATATATGAATAAGACGTCTCTACATAGAGCACGTCAATAGACCTAGTGATCGTCGTGTCGATCTCACCAGTCGTGAACTATCACTAGTCCTGTCTATCGGAATTCGCACAAAAAGCCTATGTACAGGACTGTATAAATTCACAGGGGTTCAACCGCCGGCTCAGATTAGACTCGAAGATAGCAAGGTTACACCGATTTGGGCAGAGCCGGGGCGATAATAAAACACTTATTTGAGGAGAACGTTTTTTCACTTTTTCGATTCGCTTACCTGGCTCATGGCAATGCCGTATAGAGAGCCCCGCCCGTACGCCTCTTTCGGGCCGATCTTCCATTTCATTTTTACCTCTCTATACGGCTATTTTCCATAATTTTCCCCATTTTCCATGAGCCAGGTGAAGCAAAACGCGTTGTGTGAAATACTTTATTATCATAACCAGACATATAAACCCTTATATACTAAACATCTTATTCTATAGAAAAGTTATTTACATTTTAAGGTTCAACTTATATGAAATGTTGTACATTTTTACCACTGTTTTCGTAATAATTTCTTAACCATTTATTATATAACCTTAAGCGCTATACTACACGTTATGTACTACGTTTATTTATATAAATCAAAAGAAGCTACGTTAAAATTAGCTTTAGTTAAAAATATATAATCAAAATAACCCGCACTTGATAAAACACCATTTTAACACTATTTTTCCACACTGATGCCATATAAATCTATACATATAGTCACTGAGTGTCCACTATTCTAGTTTTACGTACCGTTTTAATTACACGTTTATTGTTCACATTAAAATTCACTCATGTTTTTCGTTACGAGGCCGCTGTCCTTAACATCCTCCCCCCGGCGCAGTAGCCAGGGTCTACGCAGCCTCCTCAGGTGACTGCGGGCTCGCCGATCCCGCCGTGGACTGCTCCGGTGACTGCGAGCTGCTCGTGCTCGCTGTAGGCTGCTCCGGCGGCGACTGCGGGCCGTCCGCGCCCGCCGCAGACTGCTCCGGCGAATGCGAGCTGTGTGAACTCGCTGCGGGCCGCTCCGGCGACTGCGAGCTGTCCGTGCTCGCTGTAGGCTGCTCCGACGCTCGTTCCGCGCCCGGCGCCGTTCCCGGCGTCGTCCGCTCCGCTCCCGGCTCCGTCTGCTCCGCCAGCGGTCGCAACTGCGACTGTGGCGCCTCCTCCAGCACCGCCAGCTTCGACGTCGGCCTCCGGAACACGCCACTGCGCGTGCGAACGTCCGCACAGCGCACTTGTCCGTCCTGGCCGGGGTAGACTCGGTGCACGACCCCCCGCGGCCACGTATTACGCGGCAGCGTCGGGTCGACCACGACAACCAGGTCCCCTGGTACAAGGACTCGGTTGCTCAGCGGGGCCCCGTAGCGTGGTGTGAGCGTGGGAAGGTATTCCTTCACCCAGCGCCTCCAGAACTCGTCGGCAAGGGCTTGCGCGACCCTCCATGTTTTTTTGTCCGCCGGCACACACGGTCCGACGTACGGCAGTCCGGTGGACGACCCGAGGAGGAAATGATTCGGTGTAATCGCCTCCGGGTCGTTGGGGTCCACCGATACGTGCACAAGCGGTCGAGCGTTCACTGAGTACTCCGCCTCGGCCATCAGTGTCTGGAGTACCTCTTCCCTGGGCGACTTCTCGTTCAGCGTGGCTAGCAGGGCGGTTTTCACCGACCTCACCAGTCTTTCCCAGGCACCTCCTTGACTCGGCGCCCCGGGCGGTGTAAACTTCCACTGCATCCGATGAGTGAGGCCCAGCTGAGCCATAGCCGGCGCCCACTCGGCGTACGCCTGCCGCAGCTCGACGTCCGCGCCTCTAAAATTTGTCCCATTGTCGCTGTACATGACTGCCGGCCATCCTCGCCGCGCAGCCATTCTTCTCATTGCCATCAGTGCAGAGTCCGTCGACAGCGAAGCCACCAGCTCCAGGTGGACTGCCCGCGTCGTCAGACATGTGAAGAGAGCTCCCCACCTCTTCTCGTGACGTCGGCCGATGGTGACCGTCATCGGGCCGAAACAGTCGAGACCACAGTACGAAAATGGTCTCTGGAACGCCCCCAGGCGCTCGGCTGGCAGGTCTCCAGTTGGCGGGGTCCTCGGGTGTGCCCGTCGTAGCCGACAGAACGCACATCGGCTCATGATAGTACGCACCGTCGGCCGCACCTTCAATATCCAGAATTTCTGCCTGAGGTCGTTCACGACTCTCTCGCGGCTCCCGTGTCCCGCTCTGGCGTGCTCCCTTGCCACCAGTAACCTTGTGAAGCGATGTCTTCCATCCAGGATGATAGGGTTTTTCATTTCGGCCGGCACCTGCGCCGCTTTGATCCTTCCGTCTAGTACGAGCAGCCCGTCCTTGTACACCGGGTTGAGCCGGTACAAGGAGCTCCATCTAGGCACCGTCTTGCCACTTGCCATCTTCTCGATTTCTTGTGCGAAGCTGTCTCGTTGTGATTTTTGATACCACAACCTCTCGGCCCTCTCCAGGTGTCGTACGTCGAGGTGGGCCCGACGATCTCGGCACTTCTCGACGAACAGCAAGACCATCGTCGTGCATCTTACGAGGTGCTCGTAGTTTGAAAAGCGCGTCACATCTGGTAGACAGCTCAGCTCGCTCGCCTCCGTGGTGTGGAAGGCGACGTATTCTTCTTGATTTTCGATTCTAGCGGGACTCTCCGCGGGCCACTCGTTCATCGGCCTGCGCAGGAAGTCCGGCCCCCGGAACCAAGGGTCCTCGTCGCTCTTCGGGACGTAGCCCGTTCTGGTGGCTAATTTGGCGACGTTGCTCTTCGTGCTCAGCCATCTCCACTGGTGAACGGACGTCAGCTCGGCAATCTCCCCTAGCCGATGCGTGACGTACGGTGTGTATTTGCGGCTGCCGTTCTGTATCCAACACAGAACCACTTGTGCGTCGATCCAGTAGAAAACCGTGTCCGTTTTCCATCTGTGTTCTGCTGCGACTGCGTTTCCCAGCCTTGCTCCGACCAGGGCAGCCTGTAGCTCCATCCTTGGTATTGTCTGTGCCTTCAGCGGCGCCACCTTGGCCTTGGCGGCGGCCAACACGACTCGTACTTCCCCATTTCCTTGCAATCTGCAGTCCGCACGACTCCCCCCGCCGTTCTCTGGGGTTGTGACACCTCCCGCGTGCCACTGGAATCCCGGTCCCGCCCTGCAGATTGTCCGGCTCCCCCCGTTGTAACCCCGGGGTAATGTGACGCCCTCTTTGCGCCACTGGAGCCCCACTTCGAATCGACCTTCTTCCATCCGTTTGGCCGTTTTGCCAAAGAGGTCGATGACTCGCTGATCTTCTGGTCAGCTTTGCCTTGGACGCTATTCCCCGTGCGTCTGTTTCGAAGTGTTTCTTCACCATTTCCTCCCGTCGTTCGCCTCGGGTCTCGATCGTAGACACGTGCAGGATTTTCTCGTGTTTTTCCTGCTTTGCGAGGCGTCTGGGAATGTTTCCATGGATTACCCAGCCGAGCTTCGTCTTCGAGGCTGCAGGCTGGTTTCTCTTGCCGATCCTCAGCTCCCTAGATACAATGAGCTGCCAGTTGTCCGTGCCGATGAGAAGTTGGGGTTTCTTGTCTTCATAGCATATCTCTTCGTTCTTGAGATCGTGCAGGTGAGCAAGTCGAAACAGTGATTCCGGGACGGACTGAGTAAGTAGGTTCAATCCGGCCACGGTTCTCGCAGTGACGTCATATCTGGTACCGTCGTGACCCCGTACGCCAAGCTGTACGAGTCGGATTTTTTCTTCCCTTCTCTCGGCATTGATCCCATGCATTCTCAGCACCTTCGGTGGGCCATCTGCGCCGATAGCCTTCGCGACGTCTTCATCCAGTAGTGTCACTGTCGAGCCCTCGTCGAACAGCGCGAAGATATCCGCTTCGCCCCGTGGACCGACAACTTGAATTCTTCTCATCTTAAGTTTCACCGCACGGTCGGAGGTGACCGATGCGGTAATCACGGCGTCCTCTGTCTGTGGGGCGCCGCCGGACCTGTCTTCGTGCAGCAGCGCATGATGAGGCAAGTTGCAGCCCTTCACGCCGCACGGCTTCGCCCTGCAGTTGTATCTTCTGTGCCTGCTTCGTATGCACCGGAAACACAGCCCTTCCTTTTTGACCGTGTCCCATCTCTTTTGCATGCTCAGTTTCTTGAAAGCAGCGCAGCGAAATAGAGCGTGATCTTCGGCACATATCGGGCACTTCGTTGACTCCTCGCGTATTCTCTTTGGCTGGCTGCGACTCGGCGAATCCCTGCCCTCGTCTGCTATCGCGAAGACTGGCTTCCTCGTTCGGGCTTCGTTCTTGTTAGGAGGTGGACGCGGTGTTTCCTTCTTCAGTGCCGTGCTGAACCCGTAGCGCAGCGCCCTGTCCGCTTCTCTCATTAAGAATTCAGAGAGAAGGACGACATCGGGCTCGTTCCTGAAGCGCGACGTCTCTTCTGCGTAGTCGTACCACTTGCTCTTCTCGTATGGGCTGAGCTTCTCGAGGATGTCTCTCGTGAGCAACGGGTTAAAGAGATACCCGTGCCTCAGCTTCCTCAGGATGGCTACCATGTTCTGAATCTTCACTGCAAATCGGTTGAGTTCTGCCGCCGAACCTCCGAGCCTCGGTATCCTCTTCAGATCTTCCATCATGCGATCGACCATAACCTCGGGTCGACCGAAGCATTGTTCCAAGGTCTTCATAATTTGTTCAGGCGGCGTCGCGACGCTCAGCAGTGGTGCCACGGCTTCTCTTGCTTCTCCCCGTAGGCAGCTTCTCAGACGAGCTAAGTTCTCGATCGGCTTGAGCTTGTAGAACGCAGTGGTGTCTTCCATGGCTGCTTTGAATGGCAACCATTCAGTGGGAGCGCCCGAGAATATGGGCAACTCCGTAGTGTGGCGCGACTGGCGTTGGTTTAGCAGTTTATCCAATGTTTCGGCAAGTTGTTCCACTCCATTAGCCCTAGACGTGGGCGGTGTGGGTGAGCGTGGGCGGCGTTGCTGCGGCCACTCGAACCTCGTCTTCTGGGCTCCCTTCGGTGGCATGTCTTCTGGCTTCGGCGTCTCTCTTTCTTCCATTGATGTCGGCTCTTGTCTAGCCTCTTCGGGTTCGGGACCCTGTTCGCTTAGCCAGGCTCGGACACGTTGCTCCACCTGTTCTGATGGCTCGTCGTCGTCGGGGCTGCTACCATCTTCTGCAGCGGCGACGTCAGCGGCGAGCTTCTTCTTTATAAGTTCTGCTTCGATCTGCAGTTCCTTCTTACGAAGAGCGGCGAGTTTCTCCTCCGCCTCGTAATGCATACGCGCGACGACACTTGCTGTCGATCGACGCGATCTAATTGAAATAGCCTTCTTTCTGGCTAGGGTTCGTACTTCCGAGGATGCAGGCGCCTTGCTGGTACCTGGTCTCGGTTTCAAAATAGTTTGAAGCAGATCCGCTCTTCCCTCGGTCGGCGGCGGCTGGCTTGTAGCGGCAGCGGACGGCGATCGTGGCGGATCCGGAAATCGATGTGGTTGCTGCTGGTTCTCCTCGGCCCCACTCTGACTTCTTGTTATAACCATCTTCAAATGTTAATCTCAAATGTTAATCTTCAATGTTAATCTTCAATGTTAATCTTCCATAATAATCTTCCTTTTCAAGAATCTTCGGGAGGTTTTTCCGATGAAAAATCTGCGAATCCTTGCTTCCGTTCGCAGCGGTGTATCCTTGTATCCTCGAGTCCGATCTTCTGAGTCCAATCTAATCCCTGGCGTTGATTCCCGTTGATAAATCTTGATAAAGTTTCCAATGTTCTGACTTAAATCTTCAAAAAATTTCTATGTTCAGAACAGCTGACGAAAATTTTCAAGTCCAGTCTTCAGTAAAAATTTCTATCTTGATTCTTCGGAAATTTTTCTATGTTCAGAACAGCTGACGAAAATTTTCTAAGTCCAGTCTTCAGTAAAAATTTCTATCTTGATTCTTCGGAAATTTTTCTATGTTCAGAACAGCTGACGAAAATTTTCTAAGTCCAGTCTTCAGTAAAAATTTCTATCTTGATTCTTCGGAAATTTTTCTATGTTCAGAACAGCTGACGAAAATTTTCTAAGTGCCGTCTTCGTTATTTTCAACTTGATATGGACTTCAAATTTTTCTTCGATCTTGAAATCCGGCTCGCCAAAGGACCACGCACTACTGTACAGGACTGTATAAATTCACAGGGGTTCAACCGCCGGCTCAGATTAGACTCGAAGATAGCAAGGTTACACCGATTTGGGCAGAGCCGGGGCGATAATAAAACACTTATTTGAGGAGAACGTTTTTTCACTTTTTCGATTCGCTTACCTGGCTCATGGCAATGCCGTATAGAGAGCCCCGCCCGTACGCCTCTTTCGGGCCGATCTTCCATTTCATTTTTACCTCTCTATACGGCTATTTTCCATAATTTTCCCCATTTTCCATGAGCCAGGTGAAGCAAAACGCGTTGTGTGAAATACTTTATTATCATAACCAGACATATAAACCCTTATATACTAAACATCTTATTCTATAGAAAAGTTATTTACATTTTAAGGTTCAACTTATATGAAATGTTGTACATTTTTACCACTGTTTTCGTAATAATTTCTTAACCATTTATTATATAACCTTAAGCGCTATACTACACGTTATGTACTACGTTTATTTATATAAATCAAAAGAAGCTACGTTAAAATTAGCTTTAGTTAAAAATATATAATCAAAATAACCCGCACTTGATAAAACACCATTTTAACACTATTTTTCCACACTGATGCCATATAAATCTATACATATAGTCACTGAGTGTCCACTATTCTAGTTTTACGTACCGTTTTAATTACACGTTTATTGTTCACATTAAAATTCACTCATGTTTTTCGTTACGAGGCCGCTGTCCTTAACAGCCTAAGTAGTCTCAATTTCCGAACAAAAAGTGCGGGTCGACGGTAATAATTGGCGATGTGATTACAAACAATCACAATAGAAACCGTTGGTGATGAGCGTGGCCCAATAGCCCAGAAAGATAATCAGTACGAGGAAAATTGCGGGGAGGCACTTGCCCATTCTGCAGGTGGAATAGTGACGTCATATATTCTAAGAGAGTTTGTAAATCGGTATCGTCATTAAAGGATTTTATTTCTATGCTAGTCCTGAACGTTTCTATTAAGGACACCTACATTTACAAGTCAGGTTGAACAGCACGCTTAGCATAACCATCGTAGAAATGGTTTCTTTCTGCTGAAGAATCGACAAAATGACACATTGACAAAGGATAATTAATTAGAAATAGAAATAGAAATCATTTATTTACATAAATAAGGTACAATATGGTGTTACAGTTTAGGTACATTAGATCCTTCTTATTTTGCCGTTTAAGTGGCGTGCAAATTTTCGTTTAAAGACTATTAATTCTTAAAACTACTGCATATTAAAAGAACTGTCTAAAACTTAAATCATAAGGACATAATATCAGTCATACATTAGATAGCATCTTTTTAATTTTTTTTAATGATTATTATTATTATTATTATTATTATTATTATTATTATTATTGTTTTAATTTAATTAATATTTATTGATATTACAATATGTCATTATTATGAAGTTAAAATTAAATCAATGTCCATGTATTAAATGTAATATCAATTGTTTATAATATTAAACATTATAAAAGAGCTGTTGTTTATCATTAAAATATTCATTAATTTTATAGTAACATTTTTTGAGTAATAATTTAAATATCATTGTAATAAACATTGTATAATTTTTATTTTTGTATTCCTCAGGTAATTTATTATATAATTTTATTGCCATTTTTTTTTTGTATGGGAACAATTAATTTGTTTTTTCTTATTTGCCTTTGACTTAAAATATTGGTCTCAAATAACTCGTTATGCTTTTAACAAATTTTAACAATTCAAATATGTAAAGACATGGTAGTGGTAGGATATTGTATTTCTGATACAGTGGTTTGCGACTATCTAACCTCCAAGCACCACACATTGCTCGTATACAAGCCTTTTGCTTGATAAAACTTTTATTTGCATTTACAGAATTGCCCCAGACAATTATGGCGTATCTCAGTACAGATGCCACACATCCATGATAGGCAATTAAAGCTGATTTGTCATTAGCATTATAATATAGTGTTCTCAGCACATATGTAAATCTATCTAGTTTATTACTTATTTGTTCTATATGATATTTCCATGAACACGTGTTAGCAATCATAACTCCTAAGAAGTTTGTATTTTCAACTACATTAATTTCGTTCCCTTGATGTGTAATGTTAATATTCATTTCTACAGTTCTTTTGTTCCTAAAATTCATTAGCATAGTTTTATTTGTGTTTAGTAATAGATTATTAACTTCCAACCAATCATATTTTTTTTTCATACAATTTTTAACGTTTTCGATTAATATGTTATTATTTTTGTTTCATAATTATTGTTATATCATCCGCATACATAATACATTCATGGTTTATGGCGTCAGGGAAGTCATTAACATAAAACAGAAATAGTAAACGTCCTAAGTTACTACCTTGCGGGACACCAAATGGATGGTACCCCGCAAGGTAGTAATTTAGGACATAGACACAGGAATTTAGAATGGAATTAGTCATATTATCTGTCAGTATGTCTATTCTTGTGTGGACAAAACACCTCTACCTGTTCTGTCGCAAAATGCTGTTTTAATCAATTTAAGAATGCTGAGTGCTCACTTGCTCAGTGCATATGACGTGTTCTCGTCACAACTCTCGCGAAGCATTCGTTTCAGGTGCGAAATCTATTAATTAAACGAAATAAATATTAGGTCTTTACCTATGAAATTGCCGTTTTGTATGAAAAAATTTAAACGAATTTTTTCATGTATTTTTTATTTGTATTAATCGAAGTAATCACCCATGCAATCAATGCATCTTGCCTTTGATGCCCTTCTTAAAGAAATCAGCTGGACGGGAGGCAACAAATTCTTCAAAGGCATTTTGTACTGCCTCTCGGGTATTGAATTTTTTTCCCGCCAAGAAGTTATCCAAATTCTGGAAAAAGTAGTAGTCTGTAGGCACAAGGTCTGGTGAGTAGGGCGGATGACGGAGAGCTTCCAACCCCAGTTCTTGCAACTTGAAGACCGTCTGCTGTGCATGAGGTCACGCGATGTAGTGCAGGAGCAGCGGAGACGAGCGATTGACCAATGCTGGTTGGAGATGTGCCAGCTTCTTCATCATTGTGTTCAGTCCTTCACAGTACTCATCTGCAGTAATGCTCACCCCGTTTGGTAAGAAGCTGTGATGAATCACACCGGAGCTAGACCACCAAACAGTGACCATCACTTTTCTAGGGGTAAGTTTTCGTTTAGGGCATTGTTTAGGTGCTGAACCAGGATCCAACCAACTCGCTGAGCGTTTGCGGTTATTAAACAGAATCCATTTTTCATCGCAGGTAACAATGCGGTTCAAAATTCCTTCATTTGTGTGTCTGTTGAGCAGTGCAAGGCACGTCTCGACGCGCACTTCGCGCTGGTGATCATTGAGTTCGAGGGGCACCCATTTGTCAAGCTTTTTTACCTTGCCAATTTGACGCAAATGGACCAATATTGTTTTGACGCTAACGTCGACAGCTGCTGCTAATTCAGCCGTAGATTGTGTATCATCAGCTTCCACAATCGCCTTTAATTCGTCATTGTCGACCAAAGTCTTCGGACGACCGCGAGGTTCATTTTTCAGGTCGAAATTTCCAGAACGGAAGCGAGCAAACCAATAACAGGTGGTGCGTTGGTTTGTAGTGTTAGCTCCGTAAACGTCCTTGACGTTGCGTGCCGCTTTTGCCGCGTTGCTGCCACGACGGCACTCATATTCCATAATTAGTCGAATTTTTAACGTATCTATGATGACGAAAAAGATTGAAATGCGATGAAAATGTAACACTAATCAATTAACAAATGACTACTTTTGGAAAAAGAATTCCATGTTTTTAAAATAAAATTAATTTAAAATTAGAATTCTTAGCCAAACAAAAATTATTTTGATTTGAAATGGCCAGTACTGCAGAACGGCATTTCATAGATAAAGACCTATTACTAACCAACTAATATGTACGGTCGCCCACAGACTTTTGGACCTTATTACCAAGTGATAAGATCGAAATGTGGTACACCAGCCACAGGGTATGTCGGCGACCGTAATTAGGTACTGTCACATACGTATGAATGAGAAAATCTAATATTGTCATATGGGGGAACTAGTCACAATAGATCCACTTGGGTCGCAGTGACGTCAGGGCTCGGAATGCTCGGATATGACATGCCTTCGATTAAAAAAAAATGGGGGAAGACTAAAGGACTATGAGTGAAAATGACCATTGCCATACTGTAAGTATATTCCTCGACTTAACCTTAAATATAGTTCCTCTTGGCCCATCTAACATTATGTACAATATCGACAAAGTTCCTGCTCGATCAGTTTCGTAACATTTTCCTTCGCACTAGGACGCCTCAAAACATTAAAACACAAAGAAAGTGACCACAACGACTGCAGACGTGGTTAAACTACGTATTTACACGTGAGCATGCGTGCGTGCGCACGATTCAACGGATTTTCATCTTATGCCTGGTCTAGCGGCAACTTGTTCGATAGTACAAGTCAATTATTTTAAAACCGATTCTAGTCGTAACTCGTAAGTATAAAATCTCATTATATTACAAAGACTGCGTCAAGCACTCAATAAAGAATAAACTTCGATCAATTTAACATCGGCGTTAACTAGACATTAGGTAAATTAACATTAATAGCATCGAGACGCCATGCTGAGCCTCCCAGACTCACATGTCATTCAAAATATGTATGTATGAAGCATGTATGTAGATGTATGAAGCGTGTATGTAACCCGTTATCAATACAAAATTAATGACGAATTAACAACAGTTAGCGAGGGGTAATGAGAGAAGTGAAGCGTGCAATAACTGTCTGACACACACGCCTGTCCTCACAGTTATCAGCATTGCCATATCCATGTGCTATGTGAACAGTTAAAGAAATGTATCTTCCCCTTATGAGCGTATTGCATCGGCCAAATTCTCTATCTACTACTTCAAAAACCAAACCAAAAGCCGTAATGTAATTTTATTTAGTTTTTTTTTTCGAAATATTATTTTATTTTCCTGCCTAAACATCTTAACATAAGCAGTAAATCACATGACCGAAATATCCGCAACTGATTTTACCAAACCTTAAAAGTATAAAGAGGAAAGATTTGTTTGTTTGTATGCATTTCATGGGATCCGATTTCCGAAACAACTTGGCCGATTTTGATGAAATTTGGCACAGATATAGAGTAGACCACGGGGAAGGACATAGGCTCCTATTTATCGCGGCAAAATTGACTGTCGCCGCCAAGTATCCTTTTGCACGCATGTAATTGATGGCAACATCTAGCTAGATATAAATGTGCTGGCCTTTATGTAATCTAATCAAAAAGTTAGATTAACGAGTCTGGTACTTTAGAATTCTCATATTTTAGGCTTTAACAAACAAAAGTTTCAGGAGTGCTTAAATGTAGATCCATATATATTGTGCTGTACTAACAAGTACAAACAAATACTTTACCATAATCTATACTAATATTATAAAGAGGAAAAGTTTGTTTGCATCGAATAGGCTCCGAAACTACTGGACCGATTTTGATGAAATTTGGCAGAGATGTAGAGTAGACCACGGGGAAGGATGTAGGCTAATTTTTTATTGCGGAAAAATGTACGGTTTCCGCAATATTAACATTTGCGCGCACGAAGTCGCGGCCAACATCTAGTTTAAAAATAAAAAGAAAGCCGAAATAGCCTATGAAATAGGACAAGCAAATAACATTGTCCGTTATTTAAAAATTCTACCGTGCTCAATAAACGCGTAATTAATAACAAAAACTTAATTACATTTTATCACGGCACATGATGAAAATATCGGCGAGATTACATCTTTTGATACTAATAGAGATTTTTTCAATTAATTGTCCATGAATATGCAAATGTAACGCCTTCAAACAACTAGCTGCGGTGACGTTTGCAATATGAAAACCCGACCAAGTGCGAGTCGGACTCGCGCATGAAGGATTCCGCACCATTATCGATGCAACTATTCGACTCGATAAAATTAAACTTAATACTTATAATATGAATTAATTGTATGGCCAAAAACATTTTTCATAAAAAATCTGGGTTCTTTATTCAAGATTACGTAAGCATTTGGGCCAAAATAAGTATTCCAATGAGAACTATGATTTAATGTGAATACAAAGTTGTTCCAAAGATATATAAGTCACTATGGGGGAGGAGCTGACATCAATCTGAACGTTAAGAGTCTGACAAGTAGATAATTGATAATTATGGAAATTACACAAATTGTGGACACGCATAGCCTATTCTTAGTATATATAATATATAGTATATTCTATATTAAGTTCTCTAAATTGTTTTGCTAAGAGATCCAAAGATTATAATTAAAAAAAAAACGAAAAAAAGGTGTTTAAAACATTGTCTCTTTGGCAGTCTTTACTCTCTAGTGTTGATTCAAATTAGTCTTACATACCTATCACACCTTATTTTTTACCAGGGGGTCTAAAAAGGCCACTTTAGGTGTTTCATATTATGTTACATATATTTTTTTCCATACAAAAATCGTGAAATTGTAAAATGGCTACACGATTCATCTGATTTCATCATATTGGAAAACATCGATTTTGACAGATGTCAATAGAAATGCGTAAAATGGCGCACATAATATGAGTTGAAAAAATATATGAATCATAATATGAAACACCTAAAGTCTTACTTTACTACTGACCACTTTCTTAAAAGGTCAACAAAATATGTTTGAAGAAGCAAAGAAAACTGAAGGAAATTTCTTTGCCAGAAAACATCATTATTCAAGACTACGTAATCTACATAATTGACATTAACGTATTTCGCATACTTAACAACAATTATTAAAAGCTATATAACAGAAACTATTTTACACAGAAGACGTTTAAAGACGTTCTTACCCTGCCCAGAAAAACGTTAGAATCTAAAAACTTCATGTCAGAAAAAGTTAACATGCCTTATTGCACAGCAGGCATTTCCTACCATGATTCTTTTAATCAAGAAGTAAGAACTTTTATGTTCCTACTTCTTAGTTATAAATTTGAAAACGTCCATAGTATTATATTTAGGTAGATAATAATTATAATTTGAAAACTTCTTAGGCAGGTTTATGCTCTTTATGAAGGCATATTCAAACATGTCATTATTACATGTAATCTGTTAGTAGAGGCCAACGGTAGAGGCATATAATATTTATTGTGATGAATAATGTATGATGTCGGATGAAAATCTGGCTCAGTTCCACGTCAGGGGGAAATCTCATTCATCTCCGTTGTTTGTTTCCATGTTTTACAAGAAATCATGAGTCTTGCTCCATTTAGCAGCATTTCATTTCGTTGATACTCGAGTCAAGAATAGCGTAGATTTAGGTAAAGATTAAAATTTACTTTTTATCTTTTAAAGTTAACAAATACTAAAGTATCAAGTTATATAAAATTATTTGATTTGTATAAAAAAATTAAGTGGTTTAAAAGTCAATGAATATTTACCTACATGTTATGTTATGTAACAATCATTAATAATAAGTTTTTTGAATAATCACCTAGCCACAACATACCCGGAATAACATCTTATAAATCTATTTTGCCTCCCTTTTTAATTTTCGAAAGCGTTTCCTTTTATTTATCTGTGTTCTGAATGTCACCGTGCACTTCGTGTGCATTTTCTTGAAGGTGAATGACATAAGCTCGACGGCCGTGATCAGTTTTTATCAATGAACATTGTTAGTAACATAATACCTGATTCTCAGAAATATATCATGTATAGAAACTAACACAATTAGACATTAATGTTCATTAATGAAGCTAATGTCTTTTTACATCTAATGTCTTTTTCTAACCGACTTCCAAAAAAGGCGGTTATGCATTCGGCTGTTTGAACATAAGTCATTAATTTGCCGTATGTGAACCTATTTGCTAAATTGTTTTGTTGTTGTAAAGGTTTATATTTCGAAATTTGTCCCTTAGTCACCAAAGTTGAGACCTGGGGATCCATGATAAATCGAGGGAACTCTTCGAAATTTATAGGGATACATATACAGATTTCTACGTTTTCTGAAGTAAAGCATATGCTACCAAAAAATAAGCGTTTGTACCAAGGTATACCCTGGATCCAGTCCTTATAGATACATGTTTGGGGATTCCGGCGTTGTTTAAAGAACTGCAAGCATATGCCATCATACCATTTACAGTAATCATCATCATCATCATCACCACCATCTTCACAAGAAACACCAACATATTATTATGCTGACATAGGTACACACTACTCATCAGAGTTTTGTGCATCGATATCAATGTGTTCATAATAATATAGATAATAAATTTAACTAAAAAGATAAAAATTATTAATTTTAAACAAAAAATCAAAACCGACTTCCAAAGTAAATATGCACAAAAAGTATGAAATAAAACTTATTTTCTAAATAATTCCCTTTTTAAATTCAGCAAAAATTTTAACTAAGTATTTCTCTAATCAATCTTAGAAGATTTTAAAGTCGGTACGAACAAATTTCAACGTGGGTTCTAAAAAGTTTTCGGTTCTAAAAAATTAAATAAAAACTTGGGCTGGTACCAACTTCAAAATTAGGAACATTGAGTTGAGAAATAGTTAATATTTTAACCGAATTTAAAAGGGGATTTATTTAGAAAATAAGTTTTATTTCATACTTTTTTGTGCATTTATACTTAGAAAGGTTTTAATTTTTTGTTTAAAAATAATAGTTAGAAAGTGCGCACAACTTCTTTGCGTTAGAGAAAAGGGTCGTTATCCTTTATATGAGTTTATAAGACCTTTGAAAGCGTTTGTAAATAAACTTCAATTACTTAGTGTAAGAAAAGTTTTTGCTGCGAGTCTGAGGAGAATAACTAAAGTTTGATATGAAATCCTACTACTATTATAAATGTGAAAGTTTGTGAGGATGGATGGATAGATGGATGTTAGTAACACTTTCACGCAAAAGCTATGGAACGCATTTCGATGAAATTTGGTATGATAATCATATTTAGGCTACAATTTGGGTAATCATTTAAACATAGGCTACTTTTTATCCCGAAAAAGTAAAGTCTCCCCGTGGGATACTCTATTTACTGGGGCGGAGCCACATAATACAATACATAATAATATTATGTTCTTCATCAAATATAAGTCTGCAATTTACTTTTAATGTAGGTTGCGACAACGAGGTCGAGTGAGCATATTAGTTATAATTATAACCATCTCGAGGACAATTATTTCAATTACATTATGGCGAGTTTACATCTGAAGGAGTTGTCACCGGTTACGGAGTGACTTGAGTTATTTGTCACACGCTCTCGTTCCAGTTAGCTAGAAAACTTAACGATAAAGGTTAAATGTATCGTAGCCAAAGATTTCAAAACTAAGGATGGCCTATTACGTACATTTAACAGAAAAAATATTCATACAAGAAAAAATTACGTTATCTTTTTTTTTATTAATTAAATGGCGTCGGCTTAAAACCATTTGCCGGTGGCAAGTTAAAAGGCGGGAAATAGAATTTTCGTTTCAATTTTATTATCCTCCGTATTCCTAAATCGTCAAGTCTAAAGTCTAGTCAAAGTCGAAATAAATAGTCAGTGCAGTCAATGAGTCAAGTCACTCGATTCCGTAAAGTGGTAGAAGTTTTACTGAAAGTTCCTAGGGAGTTTTGGAGGGAACACAGATATCACGTTTTTTGAAGTTGTACCACTTGCCCACACTTGTGCACGTGAACGAATATTTAACGGTTAATATTCTACCAATATTACACATTAAGAACCGAAATAACACAAATGTATGAAAGAAATACAAAAACCACAACGTCACCCATTGAATTCCCCGACAAAACTTCTTACGCCATCCTGATTTCAGAAGACTGATAACACTGCGGAAAGCAAATATCAAAATGTTAAGATGACAAATGTCAAACTTAAATAGCCATAAACAACCCCATGTTTGGGGCCATTTAGTACTTTTTGCCTCCACATGCCTCGTCTATAAAATATACGTCTATAGTCGTAGGTATTTTACAAAAGAAAAATAAAAAGTGGGTAGAACTTATTCTGATTTATGTTGGATTTTATGAGTCAAATTACCAACCTTAAGGTTAGTTCACACCGAAATGAGACGAAACGCGACGCGGGGCTGCATTTTAAGATAGCGATTCAAAATTGAACTTTAATCAATACACGAGAAGATACACGTTTAATTGCAATAGTTCGAATGTCAAGTTAATCAAAGTCACTGTCGAAGGCGCCGCTCTTGCAATGAAACGTGTATTTTAACATTTTGTATAATGAATAAAATTATATTTCGAATAGCTGTCTTAAAAACGCAGAACCGCATCGCGCATCGTCGCGGTGTGAATTAACCCTTAGAGAAAACTTTATGATCAAACCATCTACTTGGACATTGCAGGCACTTGATTTATAAGTAGCATAACAATTGTAGACTACCCTCTCGTTTTTTTTAAAGACATTGACAGTAAAAGCGTAAAGCTTCTCTGAAAAAAAATGAGCAGCACAGGGCCGAGGCACAGCGCTGCACCATAAAAAGTTAACAAAGACGTTTTAAAGTCTTCAAACAGCGGACCACAAGGTATCAGACAATAAAGCGAGTGCCCATTAAATATAAATATAGAAGACTTTCTTTTTATCTGCAAAAATATTTGAATACTGTTTTGCTTTAAAACTCCAGCACGAAAGTAAAAGAAACCAGAGAAAGTTACGTTTCGAAATAATTTTATTAAACCGGAGCGCTGTAGAGTATTCTTTAACAAAATTTCGCAAATTACTTTTACTAAAGGTAGGAGCGTCTCTTGCAATGTTAAAGTCATTTGTAACAATTTGGCCAAGTAATTTTCTTTTATTTGGTATGTTAAAAATGATATTTACATGGCCAAAATCGAACAGAATTCACAATGATTGTACAATAATTATTGAGTTTAGAACCAGCTGGTATTTGCTAGCTCATGCATCTCTATGTATTAGGTCCTTACATATGAAATTGGCGTTTTGTCACTTTGATCTCAAATATTACGTGAGATGAAAATTGGATCCTATACGATAATCGGAAACGCTCATCGCAATTTAGCTGAACCCTGGCGAACCAGCCAAAGCTGCCCCAAGCGAAAATTGACTCAAAAAAAGTTACTTGTGAGCGTTTGGTGGGCTAGTGCCGGTGTCGTTCACTACAGCTTTCTTAAATCTGGCCAGACGGTTACGGCAGATGTCTATTGCCAGCAACTGCAAATCATGATGGAAAAGCTAGCTGCTAAACAATGAGGTTGGTCATTCGCTCTAGGCCACTGCTGCTTCAGGACAACGTTAGACCACACACTGCACAACAGACGGCTACCAAATTGGAAAAGGAGCTTCAACTGTAATGTCTTTAATGTCGTAATTTTACTGATTTTAAATAATTGCTTCTTATATCTTTGACTTTTTATAATTTTGACATGTACCTAGTATGAAAGAATGTATGTAATGATATAAGAAAATTGTAAAAGTTAGATATAAGACCACTAAATAATAGAAATAATAAAATAGAAAAAGAATAAAAAAGAGCAAAAAGATTAAAAAAGAAAACAACAAGCCCTGACAATGTTAGGGGGATGGGTATAAAAAAAAAATGTCTAAGACATTCACCGTACTCCCCGGATCTTGCTCCAACAGATTACCATTTTTTTTTCGAAGTTTGGATAACTTCTTGCAAGGGAAAAAATTCAACTCCGATGGGGCAGTCCAAAGCGCCTTCAATGATTTTATTGATTCCTGTCCGAATGTTTTTTTTAATAAAGGAATCAATGAACTACCTATGAGTTGGCAAAAGTACATAGATAGCAATGATTAAATAAATATATTATGTTTAAAAAAATCGACTTTATGTTCCTCCTTTACAAAACGCCAATTTCATATGTAAGGACCATAGAGATGACCAATTCAAATTTCATATGACCAATATTTAGCTAGCCTATATGGACTATAAAACAGTGTTTCCCAACCTTTTTTTTACGGCGCCCCAAGGGATTATTAATAATACTTTCATGTTACATTTCTATTGCAAAAAATCTCTTTTTGTATGAAAATAAATAAATGTTTTAACTTGCCGAAATTCGTCTAATAGCGACTGACGAGCCCCAAACATAATCCAAATGAAATACATATTTAACTATTAGCTCTATGACGAACACAATCTGCCTCTTTTCTGAGCACTAAAAATGTATAGGGTAAATTATAAGAAGAAGTAAGTAGGCATTATGTGTGACTTTAGAACCGCATAATAAGTCTTAAGTCTAGCAACAAATGTAAGTAAAAGTTAGCCCCAGCTATTAATTATACTAATTATATAAGATGAAAAAGATACGTAATGGATATAAATATAATATTAATAGAGCATAGTAGACTCGGCTACAAGCGAATGATTAATGAAGCCAACAGCTATCTAATCTCTGCGCCCCGCCGCGCCAGTTCCGACTTCAGACACGCACTGCACCGAGACTGCACCGAGACTGCACCGACACTGCACCATAACTAATTTCTATTTATTGTCACATCTCTTTTACCCGAATACGGCGAAGCAAAAAGGAGGGGTAATGATTTTAACAGTCTATGTCTGTTTGTTCCTCTGTAGCGCCTAAACTACTTACTACTGACGCCGAAACAAACGATCCGATTTTTGGCGTGGGAGAGCCATGTTTCGGCACGAATGCGTGTACATGGGCGGTGGTAATCGCTTACCATCATTCGATCAGTCTGCACGTTTCCTGCAGGTCCATTTCATAAAAATAAATATGTGTTGTCAAAAGCTTGGTAATATTGGCCCGGGTAACATAGGCTATATTATAGTATTTATATAGTTGACGTAGTTGGGTTATAGTTTTTAACTTTATATTAGAGGCCAATGTGGTAATCCTTATCCTATCCTAAATCCTTCGGAGGTGACACACGCCTTAGTGATGCGAGACGCGACTGTTGGTAATGGTGGTGGTTGGTATGTGGTCGAGAGTCGTGATGACCATAACATAATATTATCCTTTTACCCTCTTACTAATAAAAATATTTACACAGTCTCTCAAGCGACTTTTCCAACGTATCAGACAAGGATAAAACATTGTAAATATTTTTATTAGTAAGGGCCAAGGGGGTTAATATTCAGCATAAATTTTGGTCTGAAAGTAGCGTTTTAATTTGGAATAACATTTATATAACAACATTTTGAGTCCGTAGGAGTTGTACTGGGAAATTTATACTAATTAGATACAAAACCATGCCTCGTAACAAGTGACGATACGCAATTCAGTGAATAGTCCTTTAATTAAATGTTTTAATGGCACCTCGCCTTTAAATAAATAATTGAAAACACCTTTTTCTAGCTCTATTATTTTATACGACATTTTATTATAAAATGTCCAACGGTAGAATACCTATATTATAACATCCTTTTTGGAAGTCGGTTTAAAATTATGTTACTAGTATAGGAAAAAATTTGCGGGATAAAAAGTAGCCTACGTTTTAATCCAGAGCCAAATCTACTACCATACAAAATTTCATCGAAATTCGTTCAGTAGTTATTGCATGAAAGAGTACCAAACAAACATTCGTACATCCTCACAAACATTCACATTTATAATAGTAGCAGAATAAATATACCTACCATTATGTTAAGACTTCCGCTAATAACCAAAAACTATAAGACGTATATTCTACCGCCTATAAATTAATCTAATTAACTAATAATTAATAATTAATCTAATAAACTAATAATTAATCGGCGATAATTTGGGATTATATTTTATAAAAGTGAAAGAATTTTTCAGTTCGGTCCAGTGGTTTCAGTGTTTAGTAGACAAGAAAAAAAAACATAGCTTTAAAGGCACAGACTGAACATATTGTTAAGGTTAATTACGTTTCGGTAACTGTAAGCTATGTCTGTGCCATAGATTTATAATGTATGCTGTGCCTAATACCTAATTTCATTTTTAATTTCATCACTGTACAGTATTCTTTTTCGAAATAAAAAGGAGCCTATGTCTTAATCAAGAGCTTATAGTAGGTACTACCATATGAAATTTCATCAACATCCGTTCAGTAGATTTTTCCTGAAAGAGTGCCAAAAAATTTTATATTTTTTTTAAGTCTCATAGACTATAGATTCCCTAAGCGTCCACCCCAAACTCCTATACTCCCTGAAACGACACTCAGTCCTAACTGCAAGACGCAAGAGTCTCGCAGGCTTAGTCTTGTTCTTGCTCAAATCTTGCGCGGTCAGTCTTGGTCTTGATCTTAATAAAATTAGGTCTTGGTCTTCAAAAAATGTAAAAACAAGACCAACACTGCAAGACCAAGACTGATTTTGGGCAACATTACCTATATTTTTTAGACTGACATATCTTTTATATTTATAAACCGATTGAAATGAAGCAAACACTAAATTTTTAGTTGAGCAAACCAAAACGTACTAGTGAAAACCGCATTCAAATCGGTTAAGCCCTTGACTCCGTACTCGCAAAAACAAATATCGCGGAAACCGTACATTTTCCGCAATAAAAAGTATCCTATGTGTTAATCCAGAGTCTAAACTACTACTACAATACCAAATTTCATCAAAATCCATTCAGTATATTCTGACGTACAGATAAACAGACCAACAAACAAAAATTCTAAAAATCATTGTTGTAGCAAGCCTGTAATAGTTTTTTTTATTTATATTCCATGTACAGACAGCGACCAGTTACAAATTGATTTTATGTATAGATAGATGGAAATGGCTCGTATTATGACAGCCTAGGGGATAGAATTCCCATTGTTTTCATCTTGCAGGAAAATTACAGTCCTGCATAAATTAAAATAGAAAACTGTTTACCTTCATTATTGGGCGCGTAGGGATATTTATTTTGTCATATCACTATTGTCTGTAAAGTCTGGGCTGCAATGTGAAAACAAACTGGGTAAGCAACATATTTTGCTTATTATTTACTTGATGTCTTAATTATTGGGTGCGAAGGGAATTTTTTTTTTCAATTTCTACAGAGTGCAGGAGTTAATGAGGGACAGGAGTAATGTCCGTTCGGAGTTATTTTATTTTGGAATTTCTATGTGAGCGATCATTAAATCGTTGGAATAAAGGTCCTGTCAGAGATACAATGACTCTGAACGGACTGTACATAAAGCAATGTACATATTGTAGGTAAATTGCACCTATGCACGGGGTATTTCTTTACTGCGAGGTAAATAAGTGACATTGGTAGCATTATGTGTTATATTGTTCTTTTTGTTAACGTTCAGATTAAATCAGATCTCAACGGAGTACCTATTACATGGTTCCTTGTAATATGTACAAATTTATGTTTGCTCCTATTAGCATCCCACATAGCTGTATATTCTCCTTTGAGTTTCCTAATCCCTTTAAATACTTAAATATCTACGAAATACGCAAAGAGGCTACACCAAATTAACCATGGCAGAACCACGCTTTGGCACGAAAGACCCGGCTCGAGTCGAAGGTACCACGGCCTTTCCGAAAACCGGCGTGAATATGACTATGTTACCGCCGACTACCGAGTGAGGGACTTTCTGTTGGGTGTCAATTGGGCGACGGTTAAATTGCTTACCAACACGCGATTTATTTGCTAATTTAACGTAAAAAATTGCTAGGTGCATTAGGTTAGCGAAATAAATGGAACATTTTAGTGAATGCATACATTAAAATGTATGTGACTTACCGCTTAGGCACGCTGATCCTGCGTTGTCGGAAAAAGTGATCCATTTTGTTCATCTCAGTGAGTGTTCTGACTTTCACTAAATTCACACAATTTTACAAAGTCACTGTATTATATAGTTTTAACGACCATAATATTCACTGGCACACAAGTTTTATGTTTCCAATTTTATCAGAATTCAGAACACCATCAAAGTTTATATGTTTATGTTACCCAGATATCATTTGTACTTAATTTCCTGTGATAAAAATAAAGTTGTAGATTTGACCAAGTCGTTTTCCTTTAGGCAACATCTGCTTCAAGACTTCTACAATATTATTTTGAGAACAACAATATAATATCGACAAGCTGTTGTAATTTGTATAATTGTAAATTAATAAAACATGCAAAAAAAAAATTTAATGCCTCCACAGTTTGTTTTGATATCTCTATTATTTACTCTACATAAGTTAGAAGTTGACATCCGGTCAATGTTTTCATAATTTTTCACTGTAAGATTTTAAAAACCTTTATTAGGTACCTACGATACAAAAAAATTGCATTGAAACGTTTTAATCACGTTATTAGCGGTAACTATAGTGAGAATCGGAAATAGTTTGTTTATTTTATGAAAACAGTAACAGCTATAAAAGTTTATCACGTTACCCTTTCGTAAATACTTTGAGTTCTTTCGACTAGACGAGATAACATCTTTCTCTATAAACCTACTTTTTTTAAATCTTTATTAGAGAAGGGATTTTAATCTATAAAGATTATGCCATCCCCATAGTTTTATACAGATAAAAATACAAACAAATAATTACTACTTAGCATAATATTATTTAAATATTAAAACAGAACCCTATTAACATTTCTTAGCTTTATCGCTGATTCTACTAGTTTGTATAGCATCTTGGCCTCGTCCGATGTGGGACAAGCCAAAATGCTATTACATACACCGATTTCATGTAAATCTATGCCGTGCAAAAGGTAGACCTCTCCCATTCGTTCCGAACCGCGTTACCCTTCCGTAAATACTTTGACCTCTTTCGACTAGACGAGATAACATCTTTCTCTATAAACCCACTTGGAAATGTAAATATACGTTATTTTCAATAAAAACCAATATTATATGTTAATATTGTGCCTTTTGCATGAAACATGATATCTTCATATGTTATGAATTTAAAATGATCATTCGAAATAAATACTCGAAGAGAAATCGGAGGTGGATGGTGAGATTCTAATTAATAGAAAATAAAACTAACATATTAGACAATATAATTTAAATAAAACGTAAGTGAGAAAGCATACCTATCCCTCCTGTATTGGCTAAATCACCTAAGGCAATTAGGCATTGTCTTGTATTTGATGGATCAGCAAGTATCAAAACTCTCTGTTTTAGGACCTTGGATCTTTAGGAGTAAATTCTTTCTAAACTTTTATGTCCTTACACGTAAAGACACATTAGGAACGTTCTAAATCGAAACGTAATAAATACTTACGGCTTACGCACTTAATTTATTTTCGCAAAAATTATTAATATTTTTAATAAATACAAATATTTTAGCAATAATTCAACATATAAAGTAATACGAGCATGTTATAGCATTATTTTTTTAATAAGTAACTTTTTATCTGATAATAAATTAAATAATACCTTGTAGTTAGTAGGTACGCAGTTCGTGAGATTCCCCTTTGTTCAGGTATAGCATTGATAACAGTTTATATACTTATGGCATTACAACGGTAAAAATTAAACAAAGTAGCTTTACGCGCTACCTATCTAATGTTTGTAATTTTTTTTTAACCTTTATTTAAATATTTTTTTACATTTATACATAATTTTCTTTGAAGAGTCCTTCTTATCTTTACGTAACTGAAAATGTTTGTTAACTACCCACATGTAAGATGATAATTCATAATATTATATGTAAAGTATATATTTCATTAATGTTTCAACTTTTTCATTGATTAAAAAACCTAAACGCAATTGTTTTGGTACAATCTGATAAAATTTTCCCGAAGAAAATACATCTCAAATGTATATATTTTTTGATGTTCCTTACAAATGTATCAATAAAATATACGTATACGTATCACACAAATCACCTTTATACAAAATAAAACAAAAGTCGCGTAATAATTACGAACGCGTAATTCAAAATAACGAACGATTTAAACGATCGACACATAATCTGCGTCCGTGCGACGTACGGCTCGCGAGCTCACTAGCCGGGCGACGCGCGGCGCGGCGGCCGAGACTCGAGAGAGAGGACTCTCTCCGAGACAGAGGTTTCCCTCCAAAATATGCCCGGCATGCATTCCATCCTATGCTGCAAAATATAACGCGATATAAAAGCGATAAGTTATTAGGGAAGATATTATTTTATCAAAACAAGAAGATAGAAGATTTCTAAATTTAAATTCCCGTATTTGCAATAGCAACACGAGCAACTAGAAAATATGAAGGGTCAAGAGACTGAAATGTGAGAAAAATGTTTTCTGTAGGTACTAAAACTTGAAATGGCTAAAAGTAGTCCTGTAAAAAAATTTATTTAATATTACATTACAATTTCTTTAGCATTTTTAAGGTTTGCTACCTAGTAATTTTGTTAAAATCTTTTTGAAAGCGAGCAGTCTAGAAAGTTTTAATTTCGACTTGTTTTATTCACTTTCTTTGAATTTCTAAAATATTAAACTGGAATAAAATGATATAATGATAAAGATTTTACATAAATTCTAGATAAACTAAGTTTAAATACCACAGATCCACTAGTGGTCACTAGATAAACCATTTTCAAATTCGAGGATAAAAAGTTGTTTTATTTTGCTTTAATCCGGCAATGTTTAAATTTTATGAAAAACCTATTTTGTTTGGGAGTGAAATGGAGCTTAAAACTATTGCAAGTAAGAATAATAATTATTTTCTGTAAAGTTTTTTAATTCATGTCTGTATCGTCGCAAACCGAAGAAATTATAATAACGAGTTATGGAATTGATAAACAGACCTCTTTGGTCAACTAAATTACACATTCACACGAGAAGCAGGACATTGATCAGTAGGTACAACATTACGGAAAGAAGTTAATAGTTTAAATGGCTAAGTAGGTACCTACTTACCTTGCTTAATTATGGATTTTGGACTACATTTTGGAAACTAACTAGGAGTTAGGACCCTAGTCCCTACCAACTTATAATAAAAAAAAAGCCGTGTGGTGTCGTGGGACACCGGATAGGAACGAAGTTCCTTATTATAAAAATATTAATTTTAAGTTCTATTCGAGGTATAAAGAAAATAATAAAGACTATACATAAAAATCTTACGTTACGGACGTTTTTTTCCCGGCTAGGGTACCCCTCCGCTTCGCCCCTTATGGAACTTCGTTCCAATAATAAAGACTATACATAAAAATCTTACGTTACGGACGTTTTTTCCCGGCTAGAGTACCCCTCCGCATCGCCTCATAAGGAACTTCGTACCAATAATATTATAATATGTAAATTGTATAACAAATTATGGATCATAATGAAAGTCTCTAAATACCTTGTAATTTTTTTTTTCATACACGATAAGACGAACGGTCTCTTTGTACGCTTACACAAGCGCAGCTGCACTAGGATTTGTGTCATTTGTTGCTGCTGCGCCCGCGCCGGCGCGGCGCGGCGGTGAAACGCCGCTTCTCTTGCGACGTCGCCGGAGCTGCGGTACGTATGTATAGGCGCTAACTCTTCTGTTTACGAAATAATGTTTAATCCTGTTCAATTTCTAAACTAAAAATGTCTTGAAAAAATCAGGCTTCCGGATTCACCATGACGTGGTAGAATGTAGAGCCCCTGAAAAAGTTAACACTTGTTGTAATTGAAAATCGTACACACGGCAGAAATTTGACAGCTCGTGTTTTCGATTTTCAATTCTATTGCATTAGCGGTTCTATTTACTAACGCCGACGGAAAATGCCCTCGTGGGAACAAAGGCTTAAACACTTAGGAATCCTGCAGCTACATGCGAAAAAATATTTGGTCAAGTAAACGACTTCGTTCGTGCAAAAGGAAAAATAGCGGAAAGGAAAAGGAAATATAATCCTACATTTCTCCGGAAAGTGGCCTAGAATATGTTAATCTAGGCTACTAACTATACATCGTGTCAAACTTTATCGCTCACGGCTCAGCTCTTTCAGTGTGAAAGACAGTCAACCAGAAGCGTAGCATTCTTAGGGGCCCATTGTATTCAATGGGAATCCACGCGGACGAAGTAGCGCGAAAAATTTAGTATCTAATAACATACACAAGTTTTCGCGTTTATAATAATACTAGCTGTCCCGACACACGTTGTTCTGTCTTAAATATGAACTGGAATGAATAAATAACTACACCTAAAACCTACAGCTTTTCCAATATTTCTCACTGTTTAAACCTTTCCTGAATTTCCACAATTATTTCAAAACCAAAATTAGCCAAATCGGTCCAGTCGTTCTCGAGTTTTAGCGAGACACTGGAATTGCAATCCATTTGTACATTCCTCGGGAACGGGATAAAAATATCCTATGTCCGTCTCCTGATTGTAAGCTACCTTCCCACCAATTTTTAGCTAAATCGGTTCAGCCATTCTAGAGTTATAAACAGTGTAACTAACACGACTTTCTTTTATATATATAGATTAGTGAGATTATGTCCGTACCTACTGGACAAAATATGATCAATAATCCTGAGAGCGGATTTACCGTCACGACGCGACGCAGCTACGAGTATTTGTCCGCACGCCGCGTAGGCTAGTACCTACAATACCGGACCGCCGACCGACCGCACTTACAGTAAGTATGAGCATTTGTTTTAACAAGTGTTAATTTATTATAATACAAGATTATCGACCCCAGCATGATTGCTGAAGACGCGACGCCGTTGAGAAAACTATCTAGTGCAAAACAAATGTATCGGCGGCGGCGCAAGAAAGGTTTGTCGCTATCTCGCGCCGAACAGCGCGTCCTCCGTCTTCGGCAACTGTCATGGAATTTGTTCATTTATTTACAAAATTCGTTTTCAGTCCATACCTACTTCGTACCTACTACGGACTACCTGTCTATTTGATATTTTATAGGTCCTTTATATTCTAATATTCTTATTTTTCTCCTGTTGACACTTGGTAGGAACTCGAAGACAAACTTTAATCACCATTTATTAGAGCCGAGTATACCTACATTTTTATTCAATTAAAAAAAAAACGAATCCATTCTACCTAAATAATATTTAGCTACTATAGCATTCAATATTAGCTGGCGTGTTTTCACTTGAGAGTTGAGACCGTCCGCGTCATTAGCAATAACAATAGGATTAAGTCCTGGCGGGTGAATTATTCGTCAACACTTGAAAAACACGGACGGCGGCGTTTCAAACGGTTTTGATACTTTCCCTATGTTATCTTCCTTGGAATTGACGAAAATGAATGCGCTCTACGAGTGTTTGGTTTATTACCACTATTATTTACCTTCAAGTGGAAACGCCAGCTAATATTGGATGCACTATACAGTTTGGCATGATAATATTTTTTTAATGGACCGCATAACCGCTCCATTCAGACTATAATGAGAAAATAATGAAGGGGTCAGTATTTTATTCAGTTATTCACATAAGTAGGTACGTACTTACATTATTAGCGGATTCGCAAGTTGTTTCAACCGTTTTATTCCTACTTTGAAGTATAATGGTAACCATGCGAAACAAATTACCGTGTATATTTATTTTCCCTATTAATCCATGGTGCCGTGTTTAAAACGCCGTTTTGAGATCCAGCAAACGAGCAGAGGAATCACAAGTTGTTAAGTGTTCATCACCGTTTTTTTATAGTTAGCTTTTGCCCGCGGCTCCGCTCGCGTAAATAAAGTATCCCGCGGTAATTTAACCTTATAAAACGTTCACATTTATGATAGCAGTAGGATACTGGACAATACCAAAAGAGTTACGGTTCTGCCTGCATTTACTTGATACGAAACCTTATCATCTTCTATTTTACGGCTTTCTGTGTGGCCATAAAAATGTTTTTGTCGCATACAATAAGGATAGTAAAAAACAAATATTTATTAACATTTAATATCACATAACAGATACACACTACAGCGCTCTCACTCGCACATAGTCTACCACCAGCGCGGGACTCGTCCAAGTTGGTGACCAGCTGATCAAGTCCTGCCAGAAGTAGTAGCTGGCCTTCCGACCGCTGTTCTTCCATGGCTTAGGTATACCATTCGAGTTGAGATTGTCCTCAAATTCCAGAACACCTCCCGCGGCGACGCCTAATGTTATTCCAAACTGGAAATTGAGAAAAAAATAGATAACGTCTTAAAAGCCTTATTATTTTTAAATAAAAACTTCTTATAAATACTATTGAGAATGAATATTGACGTTAACACGTTTTGTGAAAAAAAAGTTAAGAGCAAAACTCAATAGGTACTCTATCTAATACTGTTTTAAGTGGATGGACACCACGACATCACTGAAAATCGTCGTGATATAATAGTCCAATGAAGAAAAATACGGAAGCTTTAAAAGGCCGATACGCGCATAACTTTTGGCATTGTGGGTGCACCTAGGTGTTGGAATCTTCTTGCCTTCAGTTTACACTGTAAATGCGAAAGTTTGTTACGCAATAACGCCTAAACAACTGAACGGATTTGATGAAATTCAGTACAGATGTATATTAGACCTTGGCGAAGGGCATTCCCTTTTCGCAGAAAAATTAAAGTTTTCGCAATATACGGATTTGTGCGCGAACAAAGTTGCGGACAATATCTAGTAGAAAATAAATGTATTACCAGATCATCGAACGGTGCGATCTTGGTGCCGTTGCTGAGGATGGACCGCGGCAGCTGGCAGTCCTTCGGGAACAGGCTCTGTAGCCCGCTGGCCGCCGGCTCCACGCGCGTCCACTCGTCACCGTCCACGAATAAGGTTATGCGCTCTGAAAAAAAAACAAAATTCAACATTTTAAGGACCACCTACATAGCCAAGCAGTAAGCGAGCTGATGATGAGCTAAGAACTCTCTCGATTAAGTCACTTTACAAACAAAAAAAATACTAGATACAAATCAGTTCATCCGTTTGGGGGCTACGATGCCAAAAGACAGACATACACAGACACGTCAAACTTGTAACACCCCTCTATTTGCGTCGGGTGTTTCGATCGGTTTTCTGAAATAATGTCAGTCCGTACTTCCGTACTGTCAAACACCAAATTTGGTAAACGCGTCCTTAAGCATAATATTTTAAAACAAATATTTAGTTTTATTTACCTGGTGTCCACCGCATAGAGTACACATGGAAGCTGTCGCCCCAGCCCTCCTTGCTAACCTTTTGGCTTATCAAGTGATTCCGACACCCTACATTCATAATTGCTCCTCCATATAAAACCTAAAAAGTTGTATTCTTACAATTGATTTTTACATTAAACTATTATTATAAAAACACTTATATAATATATATCTACACATCTAAAAAATTAACCACGGTGCGGTCTAAAAAATAAGAGTAAATTCATAATTAGTGCAGAATCGAAGAGCAGCGAAGCGAAATTCAGAAAACGTAATACAGTAAATTCAATTTTAATTCTTATGTCCACAACTCACGCACATAATCCTTCTGATATATTTCCCTGCGCTGCGCTTTGACATTACGCTAGTGCGAATTAACACAGTTCACGCCGCGACGATACGCGACGCAACGCGGCGCTGCATTTTTAAGATAGCTATTGAAAATTGAACTTTATCCACTACACAACAAGATACACGTTTCATTTGACATCAGTCATACACTGCAAATGCGCTGTGCAACGCGGTGCCACCTGACTTTCGAACTCTTAAAACGTGTATCTTCTTGTGTAATGAATAAAGTTCAATTTTGAATAGCTATCTCAAAAATGTTGCGTATTGTTTCGTTTCGGTGTGAATTGACGCTTATCCATACATACAAACGCGAAAGACTATATGTATGTATGTTTGTTACTCTTTCACGCAATAACCACTGAACGGATTTTGATGAAATTTGAAATGGCAGTAGTTTAAGACTCCGGATTAACACATTACTTTTTATTACAGCAAAATGTACGCTTCCCGCGGGATTTCTTTTTCCGCGTACGAAGACGCGGGCAACATCTAGTACAATTATTAATATGGTAAGTTGTGACTCTTTCACACAAAAACTACTGAACGGATTTTGATGAAACATTACAGTAATATAAAAGTAATCAATGTTTAAAATACAAGAGATATCTGTGTGAAACTGTGATGACAAGTTGTGGCTCTCACTTTGCCGACTCTATCGTGAATTACTTTAGAATGAGAAGTGACGGTCAAGTTGTGCCTCTCTCTCTTCCGTACCTTGTTCCCGTATTCGTTATTCCCTCTCTTGAGGTTCATATTCCCTCTCGCTCCAGCGATCCTCACTACTCCGGACCCGAAGTTCAATGACCCGTACCTTTCATAAAAAGATTGAAGCAGAATGTCTAAAAATGAAAAATGCATAATTTTCACTTTTCCAAACTATGGGGATCCACAAAAAATCATACTCTATAATGTCTCTTGGCATAATATTATCTTAATAGCTTTCATATGAGTTTGTATTTTACAAGTAGAATGAGAAAAAATATGATAATTATGTAATAAGCTGAAACAATACCAACAATGTATTGCCTCAATCTAAATTCTGAATCTACAATTCTTTTGTTATCTACATATTTGCGACATTTACCCACTTGCAAAAATAAAAGATACAGGAAACACAATAACATATTTGCAGGAAAATATTCTACGTTCTAGTTGTAACTTGTAAATAGGAGGAAAATTAGTAGGTAATATTATTTGAACATATAGGCTGTAAGATCAAAGTTGGCGCTTACAACACGTATACATGTTACATTGTGTACAATTTTACGGTGACATATACATGTTGTAGGCACCAACTCTTATCTAACGGCCTATACATAGATGTTTATTATGATTTGTGACTTACAAAATACCTGGTAAAAGCTTAGCTCATAATTATTTATATCCAATATAATATACACAAGAACACAATACACAATACAAATATGAGTTCTTAATAATTAACAAAAGGTGTCTTAAGTTCTCAAAGTAACCAGGGCAACAGGCTTGAGTTTATCATGTTCAAGGCTTATTTGTTTCATATTTAATTCATTTAATAAGTAGAGACGAAAATCAAACATTAGGAACCGTACATTTTGCCGCGATAAAAAGTAGCCTATGTCCTTCCCTGGCTGTAAAGTACCAGTAAGCAATAAGTCAGCTAACACCGAGACGCGACGCTTCTTAAAAATGCAGCGCCGCGCCGCGTCGCGTGTCGGTGTAAATCGACGCTTATTATAAACGCGAAAGTCTATATAAATGTATGTTTGTTACTCTTTCACGCAATAACCACTGAAAGGATTTTGATGAAATTTGAAATGGCAGTAGTATAAGACTCCGGATTAACACATTACTTTTTATTACAGCAAAATGTACGCGACCCGCGGGATTTATTTTTCCGCGTACGAAGACGCGGGCATCATCTAGTACTATTATTAATGTGGTAAGTTGTGACTCTTTCACACAAAAACTACTGAACGGATTTTGATGAAACTTTACAGTAATATAGCTTATACATTATATTAACGAATATTATATAAATTATAAAGATATCGGGTAAACCCCAATTTAACGCAGGCGAAGTCGCGGGCATCAACTAAAATTGTATTTACCTGGATAAAGCCAGTCTCCCTGTGGCAGTTTGGCTCTGATCTCCACCGTGCCGTAGGTGAAGGCGAAGGACTTGGTGGTGATGCGGCCACTGACCACCGGCGGCAGGATGCTCGCGCCCCACGCCGCACTCTTGCAGCGCGACCAGAATGACGTGCATCTGGAACATATAAAAACTTATCGGTAAATATTATAACACCTATAATTAAGAGAATAGTTACACACGGTGGTTTTTAATTGTCATTTGAAGTTTTTTCGAGTTTAAATTTTGTGCTCAAATTAGCTAAATATACTTCTGTTATTAGGTATGAGATACGAAAATAAATTTACGTTTATGGTTGAAACAATTGTGAGTTTTTTTTAAGGGTCCATTATCGCCAATATACAAATGATTCAAATGATTGGGTTCAATTGATTTATCTGCTTGTTTATGTTTGCGATCAATGAAGGCCTCCACAGACGTGAGGCCGATCGTTTCAGTTAGAACTGACGTCAGTTCGGCCTGAACGGATTCGAGCACACACAGGGCAAAATAGCATCAGTTCGTTCTGGTTAGCCGCGAGCTACGGTCGTGTTTAATAATTGTGTAATAATTAAACATCGCGAAAACTCACTACGCTTGTACACGATACACGACCGCACTGCCGCGGCTATGGCGAGAACTGAAGCGATTAGTCCACACATGGTCCGTTCAGTCCATCCGTTCAGTCCAGAATTAATGTAGCCAACTTAGTTATTTTACAAAGTTTTACTACTAAATTAAGTATTTCATTCCCTCCTTAGTAGAAATTTAGTTGTTAGTAGTGTTTTAGTAAGAAAGAGCCAGACAGTAATCACATGCAAAATGGTCTAGGTTAGGCACAAAAAAAAATTACACCTTATCATAATAATACATTCGTCCGTAATTTGTACGTAATATTTCCTAGTATATTTTAATTTAACGGTAAAATTTATAATAAAATTCAATATAATATTATATAACATAATATTTTTAATATAAGTGGCGAAGGCTGCCTCTCCTCCATAGGGAGTACTAGCCTGTATAATAGGTAGCCATTTGAAAGAGGGGTTTTCAAAAGGTAAGTGGTAAGTGAAGCCGATAGAAATGGAGTTATAGGAACCCCACGCCATCGATATCCGCACTTGTCTCACAACGAGTGTACCAATGGGCGGCGATAATTGCTTACCATTGTGCAATCTGTCTGCTCATTTCCCCACCATGCCATACACATGTTGTACACTTACTCTTACACATTATGTTACCAATGATCAAAAGTAAAAAACTATAACTCGACTACGCAAATTATATAGCCTATGTTACACGGGCCATCATTACGAATATATTGACACCGCATTCGTTGAAATCGGATCAGTAATTTAGGCGATACGATAAAACCAACATGCATACATACGTAGACAGCCAAAATCATTACCCTTCCTTTTGGCTTCGCCGTAATCGGGTAAAAATATAATTACCCGCTGTAGAGGTCCAGTGTGCCCGCTGAAATGGAATGGCTGCTGAAATTGGGCAGATTCTGTAGCAACCTGGGCTCAATCCTGAGGAAACCCTCGCCCACGGAGATAGTGGGCGCGTTCGGTGGGCGCTGGTACGAAACAAAAGCATAATCCTGGAACGAAAACGTTTCATATTTAAAATAATAATCATCAGATTTCAGATACTCAGTACTAAACCGAAGTCCAATCGTCGTAAGTATTTTCTATACTTATAATCTCGTTTCTGTTAAGGGTCCATTCACACCGAAACGATACGCCACATGGCGCTGCATTTTTAAGATAGCTATTCCAAATTAAACTTTATTCATAATACAAGAAGATACACGTTTCATTGTAAGAGTTCAAATGTCAGGTTGCACCGCGCCGTACAGCGCATGTGCAGTACCTATATGACTGATGACATAATATGAAACGTGTATCTTTTTGTGTAGTAAATAAAGTTCAATTTTAAATAGCTATCTTTGAATGCAGCGCCGCGTCACGTCGCGTATCGTCGCGGTGTGAACTAACCCTTAGCACGCATACGAGTCATATAGTGTGCGCGTGCGATAGAGACATCATGTCAGTCCAAACGAGATCTAACCGATAATAATACAATTGCCCCCCCCCCCCCCCCCCCCCAGATTGAAATCACCTTGTCAGGTAGTTGGAGACTACCTGACAAGGTGATTGGAGATGACAAATGATGCGTCACAGTCCTTACTTAGCGTAATTAAATCTTAAATCCTTTGTAGCTAGCTCAGTAGTGTAATTGAATTTGGATAGAAATTATAGATACGTATCCATAATATATCGTAATACCAAACTATCCACCGATTTTAAGGGACGATTTACACCGAAATGGCTTCTGCTGGCAGCCGCTCACGGCCGCTGACGGTCGCTAGCAGCCATCTGTGGCCGTGAACGGCTGCGGTTGTCTCAAGCGAAACTCTGTTTTATAGTAATTAATATAAAGTTTTAAATTATATGACAGTTATGCTGCTGGCCGCTCCACTGTCATTTCGGTGTGCTCGGCCCTAACCGACTTCCAAAAAGGAGGTTTACAATTCGACTGTTTTTAAAGTGAAAACTTCTTTTGGCGCACCGCACACACATTTCTTCGTAGGCTGTAAGTGAGGCAGATCAGTCACGCTCTGATGTAAAAGGCTCGATCAGGCGAACCCGGGACCGCCGAGTTTTTCTTCGTTGGTTGTGAGTGAGGCTGATCCGCCACGCTCTAAGGCTCGATCCGCACTTCCGCCGTGCGGTCTTTTTGTAGTCGTTCGTTTCGATTTGCCCCTCACTAGGAACATTTTTCAAGGCACTTCAAAATAAACATACCGGTTCATCGGGTATATACTGCTCGAATCTCCACAGATCTTCTCGGAGACCGTCGAAGTTGTCCTCGAATATGATCTGTCCGCCGCACGCCCTCTTCAAGTCGCGCACCACGGTCAGCGTGCCGGGACAGTCGCTCACCGGCAGCGCGGCGTCCGCGGAGGAGTTCGGATCGATCAAATCTGGAAATTCGTGGAGGTAATTTAAGTTTGGAGCGGGAGATATTATTGTAAGATTTTTCCAACACAATGTCTTTACAGGAATAAGCCTAAATTTATGCGGGAACCGACTACCACCGTACCCTAGCTTACAACTTAATGCTGTAGTACATTTATCCGATTTAAAGTTGGAATTACTTGCGTTGATAATATAATTTGTCCCGGTTGAACAATCGAAAAAGTATATTAAGCGTATTTTAAATAAATCTTTTGGTCATGGAAAGCCACAACACCGAGAGAGCTGGAACTGCTACCCACTACTTAAAATTATTATATGCCATCTCACGTCCACAAGTCATTTCTCGAGATTTTTTTTATAAAATAGGTGGCAAGCCAGCAAATGGATAGCATGATGGATCGCAAGCGCCTTGCCGGCCCCTCAGAAAGGATACGCTCTTTTTTTTTTGAGGGTCGAAGATCGTAGTGGTCCGGAAATACCGCTGGCGACAATTCCAGAGTTTTATTGTGCGCGACAGAAACTCCGGGAACAGCGCACGATGGAAGACTGAACTTATCTAGGTGATGAGGATGGAAGTACCGTCACCGATTAAAGAAAGAGGAACAGATAAACAGCTACATTGTAAGCTTTCGATTTTATTGCACTACTACAAGCAGACGGTGTGTCCACGATTGTGTGGAAAAAATAATATAACAGTAATATAATATTTTCTACTCTGTGGTCCTGTCGCGTGCGGAGGTTCACGGAATTCACACCTACCTTGCACAATAAACGTTTGCTTGTCATTGACGTAGCCGGCTCTGTTATACACAATGTTCGTGTAGTAGTAGATGACATCCCCCGGCTTGAGCTGTATATTCTTGTTGTGGTACAACCACCTTCCGTCCTTTGGCTTAATTAGTTCAGCGCTGATGGTCCCGAAGGCGTCTTTGTCGATTTCCTTGTTCACATTCCCTTGGAAAACGAATAGCGATATGCCAGGTATATCTGTAAATAATGGGTTATTTAAAAGTATTTTCGAGGGGAAGTGTTTATGTATCGCCTCGAGCATTATATACGTTGTAAAAGGTAGGAGGTATAGCACCTGGAAGATATACTTAACATGTTCATCGTAGGTCCCGATGATTCTAATTAGGTAGATTAGTGATGCGACTCGAATAGGATTTTGCGACTCGAGTAGCTCGAACATTTTTACGACCTCAGTCGAATCACACTCGATTTTTCGAGTCACTTGAGTAAAAATGTCACTCAAGATGCAAGTGTGCATTGATACCTATATTAATTAGTATTAATATCACCATAACATTTTTGACCACCGTAAAGCATTTTTTATGGTTTGGCACCCATTACAGTGTATTTATTTTTTGTTTTCTGTACCTACCTTAGCGGTAACAGAATGAAATCGATGCGCAGGGTTGACTCGGTAACTCGAGTGCAGGCTCAAGTAAGATTTTTTTTCAATCGAATACGAGTTTGACTTGAGTGACTCGATTAAAATCAGGGCTCAGTCGCATCACTGAGGTAGATAATAATTTGTAGTTTGTAGATAGTTACTGTATACTGGTGTGGTTCGATTTGTGGCACCTATCACCTATGAATAATTAACTATGGTGTTTTTTGTTCTATAACATAGTATTACGTCGTAATTACTGTAAAGATATGGCGCTATTCATATGGTAACGTTATACTCCTTTACCCAACTTTAAAACAAGTGTAGACATAATATTCTGATGGTCCAAATGGATAAGTATTAGAGTTCTATAGAACTCTAATACTTATCCATTTCATTATTTTCAGTATTTTCAAGCAATTTGATGTTAATAAATCCGTTTAATTATTGGTATTGGTATACAAATACCAATAGGTACAAACCTAGTATTATCTTATGAACTTGACCTGACTTACCTACATACATATAATACATAATATTGTGTTGCGAATATAATTATAATGGTCCGAACATGGCCTAAACAGAATCTTATCGTGAGTTTCGTTTCTTAGTACAAGAACTTCAAAGACATATTTATAGTCCTAATTCTAAAACGTTTAGCGTAGTGCGCTAGAAAATTGCAAACATTTCAATATCTATTATTAGTTCGTGTTTTCCGCATTTTAGATTCACCTTAGTATGTAAGACCTGTTCCTAAAGACCACCAACAGACCAATTTACCGTTAGTAAGACAACATATTTACGGTCATTAGCTGTACAGTATATAATACCTAACTTTTATAAACTCAGGTTGAAACAACTTTATATTAAGTACTTAGAGCAAAAAAATAAAGCGCAATTTTTAGAGATCCGTACCTCAAAAGGATAAAACGGAACCGAAATTAAATAATTTCTTTTAATTAATTCGAATTGGTTGGAAACAAATCTATATTCAAAAGTGAGTTCAAAAGAAACCTTTCGGATCATCAAATACTTAGATTTGTTTCACCACAATATTATCTACTCAAATTAAATTTCAATCAAGTAGCCATGTCGCGAAACTGCTAAAACTGAGCTTGTTGCAGAAACCATAATTATCTTTCCTAGTAATACTAATACTTACTCCAAAGCAATAATATAAACTCTCCTGATGAGAAACGGGTAAAACACGTTGTTTTTTTTTTCTAAAACCCATCTCAAGGCAGTCGAAGTCTGATTAGCCTGCGGTAAACAAACAAATAAAAAAATTACACACCTGGTATAAAAACCCGCAGTCCCTTGGGTTTTAGTGGCTGTATCGTCACTTTTGGCGACTGAAATTCCGTCTGAGCCAGTACTTGCACGTAGCACAAGACCAACACGAGCACACGAGTTGCTCTCCTGGCCGCCATTTTCCAACTGCAAGTTTGCGAACGTTGCGTTGTTGCTTGTGTGACTGGTTATTCCGAGTTTTTGAGATGAGTACGGAAACTACGAATGAGGATAAACCTGTTAAAATATCGATGTTGTCGTCAGACATAGGGGTCAATATTTGTGTTATTTCGCATTTATTTAAGACCTATTTACAGCGTTCCATTTGTCTGTCTTATGTAATAAGGTGCCAACCAAATTTCAATTTACTTTAGTTATAATAATTGTATCTACTGAGTACCGACTGGGTAATTGCATTTTATTTCGGTAATTTATTATGAGATAAATAGGTCCCTAAGACCTAAGTAATAATCAATCATACTTTCTTAGAAATATGTATGTGATGTTCGACTGATAGTGATCTAAATAGGTAACTTACGTATATCAAATATTTGACGTCACTTCCCATACAGGGTCTGGGCCCATATCTCAACGGGGAATTTCCAAATCATATAATATAATGTATTACAAACAGCGCGCACCATTTTCTATGTAAATTATTCTTTTAAAACTGTAGTTTCCTCATTCATGATTAGATGTGAAAACACTCGATGTAACACGACACTTAGGCCCACTTGCGCAGGTCTGGGTTAAAGTTAACCCTGGGTTAAATATTATGATGTTATCTCTCTCGTTCTTTGTATTTATGAAAGTGTAGGCACGTTATTTTCACCAACGGTTAACTTTAACCCAGATCAGTGCAAGTGCGCCTAAGGCCCACAGATCTGGGTTAAAGTTAACCCTGGGTTAACTTCAACAAAGATCTGCGCAAGAAAGCCTAAGTAGAATACGAAAGAAACCAATTAAAATAAGAACCACGACCAATCTTTTACTGTGAAATGTGATATTTACCTTATGTCAATCCATAAGTGTAGGTAATCCCCCGCCGCCGTCATCACATTTTATACATTTACATGAATCATACATATTTTTTGATCCTCTAATCCTTTAATTTAATCTGCATTATATTACATGAAACATATTTAGTTGCTACGCTTTGTGCAATTTTATGGGGACAAAGATTCAATCGCACTTCTTAAATTTTTGACACAACAAACACACATACAATAACTTCAGTTTAAATATTTGGACTTCAATACATTAAAAATATTATGCGATGCAGGACGCAATAATCCACATTTTACACGCAATCGTGTACGCACGAGTCGAGTGTCGATGCACGCACTTTCCGCGCACTTACCTAAGGCTGGACTATTTGATCCGGAATCCGGCGGGCCGAGGAAAATTCAGAACACTGAAAATAGAACTCTGCGCTAAAACAATAGAGCTGAAACTCGTACACACAAATGTTGAGTCAAATGTCAATGTCATATTCGACTGCTCGACACTTCGATTTTCAACTCTATTGTATTAGCGCAGATATCTTTTTTCAGTGCTCTAAATTTTCCAGGGTCCGCCGGATTCCGGATCATATAGTCCCAGCCTAAGCTAGATAGCTAGGATAGAATTGCCGTAATACAGCCATGATTGAATGTTTTCTATGTAATAAAACTGACCTTTAAATTACCTCTCTCTTGGAAACCGTGCTATTTTGTTTAGGATAAATAAAATATTCATTAACGCTGTGTTACGGCTGCTATATGTCGGCAACGCTATCTTAGGAAAAGTTATATAGTTCCGCGATTTTTTCTCCCTCATACATCATTGTTGCTCCATCCAAACTGAAAACACTGCAACACTAGCAAGTAGCAACCTTTATTTAGTTTCTCCCTCATACATCATTGTTGTTCCATACAAACTGAAAACACTTCAACACTAGCAAGTAGCAACCTTTATTTAGTTTCTCCCTCATACATCATTGTTGCTCCATCCAAACTGAAAACACTTCAACACTAGCAAGTAGCAACCTTTATTTAGTTTCTCCCTCATACATCATTGTTGCTCCATCCAAACTGAAAACACTTCAACACTAGCAAGTAGCAACCTTTATTTAGTTTCTCCCTCATACATCATTGTTGCTCCATCCAAACTGAAAACACTTCAACACTAGCAAGTAGCAACCTTTATTTAGTTTTTCCCTCATACATCATTGTTGCTCCATCCAAACTGAAAACACTTCAACACTAGCAAGTTAGCAACCTTTATTTAGTTTCTCCCTCATACATCATTGTTGCTCCATCCAAACTGAAAACACTTCAACACTAGCAAGTAGCAACCTTTATTTAGTTTCATTATTATTATAGGCACATGAATAAAAGACACGTTTTAAAGATTATGAAATTTAAACAAGATATATTTCCTCGAGTGGAGTTTTATTTATTGTAAAACACATAAAACACATAGTTAATAGTAGAGATAGTTTAAATACTCTTAACGCTTATTTAGTAGATATTTAATAGGTATTTTAGAATTACATTAAGATAATAACATAGCGGGGACACAATATGGTTTAACCTAACCCTTTTCTCTCCGTTTTATCACATTAACAATAAAGATACTAAGAAATAATAAAGTGTCAATCATTGTGAGATTGTTCACATTACAGGATACAAAATAAATTAATCACAACAAACATAATAAGAGTAATGAGCACATAGATATCCACATTCTACAGTGCTTTCGGCTCACTGAAGAATAGCCAGGTGGACGACAGGTGGGTCACAGCCTTATGATATATCTATAAAAATAAACAAAATTGAAGTGTCTGTTTGTAATTTAAAATGAACGGCTTTTCACTTACGCATATGAAATTATATACGGTAAGTTCTTACAATAATTCAAATTTTAAAGTATATTTTTTTATTTTTGTCCGTCCGTCTGCCTGTCTGTGTGTCTGTTTGTTTATTCCGGCTAATCTCAGAAACGGCTAGACCTATTTTCACGAGACTTTCCAGTGTAACTGGCAGATAGCTGATTTTATAAAGATTAACATCCCAAGGGTACTTTATCTTAGGGTTCCGTTTAAAAAAATAGGGTTCCGTTTCCGTTAGTACTATGCAAACGAAGTTGCGTGCACCAGCTTGTTTAATATAATAACGTTTTGGAAAATCAGTTATAGAAATTTTAGGCACATGATTTACTGCATATGTAAAGACAAGAAAGAGAGATAAGCTGTTCGTTTTAACCCGCGCGGTCGGCTTCTTACGCAGCGGACGATGACGAAATTGAAATTTTCGAATCATAATACGCACTTACACTTACTTACACCTACACTTTCGACTTTTTTATCATATAGCCAAATTGGCATCCAAATACATTCATTCGCTGTAAAAATAAAACCCACGTTTTGGTAGTCAAGAAATAAATCATAGTCTACTCAGTACTAACAGAACCACACAAATAGTTAAAAATGGCTAAAGAAGTGGGCACCGGACAAGTTAAATATTAGATCTAAACTGTTTCTTCTTAATGATCTATCAACATAGAAATCTTGCTTAAAAACAATTACAATAAAATAGATATGACACTCATCGTACAAACATATACATACATACATACATATACAGAGTATTACAATATTTCATAGGATACTAATTTCATTAGTAATTAGAATATTATATTTTAGGACTAACCATAAATAGTGTACAAGATGCCTGATTAAATATATCCTACATTTATATTTACAAAAAATATAATCATACTTACATAGTTTGAATGTAGGGTAGTTATTTAATGTAGCTTTGTAATAAACTTAAAACTTCTGATCATTTTGTGACCGGGCCCATAGGAGAGGTAATCCTACCCCATCCCATATACATAAATACAGTTGAATAAGAGTACATAATACCAAACTGAGGCCCAGACTCGCGTTTTTTCTTAGCCAAGGATGGACTTGTGCATGGGAGATCTGGCTTGATAGGATGGTTTGCCCCTATTTCACCGTTGCCATAGCATCCCACTATTGGTGTATCTGGGAATGCAGATCTAAAACAATCCTGCTCAAATTTATGCTTCTGATCTCGTCCAACGCACGACAGTTTTAGTGCAGCGCTGTACTCGAAACGTGGCACTTGTTTTGAAAACTGAAAAAAAATATTATATAAATAAATTATTCTTATTACAATCAATATGTAACAGTCATTTTATTTTATTGTTAAATAGTAAACAAACATATTGTATTGAATAATACATATGTACAATATAAGAATTTACCTCAGTTATTGAATGTTCAATTTTTGCTTTCGACCATTCTGACGAGTCCAAAATTAATGAAAACATATCAAAGTTACTTTCAATGTTTCCTTTATCTTTTGGTACAGTAAATGCAGCAATAGAAATTAAATTCTCGCTTATATAGTGTTTGTTCTTGTTGATGGAATCCACAATACCCTGTATGTCGATATGGTCAAAGATTGTATCATCAACAATACAACCCCCTAATGCATACGGAATATCTGGTTGCCTGAAATTGAAAAAAAAAAAATAATAATAATTTTTAGCTTAAAAAAAGCTTAATCATTTTCAATAACATGCAAATACAAAACTAAAGAGATTTTTTTGGATTTCTGTTATGACAATCCTATTACACTAGTTCTTAGCCTGGGTTAGGCTTATCCCTAAAAAACTTTAATTTCTGTCAAAAAAACATTTTCACACATATTAAAATAAATAAAATTTCTATAAGAAAAAAATAACTTACACTTTTTTAAAATGGTTCAGTAGTATTATGTCCTCCACAGTGTGCAACAGGTATTTATCCGTAACAAATACAATAATGCCCTTAAAAATTCTAGTTGTTGATAGCCTTTCAACAACATCAAAGAAATCCTCCTTCATGTTATTATAAGACTTGATATTTATTCTATGAAATTGGACATCTGGTATACTTGGTATATATAGCCCTCCAATGAATGGAGGCGACTTGAGGTGGGTTATTGTATGACGAGACGTTACCGACTGCGGCAGAGGCATGTAGCTTAAGTAATCAGATTTGATTGTGATCATACAATTCTTTGGCGCACTTGTGTATTTGTAGATTACGTCTAAAACTGAAAAGAAATAAGATATTATAATGACAACATGTAAAAATTTAAAAATGAAAATTAACTATTCTTAAAAAATTTAATAAACATGTGCTATTTTATATTAGGAGGAAAGTGGTAACAAACAATGTCTTTTGATGGCATAACACTCGTTTTTCTTTGCTTTGCTGGTGATTTATTTTTAAAAAGCAAAAAAGCAAGGACTGAAATATAATAACAATACATACAGCAATGATCTCTCTTGCAGCTTGGTTGACATGTCTTGGGCTCGATGTTCTTGCACTGATGTGTCATGCTGTAAGCAGAGATATTGGCAAATGTCATAACTACCAAAGGTTCCGTGTTAAAGTTTCCAGACTTCTTGAAATGAGTTTTGCAGCTCAAAGAGCGGGGATGAAAATCTATAACAAAATCTTCTGCGCAAGTGTTCTCCTTAATCAAACTTTGCACAGCAGAGTGCCAAGTTGTGCAGACATTGTTGCAAAGCATTTTGTCCTGCCAATCTAGGTTACTTAATATTTGCTTAACTATAATATAGTTTAAAATTACTTTGTCTATTAAATCTTGATTACAATCAATAGACTCTATGTGGTCTCTTAATAAAGTATCCCTTTTAATATATGCTTTAATGTGCTCATTGAGTTGCAGTTTTATGCAACTTGGTAGTTCTTCCTGTGGGTCTTTTTTCTCAACTTCTGTCAATCCCTCCTCCGACTGGGAAAGCATAGCGCTCGGGGATTTTCCGGATGTAGCCATTTTGTTAAAGCTCTGTTACTATATCGTAGCTTCTATTAATCGGGTCTCCCTTCAGTAGGGCTAATATGAAGCAGTACAGATACACAAAAAAAATTAATAAATAAAATCCAATGTAGATCATAACATCCCTAGAATGCTTTCTCAGTTGTCCTCTGTTATGTATTTCGACAGGATCGTAAGCACCCAAATTGCCTTGTGGTACAGTGAAGTACTCGTATGTTAACCAAACGAACATAGGAAGGTTGAACAAAAATAAACCGAGTTGGCCGTGTAGCAGCAATAAGAATGTTATGAAAGTGTGTGCGATATACTTTGGCAAAAGCCAATAATTTAGTTTATCGCAACATTCTTGCGCATTCAAATAATCGCATTCTAGGTCAGACAAAGTAATAATATAGTAAACTAGCAGGAATAATATAGCACCACTATTGATTAATGACAAAGAAAACAATAATGTTTCTGCAAATAACATTACTATTATTCAACTTTTAGTTTCACCGCCGAGACTCCGTGCTTTTTTTGATTTAAAACATAATATTCAGTCTCCAGAGAACACAAAATTATAATTAATTAAAATTTTTGTTCTATAAGTAGAGGTTTTTGGAATTATTCTACATTTATTTTTGTTACTACTTTATTATTCATTTTAGTGTACGCGCACAATTCACAAATTTATAAATTACCTACGACAATTTAGATTTTTGATTTCGATCGCATTCACATTTGTTTGACTTTGACAGATGCATAACAATTTTTTTATAATTATGGCTCTTTGGCTTAAAACTATTGCCAGTGTCAAGTTAAAAAAGGGGGCAAAGGGTACCCCTACCTCAAGCAGAGAAACACAACGCTTCAGTCTTCAAGTGCTATTTCCCATCGGTTTTCTGTGAGGCCGTCTTTTTTATCCGGTCGAGACGACTCATTCGTCCCGAATTACCTACTCGCACCTATAATAACTAAGTTGTTACAGCGAACACTTAGGCCAAAAAAGAATGTAAACAGTGCAGTAGCGACCTCGTCCACGTCGAAACGCGTGACGCGTCGCCTACGCATAGAGCCACCTCTGGTGATGATGCGGTAATGCCGCGTTTCCACTAGGCAACATTTGGCGCGCGACACGTGACGCTCAACAAGTACGGCAACGTTGCCCAACAGCGCGCGACGTTGCCAGCTGGCGCGCAACATGACGCGCGGCTTGTTGTTTGTTTAAAGAGCATCGTTAGTTGAGCATCAATTGTTGTCGAGTGGAGACGTGACGCGGAACAATGTCTGTAGTGTGGTGTAACGAACGAGTGCTCAAATTAATAGAACTGTACCAAAACTATGAATGTTTATGGGATACTGTTCACAGAGACTATAAAAATAAATTAAAAAAACTAGATGCATGGGATTCAATAGCAAAAACACTAGATGTGTCTGCGAAAGAGGTTGAAAGCAAGGTACATACTCTTCGATCGCAATTCACTCGCGAGAGGAAGAAATTGAAATGTTAAAAAAAAACAGGAAGTGGCAGTGAAGATCTTTTTAGCAGTAAATGGTTTGCATATGAACCTTTGCTGTTTTTAATAAAAGGTGAAACAACAACTGGAAATAAAGACACAATTGAGAATCATGTAAGTTTTTTATTTTTATAAAATATTAACCTAGCTACGTACTTAACTGTTTTATTTAAGCACGTTCATTTTGCCAAGATACCCTCCCTTGTTCACTAATGAAATAATTTGAAAAATTATCTCTTATTATGGATGGTTCCAGAGACAAGTCCATATTTTCATTCTCATCTTCTAAAGGATGTAGATTATTTTCTGTTACTTCATTACGCCAAGAGCCGTTTATTACATTAAATTCAGAATCTTCTCTGTCATAAGTTCCTGGTGGAGTATACAAGGCTCTGGAACGCTTATTTCGACTCAAAAAATTATGCAAATATATACAAGTCGTGGTAACAAGCTCAGCATTGTCACATTTTAGTTCAATTGGACTCCGAAATATACGAAAAACAACAGACATCACACCAAAAACGTTTTCTACGATTCTTCGTGCCCGCGAGAGTCTGTAGTTAAAAATTCGTTTTATGTTACCTTTTTCGTAAGTTCCAGGGTAAGGTCTCATTAAATTTTCAGACAACGCGAACGCACTATCTCCGACGAGTACATAGGGTAATTGTACATTAGTTGATTCTAAAGTTTCCACTGGTGGCAAAGATAGTGTCTTGTCAATCATTTTCTTATATAATGCTGTTTCACGGAATAGTCCTCCGTCAGATGATTTACCTCTAGCACCGACATTTGCATAAAGAAAATTATATTGTGCGTCAACAATAGCTAAAAGGACTATACTAAACTGTTCCTTGTAATTATAATATTCACTGCCAGAGTTCGGTGGCGCTATAATAAGCACATGTTTACCATCTATAGCACCGACACAGTGGGGAAAATTCCACAACATGTTAAATTTTCTTGCGACATCCTTCCATTCCTCTTCATTTGATGGAATCTGAAATGTTAAGCTTAATATATATTTTTTTTAAGGTGGAAGACCATAACTCTACGGAACATCAAAATGAAGAAGCGCGAGTAGATCAAACCGAAACAATTTCACAAACTGGGAAAAAAGTAGCGAAGAAGCGGAGTCAAGACGAAAAAATAGATGAAGCTTATGAAGTAATGAAGAATGTAAAAAAAAGATTGGAGGATAGAGATGAAATGACAGATGAATTTGATGTTTATGGGAAGTATGTGGCATCAGAACTTCGAAATATAAAGAACGAATATTCTACTCTAATAGCCAAGCAATTTATAAATAATATATTGATTGATGCTCGTATTGGAAAGTATCGACAAGAGTATAATACGTACGGCTATAGTACAGAACGGCAAAGCACACCCGTCACATCAGCAAGTAATAATGGTAGCACAACCCAGGACAGTGTTCAACAAAATAATGATGAAGATGTTGTTAATTTTGAATTACGTAATATCATGTCAGATTTACAGGATTAACCCACAATTAAGGGATTTTAAATCATTAACAGACGTTGATTATTTGAATAAAGCTTAATATTTAACCTATCAAATCTTTCATTTTATATGGAGTTTCCTGACCCCCTAACCTACAAAATGTACAAATGTCTCTACAAATGTAGAGTTGGAGGAGTCAAGTAACTCCTTTGCTGACTGTAGGTACTTACCCTTACATAATCTTTTAAATTCTGAATCAGTGCTCTGCAAACTTCTTGTACAATTTTACTAATTAATTGTCTTGATATTTTGAAGGTGTAGGACAGTAAAGTATATGAATTTCCGGTTGCCAAATATCGAAGTGTAACAGCCAGTCTGAGAGAAGCACTAGTTGCATTTCGAAATTTTGTATCTTGCTTCGATATTATGGGTTCAATTTTTTGTAACAGTATCTCGAAGTCTGTTTTGCTCATTCGGGTAAAATTCTTAAAAGATCCATCAACCACACTTAGATCACTGAATACATTTTCTTTATTTTGTAGGTATTTTCTAATCCACCAACGAGGTTTTTTTCTTCTTGATGCATTTTTCGATAAAATTATAACCACTGCCGCTGAAATCAACACTAGTTCCTCCGGCGACATGTTGCCGACGACTGACAAAGTAGTAGATGTGGAGACAGACAACGTCGTTAAACAAAAGTTCCGCGCTGACTTTCGTCATGTTGCGCAACTTGTTGTGCAACATGTCGCTCGCCAAATGTTGCCTAGTGGAAACGCGGCTTTAAGCCGCGTTTCCACTAGGCATTATGAAATGTTATTGTATTATGACTTAGGTAGGACTACTTCCAATGCAAAAAATAAAATTAAAAAATCTGAGCTGCATACTATATTTAAGTATCTCAAAATGGATGCTGAAAAACCGCTATATTTTGTGATTTCTGTTGCCCATGGGCATCTGCGACACAAGGGCAGCGACTAGCGGTTAGCAACCATAAGTAATTATTTTGACTACTTACCCCGTGGTTCAAAAAGATGTACCATAAAAAACCAAACAATGTTTATGCCAAAACTTTATTTCAACAATCTTTTCTTAGGCTAGTAAAGGCTTAGGTAATATTTACAAGGCTTCAATATACGGCAAGGTAAAAAATTATATCGTAATAGCTTACAGCATTGACTTCAAATTTGATTATCACAAACGACCATGATACACTTAGCTCCAATATACGATAAATATTACTTAAGTATTGACTATGTAAATTTAAATATAAAATATACAACCTTCTCCTAAACTACTCAATATACTTCGACTCTTCCTGTTTTATTAGCTAATAAATGATAACCAATGTTGACTAATACCTATGTTGATATTAAAGAGATTTTTACAAAGGTACCACATAAGGACTTTAAAATATTTACCCAGATTGACTTGAATAAAATTAATTGATTCTTCAAATGTTATAAATTTACAGTTATGGTAGGTAGTCAATTTATGACTGTACAGAGTGGCGACATCTGGCGACATTGTTAACTTGCGTTCTTCTTTTATTAATGGTATGAGACACTCGTAGTTTAACATAATATTATTAATATTCAGGTAATGGGGCGTTTGTTTTGTATATGTGATAGAAATACAAACAAAAAGAGCCAATTTCTGTCACGAATTTTAGCGTAGTGTAACTTATCGAGTAAAATTAACAACATCTTAAACATGGAGCTGGAATGGGCTTAACTTGTTTTATGCAATGCAATATAATGAAGCCATTAATTAATTTACGAACAGCTTAAATATTTCAAACATAGCACAGATATCACTTCGGAATATTAATTACCAATTACAAAACAAATATCATAAAACTCTCCTACCGTACAACAATAGTAACAAATATGTAGTTATAATGTACACCTAATGAAAACATTAAATCTCACTTAATATCTTGTTAAATAAACGTAGTCTAATCTCACGAGTTAAATAATTAAATCGCACTTTGACCCCAAACACTGCGCACACAAACACCCATTGATATAATTCGCTTAACTAAGTAGGTACAATTTCGATGAGCAATTAGAAATTTTATAAGTTAGTTATATAATTTACTTAGATAATGGAATAATACTTAGGTATGTTTAGTAAAGCGAAAAAATCAGAGATTAATCTATTGCGAAAAGTTTGTTTACATTCCTATTATTCCTACAATTCCAGTTTATTTTAAACGTAACCTAAATAAACTGTAAGTTATTAGCTAATAAAATTGTTCTCGGAAGTGTTAAAAGCGAAGATAATGACTCCCTTGATACACTACAATGTAGCGTAATGTTCTCATAGACTACGACGCGAATAATTTATTTATATATTTTCATAAATATAGCACCAAACAGCATGCGAGAGTACTTATATGCGAGTACTGTCGTATACTGACACCGCTGCGTTCCGTTCCTCTTCATCAATACGATATTGCAAAGAACTTACGGAAATATTTAGTTGTGTAAGTTTGATATATTGGCACATATTTGGCAGTAATGCCATATTCGTTGTCATTACCGGTAATAAATTAATTAAATTATAAATGCAAATAATGGCAATATTTTTCGATATTCGTATACGTCGACTGTGAGTAGCGGCGAGCGACGAACCGTATACTTCATAACCGTCACGTCCATTACATAATACATGAGCGACAATACCACAACAAACATTTATGCAAACATTCCGGCAGCTGTGAGATGAACGGTGCACCTAGCCTAAATCTTTAAGACGATACACTGGAATGATACATTTTCAAGAATGTTACGTTTGTGAAATATAATTTTAATAAATAAAAAACAAATAATAACTATTTAACAAAACTACAAACGATTACTCGAAACTACACATACTATAACATTTATATAGGGACTTAGCAGTAGTTGGAAATAAATACAATATAGAGTGATGAAAGAACATTTGCATAAATGGTTTGTTCGGAGCCGGCTTCCTACTTTAATCTTATTGAATTTGTATCTAATATTGTTCCCAAGCTGGTCCCACCCATGACGATGGCTTGTAAATATGCACTTTGCGATCCGACGTCCTCATATACATAGCTGGAAATATCGGACCAAACGTAACGATCCGACATCCTCATATACATAGCTGGTAATCTCGGACCAAAGGTAACGGTTGTCGAATGCTAAAATACTAGCAATGTGCACCTAAACAAGACTGGAATGTCGTTATTGAATTGGGAATTAGCTATCCATGAGGAGACTATTTTTTGGTTCGTTTAAATATGTGCGTCCATCAAACGATTTCTTCAAAGTCTCGTAGAAGAGCACAAGCACTCGCTTTCCCCTAAATTTTAGTCATCGGGCGGAATGCAGAATCCACAACTATGTTGAGTATTACATAATTATAATTTACTATCATTATATACATAAGTAGATACGCCTCAGCAACTAGAATCGATTAATATACGAGCCAACAAAGCCCAATTTGATGAATGCTTTGCACTCATACTTAGCTATAGACTACATTAAACAACTAGCGACATTCATATCAATAATTAAGTACCGGTAATTAAATAATAAACTTCAAGTCCCCACTGTATACACTGCGTGTATACAGGTATTTCTCTAACATTCTAATATAACGTAAGTCACTATCTTGGAAGAACGAGACACTGTGTTCAGACTAGTGTTTGTCCTACTGCTTTAACATTACACTTCAAACAACAAACATGACTATTTCACTGTTTCACTGTTTCTAAGATTCTGTAACTAGTGGGTTACTCACAGTACCACATAGGCTTCGTTTAGAGCTGGACATGGGTGGTGGTCCCTCGAAGGAGTGCGGGTCAGGTGGCATCGCCATACTCAATTTTCTCCCACGAATAATGTTTGTCCACAGGCCTCGGAGCTGGCCTGGCCAACGCCGCGCCCATGACGGGGTCGCTCTGCTGCATGTTACTTCGACTGAATAAATTCGGTATTGACTCCATATTATTCAAATAGTTATCGTACGGATCATTGTCCATACTCATAGTCTCGAGACCGAACTGTCTCAGGTCGAAGTCCGTCGTACTCCCGTAGCCATTATTCTGCGAATCCTCATTATGAAACACGAGCGGTAAGTCGTTCATATCCTCGAAGCCCATTCTCGTGTGGCCGTGAAGGTCTCCGTTGGTGATGGGCGTCATGCTCATTCTCTCCGTCAGGTCCTCATCGATGTCCATGACGCTGGGTGTCGTGTCGCAGTTGCTCGTCAGTATGTTGTATAGGTTGTCGTCGTGTTCCGGCGACGTGTGGTTCGCGAAATTCGCGTTGAACTCGTTACTCGCCAAGAGATCGACGTTCAAATCGGTGTCGATTTCGGGTACCGGCCCATCGTTGCACCTGTTATTTAGAGCGTCGAACTCCGCACAATTGAGAATATCATCTTGAATGGCGTTTAGCTCCCTCTGCGTGCTCTCCGTAGTGAGTGAGTCGCCGACGTGATAGTCCAGGAGGTCCTCGCCCAGTATGTCACTGGGAGTGAAGTCGGATCCATCCTGGAAACCGGCGTCCAGCGAGCCGTTGGACGAGATATCAGTCACGCTTGAAGGAAGCTCACCAGATTTCGCGATTATTTCGAGGACGTCCTCTATCTCCTCGTTCAGGCTGCCCTCGGCCATGGGCAGTGAGGCCTCCTGCGGCGCGGGCGGCATGGGTGGTGGCGGCGGCGGCGGAGGCGGGGGAGGGGGCGGGGGCGGAGCCACCTGCTCAGCTTTGAAGGGCGTCGACGAAACTAAAGTTATGGGGACAATTTTTATTTCACCTCCGTTTAAGAGAAGGGCCGTGTTCGTGGTTTTCGCGGCCGCGTCCGCACGCAGTTCGGCGCCGGGTGGCGTGACGGCGACGACGCGGACGAAGCGGTCGCGCGCGGCGTCCGTCGCCGGCGCCGCCAGCACGTACTGCGCGGCGGGCGCCGCGTTGCAATGGTTCTTGCGCTCGTGCGCATCGATCTGCGCCTGTAACTGCGTGATATGCAGGTGCTTTTGCAGCAGGAGGCGACTCTGTGTGCCGGCCGTGGAGCCGGCAGCGTCCCGCTTCGCTACTAGCTGCTGCCGCAGATCCTCCACCTGTCGCTTCAGCTCGCGTATCTGCCGGGACTGCGACTGCACCATGTTCTCCGACGGCTCAGAGTCGGCCTTCGACTCCGGCGACGCCACCGACATCGGCGACCGGGGCGGCTCATCCTTCACGTCCGCGTTCAGGCGCAGCCGGTCTATGAGCTGCGTCTTGGGCCCGGAGACGGGAAGGTTTCGACGCTTGCACTCGGCGCGCAGGTCCGGCACCTTCATGTCCTCGTAGCGGCCGGAGGGGGGCAGGGGAGGGGGCGGCGGAGCGGCGAGGTCGGACGAGTCAGAGGCAACGGACGCGGCGGGCGAGGGCGGCCACATGAGCTGCAGCAAGAGTTGCTGCTGTTGAAGGAGCAGGTCGTAGGGCGTCTCCGCGGACTCAGGTGGCGACGGTGCCTTCTGTGCGCTCGGCGGGCCCTTGTACTCGTGGAACTTGAAGCGCGACCGACACGGGGTCTTGTTTTTCTTGCACCGTGACTTCTTGTCCTTGCCGGGCGCGGGGTGCTGCGCGGCGGTGGGGAAATGCGCGGACGGCGGGGAGGGGGAGGGGGATACGTCGTCCGGCGGGCCGCAATAGGAGGAGGGGGGCTGCGGCCGCCCGGACGCACCCTCGCTTGTGGCCTTGAACGCTACCGTGCCGCTCTTGACCGCGCACTCGATGTTCTCCTCGGTGTGTAGTATGTTCTTCTTGATTAGCTCGAGCGGGCCGGGCCGGTGCGACAGCTGGTCGTTCAGCTGATCCGCGAGAATGGCCTTCTTTAACATTCGCTGTTTCTCCGCTAAGCTGGGGTCGACGTGGCATTCCTGAAAAAGTAATTAAAGATTAAACCCATCTTTCCATATTATGTAGACCACAGAATAGAAAACAAATGGAAATGCGAAGTAGGCGTGGTTCGACTAAGCGTTCTTACGCGTACATAATTATTTACATTCAAGATTCGTCAAATGTCATTTTACTGAGAATACAAAACGTTGCAAGTACTTTCCGTATTATAATAAAATAAACCTTATCCATTGGTGTGAGGGTATATTTTAAAATAAAATAATTATGCTACTTTTGACTAAAAATATAAACAACCAATCAAATGAATTCTTTGGGTGTAGTGCGATGTATGATCGTTGTATTTATGTGAGTTTGGCGACAACGACTTCCATACTATGTAATTGTCATATAACACTTCCACTTGTCTTCGGTTCCGTGATGTAGACACAATATAATTATCAGTTATCACCGTTATCTACATACTGGAAGCAAAACTTAAAGAGTAAAGAATAAGTTTTTTTATACGTTTATGTAAAATAATATGAAAAAAAAAACAAATAATATTATGTACATGACGTTTCATTTGGGTAGGTAAGCGATAAAACAATGTTGAATCTGTATTTAAATTATTTTTTGTAAGTAGGTCATTGATATTTATATGGCGCATATAAACTAAAACAAAATTCTTTCACTGTCTTGTCTTCAAATAATTCAATACAAAGTTTGTTTTTGGTGGTAGCGATTTGTTGAATTCTACCATTTTTTGGGTTCTGTACCCAAAGGGTAAAACGGGACCCTATTACTAAGACTCCACTGTCCGTACGTCACAAATTTGATAACAACACAACCTACATTACCATTAATTGCTACAAGTAATATATACTTCGAAAAACATCGAACAAGTATGAAGTAACAGTCTCCATCACAAACAGAACAAAACGACATTACAAATATGAATATTGAATAGATACCCAAATCAAAATATTTTCAGATTTACAATTCGAACAATTCAAGCACTTGTTTCTTATATTTGCACAACTATGAAAAGAAAATGTCAACTTCGTTTAAATTTTTATTATAATATGAGCAAGAACGCCTGAGAAATGTATTTTTGCGTAATTTGTATGGCAGAAAGGAACATTAAAAGTGTCCCTGGAACGTGAGGAGGTAGAACGGGGAACCTTAATAATTCTGGGCAGTTGATATTATTTTTAACAATTTTATGCATAAAAATAGCATCCAGGTAGTCACGTCTGGCATACAGAGACATCATACGATGACGTTTAGAGTTTACGTTTAAGTTGACGTTTGGAGTTTTTTCGTATTGTTTCGGTTAAACTCACTTGCTCTAGTATGTGTCGTCGTTCCAACTCGTCTCGCGCCGGCCGTCTTTGGATCTTCGCCTTGAGTATGTCTCCGGTCTTCGCCCTGTTCAAGCTCGTGAGCTGCTTGAAGTACGTGGGCGGCGTTTTCAATGCTGTAAAAGACAAATATAAATAACTACAATATACCGAAAAAATTACAAATTGACATTAATATGTGATCCATTTCCTTTGCCAATAGTTAAAAACTCGAGTTTTTAAATAATATAGCACACTTAATATCGCTTACAGGTTACATAACAAGTCGATGAATGGCTAATGAAATGTTCGCTTTTTTTAAGTAAAACTGCTTTACGCACGCTTGACTTGGGAAGTAAGCTGGTGAATGTGAGCGTTACGAAAATTGTGATCGGGATTAGCGAACGTAAGTTGAGAGGCAAATATGCATAAGTGAAGATGAAAAGAGAGAGAGGTACATTACTATAGGAGCAAGAGAGAGAGCAGTGCGCGCGCACATTTTCTTTCTCTCATAGCCAGTGCATGAAATATATATAATATCTCAGTCAGTAGTTTGTTTGCGAGTTTTATTTCAGTCGTTTAGTCTAAAGCACACTCGTTTTTTTGCTCATGTAAATGTCCATCATGTTATTAAAAAAAAAAACAAATTAAGCATACCATTGTTAAAATAACAACGATAAAATGTGCAGTTTAGTTGCAATTGGAAAGAGAGAGAGAAATGCTGATTTATGACGTCAAGCGTATGTAGCTCCTAGCGATAGACGCTATATTATGGTACGATGCTTTGTGAGATAAACATACAAAGTATATTTTTTTTCTTTTAGGATTTTAGTTTTTTTAACTACTATTGAATTTAATTTGTTAAAAATATGTTTTTTAACGGCGGTCATATTATCCATATAAGTATATGCTAGGATTAGGTGTAATGTCCTGTGTTTTAAGGTGTACAGTTCAACCGCATTCTTAATGTATTTCGACAATATACCTACCTACATTCGCGAAAGACACGTAATTGTAACAGATTAAACATAACAATGTTTAATCTGTTTAGATCCAATTAATTCTAAACATAAATAAAATGATTGAATTCTATCAAATTATTGTGTACAATTATTTCTTTGTTGCATGGTAAGTGACATGTAATTTGGTAGAACTGTAGTGTTATTTTTGTTTACTACAATTTGTATAGCATCGAAACAACGCCCCTAGTGGCAGACAATGGTGTCTAATCCGATACCATACAAATTGTAGAACTTCTTCACGGCGAGTAGTGACAAAAACTAGCACAGAGTATAATTGTAATGCATTTTAATGTCCAAGAGAAACTCACGTGGCATGATCCCCTGCTCCACCAGTTCGTTTATTGGCCGGCGCATCATCAGCTTCACTTTCAGCGCTGCGAAAAAACACACATTAAATGTGAGTAACCATCGAAAACGCGCAGATACGTCTATATTATACAATGTGTATCCTTAAATGCTATTTACATTTAAATTATCCGCGATTACGCGAACAATGTAGATACCGAAGTACCTCGATACATAATTCATCGCTGTTGTAACGTAAAAGGCCGTAGCATGAGCCTTTTACGTTACAATTGGAATTGATTAGGGGACGCGGACGTGATGTGTTATGACGGCATGTGACGATCATTTCGATCGGATCGATAGCTAGCGGATCTACTCCGCTTAGCACGTAGCCGAGCGACGCTCGGACAGCGCTGGCGAGCGGCCAACATAAATAAACACTGCACAAGGAAACTAGTGTTATGCCGCGACCGTGTTACAGACGAAACATACGAGCATTGTGGGTTACTGGGCGAGACCGCGCGAGCCCGCGACTCGCGAACTCGCGACTTACGTAATGTCCCACGTGTTTACGACCAAGTGGGCAGAGATGTAAAATATTTTGTCTACAATTTATGATACCGTTCATAATATGGATAAAACAACAACATTTTTCGTGTCGTGTGAAATGCTCGTGTTATTTTTCGAACCATTAAAATATTTATCCTGTTGTTGTAAAGGCGCAATACGTTAATGGCTGTAGTCGGAATGTTTTATTTACGCAGTTTTACGTGTTTAGGAAACCGTCGATGGCATATTATGGGGATGTTTGTTGGCATAGCCGGCTTTACATACAAGCTACGTGTGCTGCCATAAAAGTTGCCTTTTGCATTAAAAAAACTCGTCGTCCTTCAAAGCATTTAAAAGCTGACTATCGTGATAAGTATCTAGTTCCTATAACAGATGGATTTTTAAAACCGATAACGTATGACATAATGTATAACCCGTCGTCGTAGCAAGGATGCAAAAACACCGTCAATAAACATCTTTGGTGATAAAATTCTTACAGTACCTACGTTGGTTGATGGTAGTATTTATTTTACGATATTTTGTCTGTTTCTATGTCAAAGTAAATGTAGCTAAAAATGAAACTATATTTCGGTGGCGCCACCAGCTGTCGATTGTGGAGCCACCGGTGACTAAAGACTAAGGCTACGTTCCCACATGCGTTTTTTTGTGGTCGCGACAGAAAAAACTGCACTGTAAATAGAACTCTGCGCCAATACAACAGAGCTGAAAATCGTGTCGAGTTGACATTCGATTTTCAGCTCTATTAGCGGCGAGTTATACTATTGCAACCACAAAAAAAAAAAATTATCGTGGGCACGAGACCTAAGACACCGGACTTCGTACATACATTCTTTGTGTTTCCCCATGGCGGGCTGCAGCGGGCTGTCGTCGACGACCACCTTTGGCGGCGAGAGGCGCGGCGAGCTGGGCGGCTCGCTGGCGCCGCTGCTGCCCTGCCCGCTCGCCATCTCCTCCGCGCCGGAACTGTAATATGGCAATAAGGTTTACAGTATATGACGCCCACCGTCAATGCCACACACTTTTTTTTTTTAATCTATGGACGTTTCACATCACACTACGTCAATCTGGTCCCGTGTCTTTATCGGAAGAAGTTCTTCCGATAAAGGAATTGGCATGATGACCAATATTGTGTTCTAAGTATAATATTTTTAAGGATTCCATTATTTAAAAACAAAAACAATATTTATCAATACAGCGAATGGGACACGCCAATAGCAAAAGCATAGACAAAGCACGAGAAGTGACGTCACTCAATCTGATTCCTATTAGAGTGACTTCTGTGTTTTGAAGTTTCATTTTAATGAATAACTACTTTTAAGTTGATAAGCACCATATTTTAGTATTTTACGCCTGTTAATGACGCCGAAAGCTGTTGGCTAGTGGCTAGTGGCGTAACGTTCATTAACGAGTTTCCACCATTATCAAAGCTAACAACCTCCGTGGTCCAGTGGTTAAGAGCTTGGTTCTCGACTCGGAGGTCGGTTCGATTACCGGAACAAAAATAAATGTTGTTTCCACGTTTGGTTACGAAAATGCAGTCTGATCACCTGATTGTCTGACAAGATAGATGATCCATGAGTCGGATGAGCATGTAAAAAGTCGATCCTGCGCCTGACCTCTCGCCAGTCGTGTCGGTCATCCGTCCCACTGGGTTTCGAGAGTAAAGGAAGAGAGAGTGCTCTTGTGTACTGCGCACACACTTGGGCACTACAAAAAATAACTCCTGTTTATCTGGCCTGGATTCAATAGAACCGGCCACCGTCATCGAAATCGGCGTGGGGAGCTATTATTATTTATTATCAAAGCTGAACCCACCTGAATATGTCGTTATCGGACGTCTGCGGAGTGGCCGGCGTGACGGGCGAGGGGGGCGAGCCGGACGGCGAGGGGCGGTCACGGCGCGGCTGCTTGAACCACTCGGGGTATATCGCGCTGAGCGTCTCCACCAGGTCGTGGTCTAGGGTCACGCGCCACGCGCGCCCCTCACCGCCCTCCGACCCACCGCCGCCACACACGGACCGACTCTCTGTAACAACACGTACTACATAAGTTTAATATGTACAATACCAAATATGTAAGTAGTCTGACCTACGCGATCTTCATGACTCAAAACAAACGGCGCAAAACCGGGGATTAATGGAGTAAACTCGTGTCGGAGGAAATTTCTATTGCAAATAACATTTATCACTTTTACAGTGTGTTAGTTTAATACATAAATATAAAACAATTTAAAATATAAAAAAGCTTATTCGAAGTGGTCTCCAGTGGCTGCAATACAGTCCTTTAAACGTCGAGGCCAGTTATCAATAGAAGCACGCAATCTTTCCATGGGAAAATTCTTCACTGCCAATTAAGTTGTTAAGGGGCTTCACTACCTTCTCAAGAATGGTATCTTGATACACTTGTGCCGATGTTTTGATACCTTTTTCACAAAAGTATGGCTCAGTAACTCCTTCATAGCTAATACCCCACCAAACCATCACTGAAGTCGGATAGTACCCACGTTGCATTGTGTCGACTAATTGAGAAGCTTCCTTAGAGCTTTGATCATAAATACGGTCATTTTGTTTGATAAAATGTTGCTCAATTATAAAGATTTTCTCATCCGTAAACAAATTTTTCTGTGACCTCCCTTTGCGTACCGCTTCAGTAGTTGTTTCGATTTTACCACCCTATTCTTTTTTAAATTATCAGTTAAGAAATAAACAAAAAAAAACAAAAAAAAAAAATACGTCTCTTATAGGCTGCAAGTCCTAAGACATCTTTTAAAATATGCGACATGGTTCTAGGTACTATCTTCATCTCCCGAGATAAAATCTTTTGCTTTCAGACAGGATTTCTTCGAATTATTTTCCTTACTGCTTTGACCACCTTTTTCGTACGAACACTACCGTGGACGGCCAGATCTTTTTATTTCACAAGCAGAGGAGGTCTCATTGTACCTATTAATAGCCCGGTACACAAACATTTCACAAATACCAAACGTATGGAGAGTTTTAAAAATTGCATTTGTCTCCATACCTACTTTGTGTATTGCAATCACAGCGATTCGGTTCTCTTTATCACCCCACTCCATTTTAATATCGCAAAATATTGTACAATGTATTGGCGCCAAAATGAGAAAACTCAATGAACAATCATATTATAAAAATGACCGATTCCAAATTCAAATGTAATATTTTGTTTATTTTTAATTGTAACAGTATTTATGGCCAGACTAAGTATATTAAATCTATGACTAAATAACCTATCGATATAATATTGTTGTTATGTTGAAACGTTAGTAATAGGCGCGGCAGTCGGCACCTACACGGGTAACGCCCTAATAACGCCAACATTTACGAGCCCTTGCACAATAATTGTGGAAACTATCGATGTTTATTGTGGCTCTATTCGAAAATTCGACAATTGCTGCTCACAATGGTGGAGCCCTTTATAGATCACCACACAAACACAATAACAGTGTGGCAACTATCCACCAAGTCATAAGGTTTTTCGTATCTCGTATAGCGGTCAAGCTCTAACTTTACAAATCTACACCTTAGTCAAAGTTTCCACAGATTATGTACGAAGGCCTAGAATCTAGACATATAGAAAGACACATAATGGAAGGAACGAAAATTTGGGAGGAAGATGTTCTGCTAATTAATTCGGTAAAATGCATCCCAACTCCCAAATTTTCGTTCCTTCCATTATGTGTCTTTCTATATGTCTAGATTCTAGGTTCAAGCTCTAACTTTACAAATCTACACCTTAGTCAAAGTTTCCACAGATTATGTACGAAGGCCTAGAATCTAGACATATAGAAAGACACATAATGGAAGGAACGAAAATTTGGGAGGAAGATGTTCTGCTAATTAATTCGGTAAAATGCATCCCAACTCCCAAGATAGATTTAGATTTTAGCATGTCTGTCATACAAGCCTGAACTTATAACTAAGGGGCTCGTTGGTAGTTACCGTCGATGGACGACGGTAACATCCGGATAAAATTGAGACTATTTCTCGAAATGCTTTATCGAATGGCATGAAATGCGTAAAGCCAATCTCATTACAAAATATGTTTATAAGTTTACTCCTGGAGACAAGGAAGCAAAGAGTAAAAATACTCTTTAGCATATTATATTAACTGTGTGGGGAAAATGTTACGTATTCTGATGTGCCGAGATAGTGGTATCTAATGGTGCATACTGCATAGTGCAACTTGTATGAAATATTGGCAGTCCCGTTTCAGTTTACGTAAACTGCATACCGAACGGAAATAGATGGCTCATTGCATACCGACATTGTCTAGGTCAAGTGCTTATATCGAATATATTGTACATAATAACTTAACAGCCTCCGTGGTCTAGTGGTTTAGAGCTTGGCTCTCGACTCGGAGGTCGTGGGTTCGATTCCCGCATTGGAACAACAAAAAATCTAGTTTCCAAGTTTGTTTAGGACAATGCAGGCTGATCACCTGATTGTCTGACAAGAAAGATGATCCATGCGTCGGATGGGCATGTAAAAAGTCGGACCTGCGCCTGATATCTCACAAGTCGTGTCGGTTATTCGTCCCACTGGGAGAACATCACACAACACTCCCCTTTACGAGAGTAAAGGAAGAGAGAGTGCTCTTGTGTACTGCGCACACACTTGGGCACTATAAAATAACTCCTGCGTAGCTGGCCTGTTTTCAATTGAACCGGCCACCGTCACTGAAATCAGCGTGGGGAGCTATTATTACATAATAACTTAAACATATATGTTTAGTATATAGTATATATTATATACTAAACAACCAACAACCTTACTGCTTTCATTTATGACAAGCAGGTTCATAGAGAAAAATACATTCTCTAGAGTCTAGATCCATTTTAGTCATCTAAAGACATCTATCTGCTTTTATTAAAATGTTTTAAGTTAGGATTTTAAGTTTTAAGATTTTAAGGACTGGGAACGCAAGTCGCAGTTACACTTGTAACTCCTCTGGTGTTACGAGTGTCCATGGGCGGCGGTAATCGCTTACCATCAGGCGATCCGTCTGCTCGTTTCCTGGTTCATTTTAATTAAAAAAAATCAACCTTTGAAGCTCAATGTTAAATATTTCTTACTACATTTCAGCGTCGAAATTTGCTGATATTTGCTAGTGCATTTTTAGTTTTTTGGTCGGACAATAAAATCCGTACGGGAAATAAATAAAACATGTCCGTTCGTCCGTCCGGCTCGCTCACGTGAATTATGCGTTATAAATTAAATTCGCTGTAAACATTCTAAAATAAGCAAATAGCTAAATGTTTGATTAAGACATTACTCAACGTGTAACCTATTGCATTATGAGCAATAAGATAAATTTAATTACAGAATATATTAGCAACTTGCCTGTCGATACATGGCCTACAAAATGTTTATTTGATCATATCTTCTGGTATGAAAGCGTCGCTAAATTTTGTTGTCTTTTGAATTTGGGTCGACTCATCCTACACCTAACTTTAGTTACCCCCTGCACGCCATAGTGGGGGCTCGGGGTCTACGTCGTAGACCGTACTTTATTGTGCAATAATTTAGAAAAGTGACATTATCTGAACCCCAATTCTCGTAATTTAACCTTACACTTTCATTTCAATTTTTAACCGACTTCCGAAAAAGGAGGCGGTTATACGTTCGGCTGTATATATTTTATTATTTATTTTTTTGTATGTTCAACGATTACTCCGCCGTCTGTGGACCGATTTTCAAAATCCTTTTTTTATAATATGTACAATCCCAAATTGGTTCTTTTGACATCAAAGTGGTGACCAGATAACGGGATCCATGAGAAATCGAGGGATCTCCTCGAAATTTATATGGACACATAAAGTGATTTCGACTTTGTCTAAAATAGTCCAAGCATATGCTACCAAAAGTAAGATTTTGCACCCTGGATCCAAAAGTACTGGACAGAACTGGACAGAGTCCTTATTAATATTGTAGGATATTGTTTGGGCTGGTGCAGACTTCAAAATTTAGAAGATTGAGAAAAAAAATAGTTACAACTTTAGCCGAATTTAAAAGGGGAATTATTTAGAATATAAGTTTTATTTCATACTTTTTTTGCATTTTTACTTTGGAAGGTTTTCATTTTTTGTTTATATTGAATTATAAATTAATCGTCTTGATATCATAAACTGATTTTAGGAGTTTGGACCAATTAAAACGTGTGTGACGTTTATGAGAATACCATTTTGCAGTTTTTACTTATCAGGACTGGATTGCAACTGTATTATTGTAGGATTTGATTAGCAGAATCGACCTTGAGTATTAACGCGATTGTATCTTTTCACACCTTGATGACTTGGTATGATTCAGTCCTGTAGACAAGGACTGAAGAGGCAACAAAATATTGTTCACAATAAATATATGGCCGATAAATTATGACAAGTAATTTAAATCGAAATTTCTACACTGAAAAAAAAACAGTTTTTGAATCTCATCCAAGTTTAGCATGTTTGTCTGATCTCTATGGTAACAATGCTATCCTGTGGAAAGAAATAGAGATCGGTCAGGCGGCCTTGACAGATGTTGTGTAACAGCAGTAACACAAATCATATGTTATATTACTCCCGCGCCCGCAGAAACAACCCGTTACGCGGTAAACAAACGTGCTGACTCACCGGCGAGATACATTGAACACGTGTCACACACGATCAGACTCGACGAAATGAAAAAAATCCAAGTGCTCAACGAGATAATACAGCAAAGACCTATCAGCCTTTAGCACCTCTTTACAAATAGTGCGGCCGCCGTGCCTCTTGCGGCTTGAAGTCACGAATGTTCGGATTGGTTCGCAAATTTCAAAAAGATAATATAAAAAGTACCGACTCCGACGTCTGATGCGTTTTCTGTCTCAATCCCACGAATACACGTGAGAGGTCTAGGAATTTCGATAGCGCGATTCGGGTCCGATAACTGAATACGATAGTGCCGCCCAGAAATCTCTCTGGCATTATGCAACATATCGCGCGTGCCTAGACCGATTACGTGGCGCTGGTTTGTCAGTAACGTTCACCCCGCCCACATGTTTGTCGTGTGTCATACCACAATAACAATTGTTTATTTACAAATGCCACTTAATGCTTCCGAAATAGATTTACAATTGATTTGAAACATGTTATCAGTGGGTACTCACGCCACAGATACATAGTTAGCTCTAGAGTTAAACAGCTACATAGTTAGCTCTAGAGTTAAACAGCTACATAGTTAGCTCTATCGGTTTGATTGCACTACTACAAGCATACGCGACGGTGTGTGGAAAAATTGTGGACCGTTGAAGGGGACGTCAAAAGTTTCAAATTTGGATCGATTTGGATCGTCCTATGAAAGCTGTTTCTCTGTACGTAAGTATTTAGTATATATATTTTGTACTCTGTGCTCACGCGCCGGTTTCTATTAAGGATAAGTAGAGAGTAGAGACAGTCGACAGAGCAGAGACCACAACTTGCACGGTTGCGACGAGAGCAGTATCTCTCGCCGCAACCACATTCGTAAACATTTTGCACTAGATAATTTTCACAATTTTCCTCTACCTACATTTTATTAGCTAATTATAGCATCAAAGGATTTGTGTTTGTCGTAAAATATATTTATTGATATATTTATTGATATATTTATTAATATATTTAATATATTTATTATATATAATATATAAAATTATATAATATTTGAAGATATGAAAGCTTTATTATCTCTAGATTTAAAGTTGTGACAATTTTGTCTAGCATTGTAGTTTTATTGACTAATCTTCGAAAAAAAAACCGGACAAGAGCAAGTCGTACTCGCCCACCGAGGGTTTCGTACAAAGTAGGAACAACTTAAATAGTTCAGGAATCAGGAGTTCAGGAAGTTTTGTCGAGCTTGAAAATGGGCGATGCAAAGTTTGGATGTAGATGCTATAATTTTTGACATTTTTATATATTATAATATAAATATCTATATAAAAGAAAGTCGTATTAGTTACACTATTTACTTGCAAATTTCATAGTTCTAGGATTGACCTAGAACTATGAAATTATGAAAGGAAGTACCATAGGAATTTTAATGGACTTGAGGGTTTCGAAATATGCATTTTGTGGCAAAAACGGCCGTGAAGTGAAAACTTCTATAGCCACGTTGGGCACTTACCTCCCGACTTGACCTTTATGCTGACGACGTAGTTTGTCATACATTCCTTTCGTCGAGTAATTTCGAATACTAATGTCAGATACGCGTAACGCAGTCTACCTAGGCAGTAGGCGCTTGATTATTTTGCGTTGTTGACCGATTGGTCTCAGGTTAAAGTCTCGGTCAGACGAAATATTTTTATTCTTTTTATTTTATACTTTTTATTTTTCACTTCTATCGGCAGTCCCTATAACTGCTAAATGGATTTTTTTTATCTTATTTACTTCCAATTGTTCCGTTTTCACAACTCAATATCAAATACCTATTCGTTTTGATGATAAATCACACTTTTTACGTATATTTATGTATAATCTTCTAATATTGTCGTAGTAGTATTATATATTAGTATAATATAGTAGTACGTAGTAGTATATATAGGCATTTTGCCTTACCTTTAATTAGAAAACCCGAGCAAGCAGAAAATATGGGGAAAGAAAAGCATGTATGGGGAAACACCATCTTGATGAAACCCTTCATTACGTACCGAATGCACGTAGTTTCTAAAATAGCATTGAATAATTCCACATATACAGAGCGGCCTTCAGCCCGTTACCTACTTATAGGCATAGCTTTTATCGATGCCAAGTCTATTTTTCCTCGCGGCTATCTATACAAATCAATCGTTCGGTTTTCGCCAAAATTATACCTACTGCTGGTCTAGCGATAGTGTGTTAGATCATAAGATACACACTCAGACTCGAAGGCATTTCGGCGAAGATAAAATAAATATGGCTATCATAAATTCTTTTCTATATTTGCCTTTATAGATGTAATATAAGCGTGATTGATAAAATATTATAATACGTGAATATTTGTAGACCAAGCAATCATCAACTAATAATACCGACATAATATTTAAAAAAAACTGCTGAATCTTAAAAAATCTGCTGTATGCGTATTTCGAATGCGCTCAAAATACACAACAAAACAAACCCAACGATATTATTTTCACATTGTTACAGTTCGATGAGGCAATAGAAAGCCTTTACTCTACTAATAAAGATCAAAGTCCGAAAAAGTTAAGTGTGTAACTGAAATAGAGCGTTCCGCAAGCAAAGGTTCCTGATTCCTCCGAGGCGAAGGCACTGAGGGTTACGAAATCAATGAAACAATGATTGAAACAAACTCTTTATCTTATAAATGTCCAGTCCGCTGAAAAAAAGTTAGGTCAGTAACAGAATTAGAACGGTAAGTTCCGCAAGCGAAGGTTTCGAGGGCGAAGGCAGTGGGGGTGACGTCACGTTGCACGCGGCACTTGTCGTGGGCGCCACCTGCCCGCCCACCTGACGATTCACTTGCTATATCATATCACAGTAAACACTGATAGTAATCGTTTGCGGAATCAACAAAGTTGAGGGTTAAGTGAAGCTGTAGTAACTTACGTCTAATCCATTTACAAAGCACTAATCATCGTTAACAGTTAAACACATTTTTAATTTAACCAATGAAAACCATATTCATTACTTCTTTGCCTAAATTACATTAATCGGATATTGCGGACAGGGTCTTAACCCTGACATTTAGATACTACATATATATTGTTGTACATATTATGTTAGAGTTGTACGAATTAAGTGACAACGTTTGGGTAAGAGTATTCCAGACTCAATATTAAAAGCCAAGAAGTTGACGTTGACGTTGCGTCTTATAGCATTTCGTCCAATAATCATAGCATATTAGATTGAATAATTTGAACCATATAGATATAATGGTTTAGACTTTATATGACAGATATAGATCAGACACATGAGCTCTATCGCCCCTACGAACACTTTAAACTCACATCTAAAGCACTCTAACTACAATCGATTACGATTCATTTGTTTCAGTCATATCTCCAACATTATTATTGCAATCCATTTCTCCACTTCACACAGACACAATATAGAATTAGCTAAATATGATTTGTGGAGTGTCTCGAAAAAACTTGACCTAGATCCGCGCTTCCCGCCGCACTTGTCTTTCGTTTATCATTCCACACAGTACCAAAATTATTTGTTTTGTCCACACTTGTAATGTTCAGTAATATTTTTTCAATTGGCAAACGATCATCTTAGTCTGATGTCAAAACTCAACAACATCCAATTGGGACTTATCAGCAAATAAAAGAAGTTTGTTCGTTATTATTAAAAAATATTGGGCTAGGTTAGGTTGGGTCGGTTAGAAGTATGGGAGGATGGGTCGGTTAGAAGTATGGGAGGATGTGTCGGTTAGAAGTATGGGAGGATGGGTCGGTTAGAAGTATGGGAGGATGGGTCGGTTAGAAGTATGGTAGGATGGGTCGGTTAGAAGTATGGGAGGATGTGTCGGTTCATAGCGTCAGTTAGTCGGCGCATCAATGCCTGCACTTTAATTGTGCAAACAAAACGCGTTAAAAACAAAATTGAGCTTTTTTTTTATGAAATGAACCAGGAAACAAGCAGACGAGTCGCCTGATGGTAAGCGATTACTGCCGCCCATGGACACTCGCAACACCGGAAAAATTTACACTTGTAACTCCTCTGGTGTTGCGACTTGCGTTACCAGTCCTTTAAATCCAAAAACCCCCCTTGGGCCTCCGGTAACCTCACACACAACGCAAGCGTTATTTCGCGCCGGTTTTCTGTGAGGACGTGATATTTACCCGGTCGAGTCGGCCCATTCATGCCGAAGCGTGGCTCTCCCACAGTTCAAATTAAATAACATATCGTCATCAAAATAGGTTAGGATAAGTTCTGGGCTAAATATTTGACTAACCTAGAAACGCATTCATTAGTGGCGTGCAATAGTTCAAGTTTCACAAATTACTTACATTTGGTATATTATATTAAAGATCGGTAGCACAGTAGCAACCTAGAACTCAAATCGGTGCAGAACGGTTTGTTCTGCACTTGCACGGCTAAATTTGGATCTCAATTGACTTTGGGAGCCGATGAATGAATAGGGATGTTGCCTAGTGTCGTTTTTATTATTATTGGGATACCTACATAAATCTAAAATAAATAGTCACTTAGGTTGACGCAATAAAAATTATTGAAAGCAAATAAAAAAAATGCCCATCTCTTTCTCGCAAAACGATTTGTTGTCACATGCCCTATATAGCGCTCTCTTTCTTATTAAAAATTTAAATTGTTTGTATTTTCGTTATTTTTTAAGATTAACCAAAATTAGTTTTAGAATGTTTATTATCATGTGATCTAACACTAAAAAGACGAATAATAATTTTTTAGGCAACATGCCTTTTGCCGGCAACGGTAATCTCGCGGAGACTTGTGTGATGCCGGGCGACGACAGACTATAATATTATGATTATATAATATATTACACGTGAGAAATATGGTATAGGTTATTTACCATTACTAACAAAATTATACCGAGGAGCTGCAAAATATAATTAATTACCTATTTATGACAATTACTGCCAATGTTTGGTAGGCCGAGCAGTCTCTAATTATGTAGCGACTTAAAAACATTCCATAACCTTTTATCCCATATTTTTGCTTACTGTGATATAGGCTACGTCGTTGCTAAAATAGGACACTATAAACATATTTTTCCCTTTAACGTCGGGTAAAGTTTTTCCCCGTTCGAATACTATTGCAAACAGGAAACATGAATTTGTTTTGAATCAGCAAATTTCTTATATTTTCCGAAAGTCAATATCAATATGGACCGAAAAATGCAAAAAGTACATTAACCAGTTGCTAAATTATAAAGTTACATGACTAAAATTGAACAAAAAAACCGTCGATTTTTTTTACTTTGATTGATAAACGAAAATTACTGTTCAAATCATTGTTATTTGTGTCATTTTTTGTTATAACCATGTTTATTTATTTATTCGTCATGTACACAACAAAATATTACAAAATACACAAAAGAGATGGTACAAAGGCGTTATGTTTTACATAAACGCGGTATATAAGATAATGAAATCAATGTTGTATTTATCTTCATACATTTTCAACTGCTGTGACGTCACTCGTACATATTTTTTTTTATCGCGCGTTTTTAATGATCTCCAACAATCTCACTTCTGTGATGACTGTATTTCGCCAACGGTTGATCGTAGACATGCCATTGCAATGACAACATTTCCGGGCTTATTACGAATTTTTCGAAAAGCCTATAAAAATAAACTATGCATGTTTCCCATTGCACTTAAGTGAATAAGACAGTCCGTGATTTGTGTTGCCATAACGCGGCGAACGGCGATGACGTAAAAGGATGTTTTCAGCGGGCCGGCTATGGGCGGTCTGTTTATCGTCGGCCAGTTAGATCTACCCAGGCCTACCTATGCAGCTGTACAAACACGAGCCCGTACACGTACATACAATGATAGCTGTTACTCAACGCGATCGAGATGTGCGCCCACTCCTATCAATACATAACAGTTCAATGTAAAGCACATCATAATAATATTATATGCGACTTAGCTCGCGCTCTGCTATGTCTTGGGGCTGAAGATATATGATAATATCTTTCAAAGGCATTATGGATGGAAATACAAAAAATTGTAGTAAATTTACTAAGTACCTACTATACTATATTATATTCTTATTTATTACCTTACAGTCCCGTTTCTGTTATATCGATAACTTATATCAAAAAGAGCTAATGGGTCCTTACGTGTCCTCAATTTCAGTAAAAACTATTTTGTTATTGAAACTGAGGACACGGAATAATCTATAAGGATCACAAAAAACCGACCAATCACGCCAAAAATAATTAAAAAAATAAAAAAAACCGACTGCAGAAAAAAACCTAATATACCTAAGATTCCTAACGCACTAAAAAGACTGAAACAAGACTGTAAAATCACAGTACTAAAACCTAATTCAACCTCTATTTTAGTTTAACAGATTACACTATGGGTTGAAGATTATGTGAAGTGAAATAATTGTCATGGTGTTTGTTAGCAGGCGGGACCCATTTACAAATTATATATCGTACGAAAATAAATGGGTCCCACTTAAGGTTTTTTTTGCAGTCGGGTATTTTTATTTTTCTAATTATTTATTTTATTTTAGACTTTTTAGTGTTCTGTCCGGCACATTTCTATGAACTAGAGTGTGTTAATAAATAAGTTACTTTTAATAACTAGTCAAAAGAGAGAGGCAAATTAGTAGTAGTTAAAATACAATCTATGAATTTTATTTTTAAACGTAACCTAATAATGACCCACTCATCCACTACAATACTACATCAACAACAACTAAAAAAGTAAAAATTAAATAAACAATACCCTTCTTCGCAGTCGGGTATAAAGATAAATTGGGTTTAATTAAACCAAACTAAACAAGAAAAGGCTTTATTCAGCCTTTAAGTTTAAAAAAGATATATTATGATAATTATAATTATTGTGTTATATCAGAATAATACGTCATAATACTTCAGTATACAGCACTATAATTCAGTCTGACAATTTATTTTCTTTCCTCCAAAGTAACTAAGAAAAGGCTTCTGCTTTAAGTTTTAGTAAATTTATATTAGGATCAGAATATTATTCAGTTTAGCAAGTCGATTTATTTTCCCAAAGTTAACACTATAGGCAAACTATGGTCATACATATTGATTGAAAGAACATATGATAGCGCGTTTTAAACAACATACAGCGCCATCTAGCAGTGACTAGCGGAATTATTTTCTCAAAGTAAACATACTTTAGGCAACACTATGGTCATTGATATTTATTGAACATGTGATAGCGCGTTTTAAACGACATACAGCACAATCTAGCAGTGAGTAGCGGAATAAAAAATTTTAAAACTTATTTGGTGACCGTCGTAAATACAAAATATGATTAACTATACCGGGTATAACAAAAATGCGCAATAGGGTCCAACATTTTTATATATTTAAAGCTAAATACGACTATTTGAATCCATTGATTACAAATTTATTAGATAGATTTCATTAAAATGATTTTAATTATTCCTGATTAAATTTAAATACATGACATATGTATATTTTTGAAATCTCCATTTAATTTCCTTTATTTTGATACCAATGTCGATAAGTTTGGTTAAAAAAAAAATTGAACTACATACAATTCGGCGCCAAAATCCGCCATTTTGACATTTTTTTAAAAAAAGCTATCTAAGGAGACTTGGGTTATTGAGACAAATCTAACGATACCTTAATTGTCGAAATCCATCCAGCCGTTTGGAAGATACGTGGGGATAAAGGAATTTACATACATACATACAAGATACGCGCGAAAAACATAACCCTTCCTGACAGACGGGTAAAAACGATTGTTGTACATTTGAATCGTGTGTCTCTCAAAAACGGTATGCGTATAAATTAACTTTACACGAGCCGTAATTTGTCACGGGGACGTCCGTTACAGAACTATTAAAGTTCTATAGCGCACGCGCCAACTCCCGAATAACCATACGTTATCTAGAACAATCGTACTACCAGTTGCCGACAACAACAGAATGTTGAGTCTCCTATTTAACGTGAATATTATGTACATTAAAACCAATTTCCTGACAGTTCTCAGAAATCTTCGTTTTTTCTATAGAAATGTCGATATATAGGAAAAACGGCGATTCCTGAAAACCATTGACGTCGTGGTTCAAAAATAAGTACAAAGTAGAATGCGTTAACATATACATAATATATGCGGTTATATAATAATTAATCGCCCCCAGGACCCCGTAAAATGAGTCATAAAGAAGACAGCATAGAAGAACTGCTTCATTTGAACTTTGCATTTCTTTCAAGATGGCGTCGCTAGTGGCAAATTTGAAATTCGAATAGAGGACATCAAAATCTTTAAAATCTACTAAATTTCAAAACACCCGCAAAACTTTCCAGGTAACCCTCTTTTTCTCGATCAAAAAACTGGGAAACCTACAGCCAAATTACATAACACCACTGGATACTAATTTATAATAATTAAAGGATCAAACAGTTCAAAAACGAGGATTCTAGCATTACGGGCTTGAAAAGTGTACAATTTTATTTTATGACAAAAATCTCTAAGCCATGAGAAAAAAAAATTTTGTCGTTAAAATTAAACATATTATCTGCTTATAAAATCTCTTAGCTTCGAAACGACACATACTGTATATAAAAGTACTTAGTTGATAACAAAAACAAAAGGGAATTCATTTCATAATAAATTGAAAATTTGTGCCCCTGCCAAGTCTTTGTTACTTTACTAACAAGAATAAATACATTACATAACGATTCCATACCAAACGAATTTAAATGCCCATTATTAAATCTTGACAATTTTATATTTTAGAAAAATTTCATCATATCTATTAGCAGTCATAGACGTATATATTATAGACGAGGCATGTTGAGGCAAAAAGTGTCTCCAGTTAAATGGCCCCACTTTTGAGATTTTGGGGACATTTTGACATTTTAAGTATGGTGACGTAACTCTTTTACTGTATGAAGATTTATTTTGTCAAATGTACGTATCTTGAGATTTGAGATCCTTGTTAGCAGTATAAACTTTTTTTTTGTGAAATTTATATCTTGAATTTCTGCAGAGCTAATATTAGACACAGTCTCTACGTTGCTTTTACATTATCATTTTTCACATTTCTCTTTATTGCCAAAAAGCTTTTATTGACAATTTTATTTTCATATTTAATGTACAACCCACTCCTAAATTGAAAATACATATAAATAACAGGTTACAAATACTTATACAAATAACAGCTGCTATTCCTTTAATTTCATTGGCTGCGAAGAAAGCAGGAAATTAATTTTATGTTTCAAAGTTCATCATTTCTATTAATAAGACAAAAATATATTCGTCTAAATTTTCACCACCCCCCCAATGTTCTGTTACCCTGACTACGTTAATAACCACTTGACCTGTAACGTCCACGTCTGTGTTAATTTTTCGCGCAAATAGATGCAGCTTCCAAAGCCGAACACAAGGCACGAAATAAGGTAATTCGTTGGAGCGAATTGATTTCAATCTACTTCATACTCGTAGAATATACACAACTTTTTGTTTTAACGAATTAATTATCTTCTCCTTTTTAACCGACTTTCAAAAAAAGGAGGCGGTTATACGTTCGACTGTATGTATTTTTTTATTTTTTTTTGTATGTTGAACGATAACTCCGCCGTCTGTAGCCCGATTTTCAAAATTATTTTTTTGATGTAAAGGGTATATGTACTTCGAAGTTGGTCCCGTTTTCACAAAAGTGGTGACCTAGTGATGGGATGCATGAGGACTCTCGAGGGGACTTCTCAAAATTTATATGGACCAACCAAAACGTGAGATTTTGCACCAAGGTATACCCTGGATCCAAAAGTACTGAACAGAACTCGTGACTCCTTATATATACATGTTTGGAGATTTCGGCGTTGCTTAAAGAACTCAAAGCATAACCCACTGTGTCAATTAAAGTAATGATCATCATCACACCGGAAATCATGACATAATGATGATAAAATAGGTACTTCTTATAATATTTTACACCGACACGGATAACTTTGAACATTACTCTGTCGTTTATGGCTCGATTTTCAAAATTCTTTTTTTGATGTATTGAGTATAATCCGAAATTGCTCTCGTTGTCACCAAAGCGGTGACCTGATGATGGCCTCCTCTCCTCGAAATTTATAGGGACATATATAGTGATTTTTACTTTTTCAGAAGTAACTCAAGCATATGCTACCAAAAAGTAAGATTCTGCACCAAGGTATACCCAGGTTCCAAAAGCACTGAACTTCTAGAACTATTCAGTCTTTAAAGATACGCGTTTCTAAATTTCGACATTGTTTAAAGAACTGCAAGCATATGCCATTATATAACTTACAGTAATCATCATCATTATCTTATATACAATACCTAATAGAAGCTTGGCGCGTTCGTTTATTTTAAACGTCCTTAAAATGTGTTAATAATAATTCAATGAATATCATTAAAAAGGGAAAAATAATAATTATTTTAAACAAAAAATTAAACCGATTTCCAAAGTAAAAATGAACAAAGATCTAAAAAGAAACTCAATCTTCATAATTTTGAAATCGGTACCAGCCCGAATAACATCCTGATAAAACAATATTTGAAATAGAATTGCAAATGCATTTTTACTTTTTGAAGTAGGTTTAATTTTTTGTTTCAAAATAATAATAATATATACAAAGCTGTTAAAAGTCGCGTGATCGCTGCTGCCGTCTGACAGAACCCGCCCCACACAAAACGAATGACGATTTACGAAGAAACCTAAAAAGGCAAATATAATAATACCTAAAAAGGCAATAATATATAAATTACATACGCTTTTGCGCGTGACATCGTCCGCGTGGACCCTCATGGGGATAAATTTCGAATTTTAGATTATAATTTAATCTAAGGATTGGCCTATAGCTTTTGTTTGTATTTGAAAACATTTCTCTAATGTTTTTCTGTAACTTCTAAAAATATATTTGGTTGTTATATATTTTTAAGCGTAGATGTTTTTCTACATATCTGCAGAGTAGCTGCCATATATTTTTTTTTAGATATCCCTATTACCTATTCTAAAAATATATTTGGTTGTTATACGAGGGCTGCACTAAAAGTATCGGGAATGGAATATTTCCACTGTTCCTGTCATATTAAAATCTTTTTAATTTAAAACTCCTTGGTTTTAAAAATCGAATACCGTTTATTTATTTAAAAAAAGATTCTCGGTCTTGTCACAAGGTCTTGTCAAACTTGTTTAGTCGTTGAGAAAATGGAATTGACTCGAGAAAATTCTAGAGCGATGATTTATTATGACTTTCGAAGTGGTTTAACACAAAAACAGTGTGTTGACCGGATGATTTCTGCATTTGGTGATGAAGCCCCATCCAAAACCACAATTTATCGCTGGTTTGCTGAATTTCAACGTGGACGTGTCAACCTCAGTGATGATCCCCGTCAAGGTCGTCCAAAAACTGCAGTCACCCAAGAAAACGTTGATGCTGTGCGTAAGCTGATTGAGAAAGATCGACATGTGACATACCGCGAAATTCAGGCAACTTTAGACATTGGCATGAGTAAAATACAAATAATCTTGCATGAACAATTAGGTGTAAAAAGTTGTTTTCCCGATGGATACCGCATTTGCTCTGTGAAGAGCAAAAAGCGGCTCGCTTACTTGGTGCGTCAGAACTCTCGAAAGATTCCACGCAGGATCCTCAAATGCTGTATACAACGTCGTATCAGGTGACGAATCCTGGATATACGCGTACGAACCCGAAACAAAAAACCAGTCACGAGTTTGGGTGTTCGAAAATGAGTTAAAGCCAACAAAAATTGTTCGTTCACGGAGTGTTGCAAAAAAAATAGTGGCCACGTTTGTCTCCAAAACCGGCCATGTTGCGACTATTCCTCTTGAGGGACAAAGAACGGTTAATGCAGAATGGTATGCTAACATTTGTTTGCCACAGGTCGTTTCTGAACTCCGTAAAGAGAACTGCAACCGCCGCATCATCCTCCATCACGACAATGCGAGTTCTCACACCGCGCACAGAACAAAAGAGTTTTTAGAGCAAGAAATCATAGAATTATTATACCATCCGCCGTACAGCCCCGATCTAAGCCCTAATGATTTCTATACTTTCCCTAAAATAAAGAATAAATTGCGTGGTCAGAGATTTTCATCACCTGAAGAAGCTGTGGACGCCTACAAAACGGCCATTTTGGAGACCCCAACTTCCGAATGGAATGGTCGCTTCAATGATTGGTTCCATCGTATGGAAAAATGTGTCAAATTTCGCGGAGAATACTTCGAAAAGCAATAAATACATTTTTAAATAGTAATGTTGTGTCACTTCCTTGATTCCCGAAATTTTCAGTGCCGCCCTCGTAGCTGTTTAAGCGTAGATATTTTTCTTTCTAGAAAAACATCTATAATGCTGCCATATATTTTTTTAGATATCCCTAAAAGAATAAATTATAAAAGAAAATAGATTTTTTTAATTTTTAATCTTCTACGACTTACTTTTTATAGTTTTACAGCATTAATGCTATTAAAAATAATAAAACAGCTTATTAGGTACATAAAAAGTAACAAATCTAAAAATCAAAAGCACAAACTTTGAAAAAAAGGCGAAGACAGAAAAAAGTCGTAAATTTTTATAAAAACATTAGAGTCCAAAAACTCGTACCTAAAATATTAATTTTGGAAATCAATTTTCATTGAATAAAATATTGAAAATGATGGGAACTACAACCCCTTAACGGATCAACATAAGACTTAACCTGTAACCCTGTAGGTATATAGATATTGAATACGTGACAAAATTTGAAACCCTTCCCTGAAACTATTACTTAGTTTGGAAAGTCCCCATGCTCATGCCTAAACCAAAACATCCTCAGACTAGACTTTGACCACGTACAGCTCATTACCTACCTATCATAGACTCAATTGGTATAGAATGGAAAAATATTTTCTGCAAATAATAATACATTAAATGACTGCCGTTTATTTTATCTAGGACAATTAATACTTGCAACAAAACAATATCAACTTTTATCGCACGCGAAAATTAGTATGTTTTATAAGTATTTATTATCAATGCTGCGCTTTAAGACAGAAGCTAAGAATCGAGAAATGCTTTTTAATTGTAACAAGTATAGCATGTTGATTTATCAATAAGACTTCCGGTTATGAAAGAAGACGCGGTTTAACCTTGGCCAAAAGAGACGAACATTTTAATCCCAGATTAATTAAATTATATAGTATCATGGTTAAATTCAGCCTTTATTTAACGAAAGAACACCAATGAGTATGTGTCTAATTGGAAAGGTGAATTTTGTATGTTACTTTATAAATACTGTCGAATTTGTCATCTATCTAACTCCCTCTGCTTTGCAAAAAATGTTAATTGTATTTTCAAAAGGTCACCTTTACAAGCAATATTATACTGCAATCCTCTGTCTTAATAACTGCATCTATTTTAGAACAACGACAGACTATATATAAAATAAAAACACTCTGTCCTTCAGATATATTACATCTGCCAAACGAATGGGGAGCGTAAAGAAAATCTGCATATTTAAAAAGCCGGGCTTAACTAAACGGCTGCAATGTAGCCATGTACTAAATCAACATCGTACATCGGGCGCACCTGTTCAAAATATTCACGAGTACTGGTGAAATTCTTTCGCGCTATTCCAAATAAACCGACAACACAAATGCACTTCACCATGTTACATAAGTGGCAATTTCATCACTGCCCCTTTATTTATACTCCAATAATGACTAAGTCGTGTCTAATTATGAGAGCGACATTGCCAATTTCCTTCCTCACGTTTTTGCGTCCCGCGGGTCCCGCTTGATAGACATGGAATGGATCCAGATTCATGAATGAAGGTCTGATCTTAAAGATTACCAGAAGCATTCAACCATGAAGAGATCCCTAACAAATTAAGCACTTACAATAAGTACCTTGGACAGTTCTTCTGGAGGGGAGTAAAGTAGAAATTGGTAGAATAGATAATGACTATATAATACTAGCTGTCCCGACACACGCTGTTCTGTCTTAAATATGAACTGTAATGAATAAATAACTACACCTACAATGCAACCCAGGTCCTAGTCCTATACCTACACCTACTCCAAAACCTTACAACTTTTCCAATATTTCTCACCGTTTAAACCTTCCCTGAACTTGCACAATTATTTAAAGACCAATATTAGCCAAATCGATCGAGCCGTTCTCGAGTTTTAGCGAGACATTGGAATTGCAATCCATTTTTATATACATAATGCCACGTTTTATGTCACGTCCCCCGGGAATGGGATAAAAAGTATCCTATGTCCGTCTCCCGGTCCTAAGCTACCTACCCACCAATTTTCAGCAAAATCGGTTCAGCCGTTCTTGAGTTATAAATAGTGTAACTAACACGACTTTCTTTTATATATATATAGATTTAAGATGATGTATCATCTACTATGACTATATATTAATATAAACTCCACTTCCACCTAATGGAAGGCGATGTCGCACGTGATGTCTCCCATTCACATGTCATTACGCGCAGGACTCTGCTGGCGGGCTGGCATGGTGCCGCGTGAAGATATCTAACAAAACATGAAATCAAACGTTTTAACGTAACCTAAGAAACAGTTTATATCTGGATTAAGGGACGCCCTTCGGTAGAGCCAACATGTGGTATTATTTGCTTTGCCAGTGATTTATAGAAGGTTTATATTAAAACTGCTCAAGAAAATGTTTCAAATGAGTTACAGTGTAACCAATAGACTATGCGGCTTGAAAACAAAATATTGGGCAAGTTGTGTGTGAAAACAAATCGCTCTATAAGCACTTATCCAGAAAACTTTAGCTGATACATATCAGATTCGAGTCCGGATAGACTGGGCGGCACACGAGCCCAAATATCAAACGAGCAAAGCGAGCACTGTTTTAGGTCAACGTTTGAACAAATACCAAACGGGTCGCTCGGACGCTTCCGGGGCTCTATTTCTGAACACCGTATATGTGACGAGAAATATTGCGACAACTTGTTTTGACTATTAGCAAACATGAAAACAATTGAAGACCAAAAATATAACCGCAATCATATAACTAGATTATTGTATTTCGTTGGATAATAATGATCAAAGAAACGAATAATAATTAATATGTTTGATGTAACAAATACGCAACTAAAGACGCTTAATGACGCTACACTAGGCCCACAAAATATGTTCAAGAATTTGAGTATACTTTTTAATATTTTCAAATTGATTAGTCCGATTGTAAAATCGCTAGCAAATTAATATTTGTCGGCTGAAACATGTAACAAATGACGCAATTTATTTGAAAAAGAAAGAGGGATTTACAACATCAAAATAAAATATCGGTATCTGGAACAGGTAGTGTATCACACTATCACAATTCGGTATAGATGCGGTACAGATTGCGGAAGCGATCATCTGATTTTGCAGAGCGTGCCCCGATTGCGTCGGTCGTCGTCTCCACTTCTATAATCTAAATAAGGAGCAAAAGTTCAATGGCCGACTATGAAGAAATGATCCAAGACATCACGCACAGCCGTATGGAAAAAAAAATACAAATCATACAAAAGCAGCCATGTCCCAGCAATTTAAATCGCTTCTATCCCCCAAATTAGACGGCCACATTTTTTATTTGACTTTGATGTGTCCGAATATCAAGGAACGAAATGTATAATACTTAGGAACGAAAAATCTGTGTTAAATTGGGATCAACAACTTTCTAATAAATTGAACATGGTTAATGTAAAAACGACATAAGTATATCCTAATTAATTCTTCATGTCTTCAATTGGTACCTACTTCATAAGCAACGTAATGTTTTTTAAACACACGTTGTTTTGTCTTATCTATGATTAAAAAAATCTACATCTACAACCACACCTAAACCTACATCTCTAGCTACCAACGAACCGAAACCGATTTTTCTGAAATAAACCAAATAGATAAACTGAACATACCTACGAAATTTATTTGACAGTCAAGTGAAAATTTGAACACAGTGAACAGTTAGTACGGGAAAATTCGATGGTCCTTTTTAGTATTTTCCCGAAATTTTCCAATATTTCTCACTGTCTAAACTATCCCTGAATTTCAAGAACAAAATTAGCCAAATCGGTCCAGCCGTTCTCGAGTTTTAGAGAGATAAGGAGAGATAATAGAGATTAGAGAGATAATAGAGAGAATAATTTAGGAATTGCAATACATTTTTATATATAAGAATAAGATATTTAAATCGAACATACTATATTACTAACTATACGTTCTTAAAATTACATTAGATCAGTATAAAGTTTAAAACAGCATATTAAGATGTAATATAAATAAGGTTTTGATATTGTAAAGGATTACACAAGAACCTTCGTATGAGTAACCATATTTTTAAAGCATGACGCAATCAAATGCAAGGTTTTTGGTATATCAATTAGCCCTTTTGATATACGTTTATCCACATGGTAAACAAATCCGTGAAGTAAACAGAGCTGCTTTATATTTATATACCGGAATTGAAGCTGTTGATGATGATCGAGTAAACTATAAATCGAATGTTATGGACGCGGAGTTGATGTCTTCTCCTGGTAACGAACCATAATGGCATATGAAATTAGAAATGCTAACGACCGACTATATCAATATAAATAATTAAGATCTCACTACAAAAGTGGGTCAGAGTATTTATATATAGAGCGAGAACTTAATGACGAGTGGCGGTATTTTTCTTAGAAAACCATTCTAATTGCGAACAGCGAGAGGAACACTTTCCCCTGAGCCGAAGGATCTCAGCGTGATGTAGCACCTTGGCAAGTTGGCAAGCGCAAACCGTGAGACAGAAAATGCGTAAAGGTGTCGTAAAGACGTACGAAGGTACGTCTCCAACTTTTATGACACCGATACTACACAAATACCATTCATGTCTGTCATCGGCATCGAAATTAGGCTCACCCTTTCATACAATAATAACAATTCTATTTGAGAAACAAATTAAACACACGGAAAATGTTGTAGGTATGTATTAAAATTATCTTCATTGGTAGAGACCATGGCAACATGCGAAAAAGGCTTGTTGTCTCTACATTAAATTTCTTCCGGTGTTAGGCACCATGTAGGACAATTCTATAAGTGTTATTTATTAACCTACATGAAAGAAAAGTTTTTGCATTGCAGTGGTGCATTCTTAAAATATATATTTTATAATATTTACGTTACAAGTTTAACCCCACGTACGAAAAACCATAACCCAACAATGTGATAGTATAAACAGTCTTCGGTCATATGGTTGCACGCACAACAGTATTAACGACTGCAATTTTTTCACTTTCAACACGTATGATTTTAACGCGAGCGACGCGACGCCTTATTATAATAAAGTCGTAAAAAACACATATATGAAGAATAAAACAACGATAGTTATATGATTCTGGCGTCAAAAGCTCTAGCCGAATTATCGGACTAAAACTAAAAAACTTAAACGTGGAAAAAATCTTGGCCTCGGTCCAACTAGTTGATTGATGAGGATGGTCATTTCGTACACGGCCAATCCTGTGCTTTTTCATATTTTTTAGTAAAGTTGTGGACGAATCTATTTCTGAGACGCGAAAAACAAGCGCCCACAATATGTAGAGCTAATTTACTAAGACACAGGAAAATTGGCCAAGTTTTAAATAAATATATTTTAGAGAACAATAAATATATTTTAGATGGAAATGTTCAAATGATCTGGATGGTTTACTCGTCGTTATAAAAGACAGCAGAAAACAAATGAATAGTAGATATAATGAATATAATTTAAAGTTCAATTTTGCATAAATAACTGACATTTATGAGTCTGATTTTAAAGCTCATAATCTTAGACCTGGGCCTAGGGCCATAATCTGAAACGGGTCGTTAAGCAGAGATCGAGCAGCTACCCCGGCATCGTTCGAACAACCGCAAAAGCGATCATAATACATCTCTGACTCTCGTAAATTTTCTGTTTTACTCACACTATTGTACTTTGTGCGTGTAATATGCGTATTTTATGGGTAGACTAGACATTCACATATAGATGTAATTAAACAATTATTATTTTACGTTTCATAAAAATCACAAACATTCCTTTTGTAATCAAATTCACCACTTTCATAAGATTCTTAGTGGTTTTTTTAAATCAATAAGCGCTGAATGGTAACTAAAGGTAGAAGTTGATTAAACAGTGTTTTAGGGATGTCTTGCTTTCTTTGATTGATCTTTGATCTTTACAAAATAAAAGCAGGACATCCCTAAAACAACACATTTTCTTTAAAGAAAGGACGTCTACGCTGATAATAACATAATTAAATATTCATTTATCTTTGATCTAACAGACAAATGTAGAGTTTTCATAATGATTGGTGAATTTGTACGCTATCCAAGTGTTTTTATGAGATTCACATGACATCATACATTAATTCCGTATCCAAATCTTATTTTTAACCACATTATAAAATATTTGACGACGATAATATTTCGAATGTGAAGATAATATACATAGTTCTTTAAGCTACTGGAGACGAAATTATTAAAAATCATTTCGTGTCTGCGAGTCTCGAGTACAGACTGAAAATAAAGTGTGCCTAGCACGAATACTCACTACTAGGACTAGGTGATAAACTATAAAATTTTGGAACGTATTGTAATTTCATGGTTCAAAAGTGGAAAAATGTTTTGTCTAGCAATTGGAACCCCTCCAAAACGTGCTCTTATTTTTGGTTTTGACCTTAAATATCCAAGTTTTTTTTACTTATTATGTTTGAAGCTACCGTAATTTAGATCACTGCAACCTCGGACACTTTTAGGTATTAGGTACTCGTAAGGAATTTTTAGTAGTTTAATATTGCAATACATGTTTTATCGTAAAATCAGTCGGAAATAATATAGCATCAAAAATTGTTTTAAGATGCATTTTGTCAAGATGGCAGCGCTAGCGGATATTCGAATACAGCATCAGATCTATAAAATTACCAATTTTCAACACTCACTCAAACTTGCCAGGTAAAACTACCCAATTACTGGGGTATGTGGCTTCTTTACATAATATAAACTCCTCTTTATACACATAAAATCCCCTTTAATGTGTATTAGCACATATGAGCGAAAAAAAAAACGTAAAAGATATTTTTAATACTCACTGGTATCTGTTGCTACATGCACTTAGTTCAAAAACATCAAAAGGTTAATTACCTGAAAACATAAAATAAACAATTGCACTCGTGCTGATTCATAAACAAAACAGGCAAGTGTATTATAAATCATGTTTGCATAATTTTGCATTGTGGTTAACACTGCATACCTCAATTAAAGATTCAGTATTATAAACAGCGACGTGATTTGAATAATGAATATAGTACAAAGTTTTGGTGACGTCTTCTATTCACAAGGCAACAAATACGCCTATTCGTTCCCAGATTTTAAAGAAAACAACAAATTAACAACAAGATTTTAAACATAATAATAATTTCTGCCTCTTTGAATCTATTGAAGTTTTGTAGCCCGCAGAACCTAATATCGGTGTTCTCGGATATTTTTAAGGTGGCTTCTAAACTTTTTGTTTGATTTGGATCAGCCTCAGATTAATAACTATAAAAAACATAGATACCCGACTATTAGCTGGAGAATATGACATTCTATAATATTGTTACTAATTCTCCTTACGACATGCTAAAGAGATGACTAATAATAATTAGTCAAACCATCCACATCCAAAAATTTGTCACTTTATATAACTGTAAAGGCAATAAACTCGTAATTCGTATTCGTATTAACATTACAATTAAAACAACAACACAAGAACAAAAAGCTATTCTGTCTGTTGATGCTGGTGTCCCACAAGGTTGTGTGCTATCGCCTACCCTGTTCATACTGTATATCAATGATATGTTACAAACCAATGGCATTCATTGCTATGCAGATGACAGTACGGGTGATGCCTTACATACCGACCGCCCGAACATTTCTCGGCAACATGTCATTGAGAGTCGTAACGAACTCGTTTCTGAAATTGAGATTTCGTTGGAGAAAGTCTCTGAACTTAACTTAGTCCAATTCAACCCATCTATGACACAAGTTTGCGCCTTCACCGCAAAAAATTTATCGACGGTCGTATATCCTCGTTTTGAAAGAACCCCCATAACTGTCTCCTCCTACATTGGAATACTTGGTGTTAAGGGGTTGTGCGCTCGATAGAACTGAAAATTGGAGTTCTTAGAAACCTTTTTTCTCAGTTATGGTCGTATTGAAAAATCCCAAAAAAATATATGTTAATCTGCATTATATTTAGCCGAGGACTGTATTTTTATAAATTGAAATTTTTATTTAAACATTGATTTCAAAATATGCTAAGTCAACCTTTTATTCTAAAGTAAGAACTTTTTTTCTCTTATTCTATAAGACACACGAGTGTGAAAATTATTTTAGAATTTTAAGTAAGACAAGACTCAGGGGTAGGTCGTCATAGTTTTTTCAAAAAACTAGAGCAATTTTTTATCCGATTTCAATACTCTCCCGTCGCCTATAAAATTAGTATGGGACTTTACGCTCAAGGTCACTGGCGCTATACAGAGCCTTAACATATCGAGCGAGGTCCAGTTCCGATTTCATCTGGAGGGTAAGGCCAAGTTAGCCTCCAAGAAGCTTGGTGTTCTAAACAGGTCGAAGCAATATTTCAGTCCGTTCCAACGCCTACAACTCTATAAGGCGCAGGTTCAGCCTCACATGGAATACTGTTCTCATCTCTGGGCAGGGGCGCCAAAGTACCAACTTCTCCGCCTGGATCGTATCCAACGAAAGGCCGCTCGAATTGCCGACTGCCATAGTGTTTGAATCAGGTTGGACCCCTTAGAACTACGTAGATATGTAGTATCGCTCTGCATCCTCTATCGGTTATATTACGGGGAGTGCTCCGAGGAATTGTTCGGACTTATACCTCTTCTGCATCTTTTCGCCACCGTTCCAAGCGACAAAATATTTATCATCCTCATCATCTTGAGTGGCATTCCTCCACCGTGCGCTTTACCCGAAGCTTTCTGCCGCGCACAGTAAAACTCTGGAATGATATGTCGCCAGCAGTATTTCCGGATCATTACGATCGGAAAACCTTCAAGGGAGCGTATTACTGCCTAAAAGGCCGGAAAAGCACTTGCAACTCCTCTGATGTTGCGGGTGTTCATGGGCGACGGTAATCGCTTTCCATCAGATGATCCGTTTGCTCGTTTGCTCTCTAGTTTTATAAAAAATAATAATTTTGACAACTTTAGTGTTCCTTCCGTGTATGTTCTTCTTCTAAGGGATCAACGTCTTTGGTTCACTCGCTGCATGTCGCACGTCACGTTTTACGTTACGCGTGTCAAAAAGCGTCACCCGTCATACACGCAGAACCCAAAAATATTAACGTAAATATTCATTCGTCAAATCGCCCATTCGTCACATTTACGAAAGCCATGACATGACAATCAATCACATTTCACAAGGCACATATCAGACTAGCCGCTAGCGTTTTACTGGCCTCTAACTTTTAACAAGTAGAGCAGCATCTGAGATATCTAGTCCCTACATTAAAGGCAATAAATTACTACATACTACATAGGAGACAATCATCTGTCTAATTATCCAATAAAGTAAATAACTATATTTTTTATAAAAACTATATATAGCCTATGTTACCCGGGCTACTATTACCAACATAGACACCTCATTTATTAAAATCAGTAGTTTAGGCGCTACGGTGAAACAAACATATAAATATACATTATATTACATAGACTGCCAAAATCATTACTCTTCCTTTTGTCTTTGCCGTAGTTGGGTAATAAACGTTCGTAGATACTCCTCGTAATTAATTTACACCCGTTTCACTTTCTTTCTATATTGATCATACAATATGTACTGTTAGTCTGTTACAAACATCTACAGTCTACGAATGACGAACCACGACATTCGTCACCAATCAAAGCTTTATTCAAGCGTAGCGGTGTTCGCTATTAGTTTATTATGTCATGCCGACGAGTTATCTATGATACGTGTGGAGATTGCGTGTTTGGCGAAGAGACCGGCGGTGATCAAAATGCCAACTTGGGTCTCGTTATGCACATTAGTTAGGCCTGAATTCGCGTTCTTTGGTACACAGCCAAAATGAGCGATCCTTTTGGCTTGTCGATACGTTGGTCGTACCGTAATCAAAATATAATGTCAGTTCAGAGACTAACGAACTGCAGTCGTCTGACCTATTAAAACGGCGCAGGTTAAAATCTAATTGGCCGCATTTTCCGAGTTCGTAGACTTTTTGGATTCTGCCATGTGTCGCAATACAATTTAATTTTGAATTAAGACTTGTAGTCTCGCAACCGAAAATAGTGTAGAGAGGTTTAATTTATAATTTAGGGCCTATTTCACAATTTGCTAAAAAGTGTCGGACAGCTTATTCTGTCGCTGCTAAATTTATATCGAGCTACAGAGACAAATAATGAAAATAAGCTATGAGACACTTATCTGTAGATTATGAAACAAGCCCTTATACAAGTAGATACTGAAAACATGAAACGGGCTTCTGAGCGCTGAGCAGTAAGCCGGTAGTTAATAACGTAGCGCGTAGCAATAAAATAATTTCTAAAATAAAGAAGTGAGAATATAAAATGGTTGGTTGTAATAAGGTTAATAATAGGTTTTGCTGGTTCAATATTATACGGGGTCATAGCAAATGAAATATCTCAATCATATCAGTGTGAATGGAAAGGAGGCTTAGCCAAAATGTTGTAATAATACATTAATCTAATAAACTGTTCCAACAGAACGGTATCGAGGCGTGAAATACCATGTTGATATTGGACGTGCTCGAGTGACAGGTGCATAAAATAACTGTTATTTTAGAGTAGCGAAATAAACTCTTAACGCTTTCTGACTGCCGCGCGTCGGGCGGCGGCGAGCGACCATTTGTTGCACACAAATTCGGTGCTGCCCATACTTTATACGCGCCGTCCAATTGTTTAACTCTATCTGACATATATTTGCTTGGCAAGTTATCAAAGCAATAATATTAAAAGTGAATCGGATGCACCTTCCAATGAACATCGCCGATGATTACGCAAAGACGTGAGACCGAAGCCGTAGCTCTGAGTACATTCATCGTCCAATGATTAACAAATTAATGACTTTAAATGCCAAACAAATCCGCTCGTCGGTGAAGATGACGCCCTCAGATGACAGTGTGCAGACAGAAATAAGTCTGCAAGCTGAAAAAGCCAAGCATTTCCGACTGGCTCATGCGCACACTGACACAATTAGGTAACAGATTTCCCAAAATGCGCATCCTGCACACCCAGATCTCGCAATTGTGCTTCGATGAGATTAATAACAAATATTCATATTTCTTACACATTGTGATCAAAACAGAAAGTTTGTGGAGAAGATTCATTAAGCGTAGGCATAGATCCGGAGGGTGAAGACAAATCGTTTGAACCCATCCAACAGGTTCCATTATGTTTAATAGAGATATTACTACTGAAATAATCTTCAACCACCAGTGGTCGATATCTCTTTCACACATCGCCTGTAGGTTGGTAGATGTAGTTTGTAGGTGCTGGTAATAGGTAGTGCTAGTAATAGAAGATGTAGGTTGTAGATTTATGTTGTAGGTGTAGGTTGTAGGTGTAGGTAGTAGATGTAGGTTGATTCCAGTTCATAGTTAAGACAGAACAACGTCTGTTGGGTACAGCTAGTATTAAATTTACATGTGATTTTTAAAATGGGCATGGTAGGCGAAATCCGAAACTATAGGAAGGGAAAAATTCTGAATGGATTTGCGAAGTCGATTTTGATAAAAACTAAAACTGCATTATTAGTTTTTATAAATACTCAAACAAAGTTTAGATTTAAAAAATTTAACTTCTCCTGATCTGAATCAAGCCATTATTCGTAACGTATGACTACGTTCTACATGCCTCAAAAAATGCAAATAAATGGAACGGAAAACAGGAAAACCAGTATCCTTTATAATAAACCATACCCGATGGTAAAATCTTTTGAATACTTTGAATTTAAACGAAAATACAATGAAACTATTAAATAAAGAGAAGAATTTCAATACCGAACACAACATAAACAAACCAATAACATTATTCACTACTCCCATGACGCAGACATACAATGTATTACACGTATTGTTTATCCTTGACAATCGAAAGATGCATTAGTTAAAGCCAAATTTGTAACGAGCGAACCTGTAATCTCATTGACTGAGTCACAAGTACGAATTTAACGTGTCCAATTTGCCTAGATCGAACCCACCTGTTACACGAACATTGAGTCTAAAACGGGACATAAATAGTAGAGGTGGAAAATGACGTCAACAAAGGCGATGAGGTTATAAAAAGATTTTCCGATAACAAACTGTTAAAGTTTACCACTTTAAAATAATTTTGCAAAACCAGCTCGTTTGCAAGCTGATTTGAGGCTGATTTGCGATAGTGGTTTTAATGGTATAGAAACTTTATTGCGCGTTTTCCTAATGAGCTTTAATGAAGACGTCCAAAAAACACGTAGCTGCGGTCTTTTCAACAAATAATAATGCGTAAACCGCTCTTTCAGACACAGATTATAGGCAATATGTTTTTATTAAAATTGCAACCGAAATCTTAGTAACACTCAGGTAAACAAAATACTTAACAAAACACGAGATCGCTAAAGAAGCTTTTGTGAGAATGCTATAATTTTTGACCACGCTGCAATTATTATTATGTTTCATCTTTGCCTTGCGACGGTCTAATATTTCATAATTTAAGCGAATGTATTAGGATAATTTATTACATTTATTATGTGTCGCTATATTATATTGCACAATTTTAAAAGGTTCGTAATATAATTTAGACGTATGTGTTAGCCTTGCACGCATTTAATGAATATGAAGCACATTTGATTTATTGCACACTATGATATATTTATATGAGATTGACGAACATATTCACAAGTTAGTACAAATAAAACTGTGAAAATGAATTACTACTAGTACTACTAATAGTAATAACTACTAGAAGGCGCAGACGCTAGATGCCGCATGCCGCATGAGTCTGCCAAATGGGGATTATCCCAGGTGCTCCCACCTTAAAAAATAATAATATCGTGTAGTGTCTCCAGCATACAAGAGTGATTGATCATTTTAAATAGTTTACAAATTGTTGACCATATTTATCCCATTTTATGTACCAACCCATTACGTCAGTTCACACCAAGACCCGCAGCAGCGCCATTTTTAATTAGATGGCTATTCAAAATTGAACTTTATTCACTGAACACGAAGATACACGTTTCACTGCAAGTTTGAATTTCGAGCTGCGTAGCGCGGCGCCGCTCTTGCAATGAAACGTACCTACTTTATTATATTTTTGTATAGCGAATTAAGTTGAACTTTGAATCGCTATCTTAAAGATGCACCGCGTGACGCGTCTCGGTGTGACCCTTAATACGGTATTTTTCTGTATTTTTTTTTATTACATAAGTTATTAGTGCTCTGAAAAATAAGACAGTTTACAAAAGGAATAGTATACTAAAAATCAATATGTTCAAAGATATTGCGGATTGTTTGAAGCACTTTTGTGAGTCTCGTGAAAACGCCCCATATAAAAGTCGTACTAGTAGGTGACGTCACACGCTAGTAATGTTGCTAAGAAATGTATGGCCATATGCACAAAATTACTGATACCTCGTAATTTTGGGCGTTTATGTTCATACATACCATAGTCAATCTTTTTGTATTTGGTGTAAGTAAGTAAACTAATTAAAATGTAGGTTTTATATACTAATGTATTAAAAAAATATTTCAACTTTTTTGTGACTTTCAAATGCATATAAATACAAAACTACACATAAAATCCTAATTCTTTTTACTTTTATCAAGTTGTAATACCTAACTATTTCTCAATTTATTTAAAAAAAAAAACTAAATTTTTGCATGTAGAAAAATACCCAATGGTAGTAACCAACATACGACATTTTACCATCAATTTTGTTTTGACTTTTGATGTTAATTTGTGCTAGAATGAGAATTTGCGCTTACGTTTTTTTTATATCAAAACGAAAATTGTCGCGGTATACATATTATATTTTTTCTATGGTGTTGCTTTGATTCTGTTAAATTAATCGCCGACCACTGCGAAAAGCATTGATGTAAAAGTGATACTAACGAACTTAATCAGATGTTAATGAATTCGACAGATGTGAAAAACAACATAAAAAGTTTTGATTGTCCATAACAAACGCCGTACGATATAAATACCGGCGTAACGACGCGACACGGTGAATAGAAACTCATGGTGGCATTAAATGTCGAAGCTTCAAAAGCACGTATTTATAATATGAAAACATAAATATTTGGAGACGCTCGCTGTGATTTTAATATTGAATATGTAACAGTCAACAGACAAGAATAATCATCGTATGTAATAACTTATCTAGCTATTGCGTATGGGCGGGCCCCCCATATACGGTCCGGTCTACCTTCAGTTCCGCCTGAACGGATGCAAAATCGTATCGTATGTGTGCAAGATCCAGTGTTGCCGACTCTGTTTATGCGATATTACTAAACTCGCGTCGTTTTCTACTAAATTTATTTTCTTCTATAATCGCATCTATCTCGGAAACGGTGCATCCTACAGAAAAAATAATGAAAATTTCCTCCCCCTTAGTAAACGCGCAACAACACATATTTTCTTCATGATGGGAGAAAAAGAAATTTGAAAATCCTGAATTTTTCAACATTTCTATAGCTTCATACATCGCATGTGTCTCAAAGTAGAGCATTGCCATATTTTTTTCGATAATCACTTCTATCACGGTAAACGGTGCATACTTCTGAAAAAGAAAAATCCTCGCCCTAAGTAAGTAACCAACGTACCCCGTAACCACGTATTTTGTTTATGATAAGAGATTCTTTTATTAAATCCTGAAGTTTCAAAAATTTCTATAGCTTTAACATAGCTACATAACATACAGTGATAATAATCATCAATCCTAATCAATATCCCCAAGAATTTTTAAATTAGTACTCATGTCATTTTACGAACAATGAAAATTATCGATTTTGGAAATTGGAACACTATTTTGTAATCAGCACCCTCAGAAACCTGGAAAGGACACCCATATTAATTTTAAATAAAAAAATGTACGAGATTTTGTTATTTTATAATAGATTTAATTTTCATATTATTCAGCAACCCCCAAAACCATGAAAACGACACCCATAACAAAGGACAACAAACTCCAACAGTATCCAAAAATGCGATTTTCCGTAGCCTGTAAATTGAATTTTTAGCTTATGCTTGATAAATTATTATCAACCCAATCTGGTTTTATAGCTGCTTACATCGTTTAATCGTCGCCAACTTAAATTTAAGCAAAATTAAGCCACCGACTTAGTCATGGCACGTCTAAGAAGGGGTTACTCGGAGCTCTAGTAGATTTTAAAAAAATGAATAAAAATAATTCCAAAAATATTTTACCGGACTTCGAACCCGTCACATTCCGAATTTCAAAAATTCGCAAAAATTAACCAAACTGGCAATCGGACTGACATTATAGAGTCGAAATTATTGATATATTGTTCTACGACAAAAGAAAAACATATATATCTTAAAAATGCGCAGTTTCTCAGTGATGAAACCTAGCTAGACCGATTTTTCTCCCCAAAAGTCCCTGCATACAAAGCTGTATGTTAAATACTTGCAGCCGTTGCCGAGATTACGATTATATAGTATATACAAGATTGTCTCGTTTAAAGTATAAGATGATAACGTTGTAATATGAATTTTGGTCAAATTGTCTAATAATAATATGGACCAATATGACTGTGAATTGAAAAAGTGGTCTGCAAAAAAACTTTGAGGAAAACAAAAATCTTAATATTATGATAACCATTTCTTTTGCGTTGCGTAAGGATATAATAATTAATAACTAAAGTGGTGGACCAAATACGATGGTATCCTAAATAGAGACAACCCTCTCATCAGGCAATATCCTACTAATATTATAAATGTGAAAGTTTGTGAGGATGGATGGATGTTTGTTACTCTTTCACGCTAAAACTACAGAATGGATTTTGATGAATTTTGGTATGGTAGTAGTTTAGGCTCTGGATTAAAACATAGGCTACTTTTTATCCCGGAAAAGTACTGTATTCCCGCGGGATACCAGCTAGTTTCTTATATTGCAAAATGCAAAGGGAGCATTTTCATATTTCAGGTTCGACATTAGTTTACAAACAGCAACACATCGTATTCATCTATCAACATTTTAGTTGCAAATTGCAAATACGTTGGCACTTGTCACATCATATCTGTTAATACTTTGTACAATTTATTTTTACAACGAAAACAAATCATCATCATCAGCTTAATGGTATATAATACGTAAAGTTCTAACCGTTTTAGCTATATACAGATAAACAGCTACATAGTTAGCATTTCGATTTGATTGCACTACTACAAGCATACGGTGTGTCCGCGATTCTGTGGAAAAATTGTGGGCCGTTAAAAGGTACGTCTATATTTTCAAATTTGGATCGTTCTATGAAAGCTGTTTCGCTGTTGGTAAGTATGTAATATATTTTCTACTCTGTTATAATAACATAGTCTTAAACCATATAGTAGACTATAGACGATTCAACTCGTCAGGTTGAAAACGTTACCTTTAAATGAGACACGAATATTATAGCTAGGTAGCTGGTGGCAATTTAGATATATGATTTCATGGTCGTTGATACTAAGACGTAATATAGTCTGCAATTATGTGAACTAGAGAAAAATAGTAGCAAGCTTAGGTAGCTTTGTTTTTTTTTCATAACCTGTATACATGAGCACGCCACTATTTTTCTCTGGTTCACATAGTTGCAGACTACATTACGCCTTAGTATCAACGACAATGAAATCATATTTGTAACTAAATTGCCACCAGCTCCCTAGCTATTAATTAAATTTCTCAAAATAAACGAGTGCAGTATGCAAGTGAAAATCAGCTGCTACACCGCCAGTTGAGCACAATCCAAGATGCTGTCTGTGATAATGGTAATACGATTCGTGTCTACACCTAGAGCGCTACCGTTCAACGACATCTTACGTTCGTCATAAACACGGGAATTAAAAAAAATATATTATATTATCTATGGTAGATAGGCTACAGACGTCAGATAATTTTACTTTTCAAAGAGTACCCGGTAGACCGAGGTTTGCTCGGAGTTATAGTAAAACGATGAAATAATAAATTTAAATTTCATGGAAATAATACTTGCAGCCGTATCCAAGATTTAGATTATACAAATACCTATATACATATATACAAGATTTGCTCGTTTAAAGTATAAGATTGATGTATTAAGAGAGTAATTTAAGGACGCTGGTGTACATTATTTGGACCAGCAATAGTGCCAGAGGCCAGTGTTTGTGCGCTCGAAGGTTTGGGCAATTAGTATATCACGCCATTTCAGTACACAGTAGGTCGATTCTGCCAATTAAATCTTACAATAATACAGTTTCGATACAGTTTCCATGATATGTTATTCTATTAAACGTCATTATGGTATTCTCATAAACGTCAAACCAACGTTTAACCGTCGTCGATTCGTCCGAACTCCAAATATCAGTTTGTGATATTAAAACGATTACTTTATAATTTCGCTTTTCGTATTATTTTCATAGAAAAACGAAGATTTCCGAGCACTATTAGTTGGAGGGTCGCCGTCGAGTATAATAATACAATTTAACATTTAATGAGACTTTGCACTTACACGACGCTCGTTATCGTAGCAAATAATATTATATTTCAATCAAAATCATAAACAATTACCAATTTGGCATGTTATCCACGTTTACCAAGTTTATGAACGGTTAGGCTCTAGGAAGACTGCCATAAGTGGGAATAGAAAGCCTCGTAACGAAGGCTGTCTCTTTCCACTGGAAGTAAATTATCGAGACACGAGATGATTTATTGTGAAGCGGCAATGCTTCCTCCCACCTGTCACTTCGGTAAGCGTGTTCAGAAAAAGTTGAATAGCGCATCGTAAAGTTTGGAACGATAGGAACGAGGTCAAGGCACAGACATAAAAACCGTTCCACTAATTACTTTTTCATGTCAATATTGTGCAAAACACACGTGTTTTTAGGCCAAAAAAAAAGAAAGAAAAGTTACATATTAAAGTGATTTAAAATTCTAATAGGAAAATAAAACAGTAATAATACACTGGACTTCTTGCCCTATTTCCACTTCAATAAGTATTTTACATTAATTTTAATATATTACACGCACGGTTTCGACATAGTCATCGTCAGGTGTCATACTTTTGTCGAAACAGGTCGTGTTTTTTTATCTATATATATGGCTTCGGCTTAAAGCGATTCAGTCAAGTGGTAGAAGCTTTACTGAAAGTTCCAGAAAGCACGTTTTTTGAAGTTGTACCTCTTTACCACACTCTTGCACGTTAACGAATATTTAATGGTTAATATTATACCAATATTACACATTAAGAACCGGAATAACACAAATTTTTGAAGGAAATACAAAATCCACAACGTCACCCATTGAATTCCCGACAAAACTCACAGGTCGTGTTATATATTCAAATGAATGTAAAATACTTATTAAGGTGGAAATAGGGCAAGAAGTCCTGTGTATTATTACTGTGAAACATGGATTTCCACCAAGAACCTACTGTACTCTCAATAACATATGGAAAATAAAACAGTATACCTATCTAGCTCAGATATTGTAGGATATAGGCAATGTTTTATGTATATTTTTATTAATATGAGATACGAGATTTGGGAGTCCGGACTCGGAACGGAGAATTAATTTACATTACTAATGACCGAAACAAAATCGCTAATCAAAATTAAGAGCCCTCCTTCCTATCCACAGGCTGTCGCTGTCTCTGCTAGCCGAAACGACAAGAAAGCGTCACTTAATTTAAATATCGTTCTAGTATTCGGCCGTAAAGCCTGTAACAATGAATCTGGAGGAAGCATCTACTGCAAGTAGAGGCTAGCAGTGTCGAGGGGTTCCTATAACTTCAGTTCTATCGGCTTCACTTACCTTTTGAAGACCCTCATCCAAATCCCTACCTATTATACAGGCTTATATAGAACCAGCCTATTAGAACCAGCCTTCGCCACTGGAGGCTAGAGATAATTTCCCCCGATTCCAGCACATGGAAAATATTCAGAGCAATATTATAACTATAAAAAGTACATTATTAATCCTAAACACGATAAAGGTAGAAAAAGTATTTAAAGCCAACCTTAATATTTTATATCGTATATAAAACCCTTCAATGAAAATACTTTACTTCTCAGGAGTTATATGAAATGTCAAGACATATTTGACAGTCTTACATATTTCGATTGTTTTTATCACATCATTAGCGTAATTTATATATAAATATGCTTCAGACCCCCGCGGATATATGATAACTTTGAGCTACTTCTCGTACAATGACCGTTGGTGAATGATATTAACAGTTATTCAATCATTATATTTCTCTCGTTACTAGCTTTTGATTCTGCAACATCATAGCAAAATAAGTTATTATTATCTACTAGATAGTACCTATCATCGTTATGGGAATCAATCAATTATTATTCTTTACATTTCTAAGGGAAAATCTTTAAGCAATATTCGACAGTAACAGGAGTTAAAATAGCTGAGGGTTGCCAAATAACCTGTTTTCCCAGGACATGTCCTTATTTTTGCAGTCCTGGAGTGTTTTAAGCAGCGTCATGGGTTTTTCAGATTGTAATATTAGAATTTGTTAAATACTATAGCTTACCTAAGTTTAAAGTTACAAACAAAGTTTGTTTTATATTCTAATAACTAGTATTCAAGTCTTTTTATTGTATACAAATACTTTTATTAAAAAATATGATTATTAGCATTACATGAATATCATTTAACATATTATCACTACTTATTATTCCAACTGTTGCAACTCTATTACTGCATCCTGTTTTAAAACTGTTTTCCTACTTCAAATCCTACTTTTTAAAAGACACTGTTTAAAAAAGTGTTGATCACAAACCAAAATACTATTAGATTGTACAATTTTCATTCACAATTAATTTCCTGTAATTATTTTAATTCAGATCCATGGGAAAGGGGAGAAAATCAGTATCTACATTGTTATTTATATTTTACATGAATATTCGTGAGTTAAAATATATGATCTCCTGCAGACATGCGACGTGTATCGTTGTGATCCAGGTTACATCCAGCCTAATTTTGTCTTTTTTTCGCCGAAGCAAATTTTTCCATACAAAATGCCCAGTGTCCGTACGGGTTGGCAACCCTAGAATAGATAAACTTATCCTATGAAAACCCAAGCAACATAATATAAATTCCAGAATAATCAATTCAGTAAGAAAAAGGATCGATGACGTCAACGTTGAGCATTCATTGATGATTTATATTTGCAAGCGCAACACGTACGTCGCTTAATACAACAATTGAAACGCGTGCTAAGAATCACAGTATTCAAGCAAAAAATTATTCAAAGAAAGAAAAAGTGTAGAAGCTGCAATATCCAGCAGCAAATGTCTTTCGGGGGTAATGATTTAATAACGCTGTGGAAAAAGCCATATAGAGCCCTTAAAAATAATGATTCATGAATAAGGAGTGACTGATGGAAGAATTCCACAAATACAACCGCAAAATAAATCAATTTATGCTACTGCCTAGTGTCTAGATTTAGTCCGATATTTTGTCGACAATTTTTTTTTAAGTAGTCCCAAGTGTTAAGATGCCTTTTTCAAAAAGAGCTTCTTGAGATCCTAATTATTATTAAAAGTGACTGCTAATGAACGTAGACTCGACTGGAGAGATTGTGTTACAATAGTAAAGGACAGTAGTGAATATTACTCATTGTTTGTTTTCATTTAAACCAGATCGGATCGCAAGGTTAAGTTTTTGTTTTTAATTTCGTGTCAATGTCGCGTCGTCAACTGCACAGATCTACACGTAATCTTTGGAATTGGGTATTTTCCTACATGTAAAAATTTAGTTTTTTTTTAAATTAAGAAATAATTATGTCTCTGAAATATGCATATGGCCATACATTTCGTACCAACATTAGTAGCGTGTGACGTCACCTGCTTGTACGTCGTTTATATGAGGCGTTTTTACAAGACTCACAAAAGTTCTTTAAACAATTCGCAAGTATCTTTGAAAATATTAGTACATTTTTTAGAAAACCTATTATTCCTTTTGTAAACTGTCTATCCTGTCTTATTTTTCAGAGCACTATTTATTTATGTTAAAAAAAAACAGGAAAATACGGTATTGTTACTTGATGGTTACTGCTTATTGTTTAATGCAATAACAACTCGCAGGACGTAAAAGCGACGTCATTGCAAAAATGTTTGTTTCTGGAGAGCGTTACCGAAGATTGTTTGAAAATCTCTAGAGTAGTTTTTTTTGTTGTTACATAACTGTAAGGAGGGATCCTTAATAATTATAACTGAGACAGTTATTTGTAACTACCGTGGCAAAATCATATATTAACGGGCGAAGTGTTGAAAAAATCACGTAATATCTAAATATCATATTTTCGGATACTCTTCCTTATGAACTTTAGCATGATTTGTGCAGATTTCCATAGTATTTTCGTTGAGAGATAAATTGCAATGGTAATTTTCGAGATATTTTTATTGACGTCACGCCTTCTCGGCTCGTAAATAGGCGAGTGACTAAAGAAATTGTTCGTTTTTGATGCCGCGGACGGTCCTAGCCTAGTATAAAAAATGAATTTCCATCCGTGAAAATGAATCTATTTGTGCGCGTGCGTTGGCGGTGTAGGTGCTGTCCACGACGGCGGAATGTTTGCGTTGGGACTCGCGAACGATCTTATTATTCTCCGAAATGAAGTTAAACTATGTAATTAAATGTTGTTTTCAAACATTACGGCCTGCCTGCCACGATTTTCGCGTTTAAGATCACTTCTGTTTGTACCTACCGTTAAATTATTTTATCGCTCTTATTTATAGTTTTCCTCGAGGTGATTGTTTTCGAGATCGCTTTATGAAGAAAGTTTTAAAAATCCAATACTTTCAGTTTCATGTCCCTAAGATTTATTTATTTTCGTTATATTGTGTTCGCAAAATGGCAGGCAACAGACATCGAAGATCAGTAATTGTTGGTCCTCGATGCCGTCTTCCTCCTAGCAAGTGCTATTATTATTATTAATAATGTTATGACAAATGTTGACGTCAATACTGTCTAAAATTAATTTGACAAAAGCGAGTAGATCCCTATTGTTGTTGTTCGTAGATAGTTTAGAGTTTATGGGCGGGCAGTTAAATATACCGGTCTCGGTTTGTCGTTACAAATAGAAATTTGGCACTGGCTATCTCTAGTTGTGTAATTCATATATAAACCACTTGTACAATCCAAACTATGTTTTTGTCAACATTCTTTATTATAAATATGGTTATTTATTTGGGATCGTGGGCGGGCCATATTATTTTTAATGATGACTGCTTTAGAAAATGTTCGACACTATACTCAGATTCTGGCACTATAATATAATTTTTTCACTCCTCTCTTCATTTATTATGTTAGCAGGGCCAGAGTTATTTTTTGGCTGTCATTTTACGGACTGAGATTATAGATCACTGATCAGATTGTAAAGGGCGTCACAGACGGCGAAGATAATATAATATTTTATCTTAAGATGTCCGGATATATTTCATATTACAGTACGTAATATGGAAATATATAGTATCTTAGCCATCTGTGTTTGTTCATACAAACTATAGCAAGCGATATTTTATCTTAACATTAAATATTAAGTATCACACTTATTGATTATTCGACATAAAATTTTGTTATTATACTTATTATTAAGTATAGTAGAATTTGTAATTTAAAAAAAGTATAACCCGACTATGTAAAAGGGGTCTAAAAGGACCGAAATAATAAAATAATTCAGATAGAAATCCAGAAATGCATAGGTACAAAAATGGTCAAGCTAGAGCCGTGGTCGCACGAACTAATGGCATCTAAGCGTCAGTTCACACCGAGATGCGTCGCGTCTAGGTGAGCTGAGTGCTGACCCTAAGGCCTAAAGAATATTCTAGAAAACGCGTATATTCGTCATACACATGCATATCCCAAGATAGATGCATATCACAAGACGGCTGCGATTTGACATAGACTGTTCCGAACCTTATTTAATAAAGTAGGTGCAACCACGGCTCTACCTTGAGCATTTTTGTGTCTATGAATTTTTTGATTTCTATCTGAATTATTTTCTAATTTGGGCCTTTTTAGACGCCTTTTTTACGTAGTCGGGTTATAGTTTTTTTAACTTATTTTTTTATTTTGTATTTCCATTTTATCCAGCGCGGAGATAGTCAATTTTTTTCTAGATATAAAGAACGACAATAATATTATGATAATCAAGAAATGCAATTGAGACCATACAACAGAGAACACCGATTCACCGTATAATAAATGAAGTCGATACTGCGATTCCGTAAAATGTAAGTGTAACCCGTATTATAGTGACATCTATCGATAGAATAAGAATAAAAGTGCTAATAATTTATTTCATCTGCATTTTCTAAAACGTATGAACCGATTAACCGATTTTAATCTAGTTTTTTTTGTTTGAAAGCTGAGAGATGATCGAGAGTGTTCTTAGCTATAATTCATCATCATCAGCTCGTTCACTGCTTGACAGTTCAGAGGTTATTTTTTTTTTTTATTTTGTTATGTAGCTATTGTCTATAAAAATTGTATTTATAAAACAAAATTTATTTTATGAAGGTACTATAATATATAATTTATATTTTATAGTTATATATTATGTAATGTTCGTAAATTGGACAACTGGGCTTTACGAATTGTAGAACCACTTTTTATTTAAAGTGTATTTTGATATTGAACAATATGATATAATATAATATATTTATACATATTAGTAATGTGCTTGCCAAGACCTTTCTTTTGATACCAAACACGTGATAATTTTCTCGGATTATTTTTTTTAGATGTTAGAATCTGAGGTTCTCTTCCTTTTAGCTTCGCCGTAGTCGGGTAAAAAGAGCAGTAGATACTGTTTTAGCTTGTTATTTATAATATAATTTCAATATGTTTTTCCTAATTCCCTTCATAAATTCTATGATAGTATGATTTACAATAGTTATTCATGTTGGTTATGTTTCATCTACTTTATTAGATTTAAGTTAAAGCTTTAACAGCTGACTAAACACCATTTTTAAACGCCATTTTTTTTCAGAAAGCTCCGGCTGTGCATTCAGGGAAGTAAATATGAGAGAGAAGAAGAAATACAAACCAATAAAATGATGTTATGTAGTAAATAAAATATCGCACAACCACTACTGTAGTAGACAACGCTGGCATTCACTGCCCGACACCGCCACCTGCCATCACATTGCTGGCTGTCAAAACACGCATCTTAGCAGACGCAGCGGAACTACTATGCGTATACTACGACAATACTACAGAGTACAGATGCTACAGGTCAAAAGCAGTTGAATGCCAAATCGATTAGAACCAACGCCGCAATAAAGATTGGCAATTTTTTGTTAGTACGAGGCTTTTTCTAATTAGTAATGGTACGCTTCCAAAAAAACATCTTCAATACCCAGATGCGGAGTGCGGACACAAATTAAAATTAGCGAATTAGGCCATAGGAAAAATCAGCAGACGAGGAAGGAAGTCGGTATTATGGATATAATCCACTTACAATCTTCATTAAAAAGGTCGGTAAACCAAATTCGCCAAAATTTTATTAAAACGGCGCAAAAGATAAATTAAATTCAAGACACGAAATTTGGTTAAAGTTAGCAAACATCTACGGATGTTTTCTAATGTATTTTATTGTCTATTCCTAATTAGAGTAAAACCTCTACTTGCTAATCTAAATATATAAAAGAAAGTAGTGTTAGTTATAACTCAAGTACACTATTTATAACTCAAGGACGGCTGAACCGATTTGGTTGAAAATTTATGGGGAGGTAGCTTAGAACCAGGAGACGGACATAGTATACTTTTTATCCCGATCCCGTGGGACGTGACATAATGTTTATAAAATGTGTGATTTGATATGGAAAATTACAAAGTAATGAAAAATCTTATCTTATAATAAAAATTGATTGCAATTCCAATGTCTCGCTAAAACTTGAGACCGGCTGGACTGATTTGGCTTATTTTGGTCTTGAAATTTAAACGGTGAGAAATATCGGAAAAATTGCGGGGAAAATACTAACACTATATTTATGATTAGCTGTCCCGACACAGAACAACGTGTGTCGGGACAGCTAGTTACTTATAATTAAGACTACACAGAGCCATACACGCCAGTTATGACTAACATTTACAGCCACGACGAGGTGAAGCCGAGATTTTCTGAACATACAAGTCGCTCCAATGAAAACGGGGTCAACATATTATTTTTAGACGGAATCCTAAAATTTGAGAATTTCGTTCAATAGTTCATGCTAATGAATGTGGAGTTTATTGTGACGTGAAGACATTTTACGTTACATTTAATACATTTCTAATTTATGTACTGTTTCGCCTTGGTACTAATTATTCTGTGGTGCCTATGATTAGTTAGGTATTTTTATTTAAACGTAAGTAACACGGATGGAAAAGTCTCTAGCTTACTATCATTTTCACTAATTCAACGGACCTATAATAATTTGAATAATGTTTGACACCCTTGCAACAGAGCCACGTAATTTATCTGTAGGGACAAATATTTTAACCAATTCTACTATTCGAAACTGGAGGATCTGAATCTTAGGAAAAGTCCTAAGATGCTAAAAGTGTTATGAGATCCAACGTTCCGTGATTCGACATAATATCACATAATACATACTATGCATTATGTTTTCTACTTTTATGATTGCTCCAAGTTTGTTATCTTTCGTCTTTACAATAGAATTAGATATAAACACAAGTTATTACTTAATCAATAATCAATGAACCATTGACAAATACGCATTCGTAACGTTATCGAATGTCAATTTTATGGTCGCTATCTGATAGCGCGGCAGCGCTTTCGCCAAGTATTAAGCGGCCGTAACTATCTTTTCTCGAAGCATTTCGTTTGTAACAAATCTAGCGGTCTGAATTTTTGTCGCAGCGAAGTCGTTAACGGCACAAGCTATTGTTTAAATTTCATAAAAATCGAGTGCATAGTTTAGGAAATATTAAGCGGCAAAAAACGCGATTTTGAAAGATATGGATAGATGGAGGTATGGAGGTAGGGAGATTATGCATAATTCAAAGCATACTTCTAGCAGACTTGGAAATTTCAAATTTGCTGTCAGGCTAGGTTATTAGCTACATATATAGGGAAAATATAGAAAAAGTAAAAATACTGAATAAAAAATTATTTTAGAATTTTTAATTTTACGAATTTGCAGGAACAAAATGTATGAATACAAGTTCACTTATACCTTTGTAATCGTTATTTATATAACAAATCTCATAAATTGAGAAGTGGTAGGTTATTTTAGGTAACAGTAGATGCTTCGGGACGAATGGGCCCACTCGACCGGATAAATAAAAAGGCCTCACATAAAACCAATTGGAAATAGCACTTGAGTTGTGTCTCATTGCATGAGAATGGGACAACGGTACCTTCCTCATGCAAAGCTCGCAAACGCACTTGTAACTCTTGGTATTGCGGATGTCCATGAGCGGCAGTAAATGTTTTAACTATGGATAGATCTGGATCGAGCAATCGGATCGCCCGTTAGTATGAAATTGTAATAAGTGCTTACTAATGAATTCGAAAACGAGCAAACCGATCGCTTGGTGGTTAGGAATTATTATAATTTATTAACCATTAGAGGTTGGTGGTTTTAAAGATCGGGAACGCACTTTGTAATTCTTTTGGTGTTGCAGATGTCTATGATGGACGGTTATCGCTTTAATTATAGAATCGATCTGGAATCGAGCAAACGGATCGCCTGATGGTATCAAGTCGTACCATAAGGTGATCCGTTTGCACACTTAGACATCTGCAACACCGGAGAAATTATAATTGCGTTCACGGTCTTAAAAACCCCAAATTCCTTGGTCTTCGGGTAGCCTACAATAAAAATGAGATCCCACAAAAACATTACCCAAATTAAAAAAACCAAGTATTTTCTTTGCATAAAGTTATGAGATGTCGTTGAGACTAAGTGAAATTCAAGATAGTCCATTTAATTACTTACTCATAACCGTATGTGGAAAATTTTATTTTTATAATTTATTATATTATTAAATAGTGACATGGCAATGATCACTTTAATAAAACAACACTTTAATAAACATTAAGCTCATTTCAGACTACGCTATACTATTTTGCTATATATATATATGGCGTTCACATTACGCGATATTATCGCAAGCATTTATAGTATATGTATAGCAAGCTCAGTATGGTTGTGTCGCTCGTTTCGCTTGCGAGACGGCCGGGGGTGAGGGAGGAGGAAGAGGGCGGCGCACAGCACATTACCTAAATGAAAAATGCCAAGCAGCACAGCTACTTGGCATTTTTCATTTAGGTAATGTTCTTGTGGGATCATAATTTTCACACAATTCTCTTTCTATAACGTTACGAATACGTAGTTGCCAATCATTGTTTCTGCAAACCCCGCTGATGAAGCTACATAGCCGCCGTATTACAACATTCACGGTAACAATCGCACGTGATAATCCTCTGAGACAAAAGTTCAAGATATTGCATCTTGTTACAGAGAACTTGCTTATTTCAAGTTTGCACAGATGTGTTGTGTTCTGATTATTTACTTATTATAAGTTTTTTTTTTTGACGTGATAACGTCTTATAAATCGATGAACGCCGGCTGCACGCACGAAAAATTGCCACGTTCCGCCTTATTGTCACGTTCCACCTGAACCGAGTGTGCAAGCGAGAGCGCGGAACAATCGATAGAGAGGCACGATCGGCCTAAGCGTTCGGCTTGTGATGACGTTATCGCGTAAAATTATCTTCCGTAAACAGACTTAACAGACAACCATTTTTTAACTTTTAATGGAATAAATAGGAATTACTTAATTCTTTTCAGTTTGCCCAATATGATTTTAGGGCTAAAGGTACAGGTATCAAGTAAGGCCCAGCGACATGGGCAGGCTTCACAAGATACCTTTGTCAAAAGTCTCTAAAGTATCATTCGTTGCGATATCAATCAGATGTATATTTGAGAGCTCCATTTTAACCCATTCTGCTCTTCGCATAAGTCATATGTTCTCAAAAATTAAGCCTTTTTTCTAAAGATCTTCTAAACTCTACCTACATGTCCTTCCAACAGCATTGTTCCGTTTTAAAGAGAACTGTGCGCCGAGCTGGAACATTTGACAGCGGCGAAACGTGACGTTATCGAATGAGAATTGTATCATGTATGAAAATCTGTCAAAATCATGACAGCGCCAATACAAATTCCATCCGATAGCATTACGTGTACGCCGATATCAAATGTTTCTACTAGGCCCTCTGATAAATTCTAATGCTATTCCAAAGTTATATTTTCCGTTTGTGAGAGAACTGAAAAATTCTAGTAACCTTCCTAAAGAATTATGTTCTACAACGGACAAAACATCGTCGGGCGCCTCGTCCCGATTATACAAGCTCCAGTCAGGCCAGACACGTGCATGCGGTGCATTTGTTTACTAGACTTGCATAAGTCACGCGTCTTCCCGTCACACTTCACTCATAAACGGTACGCCCACTTCACCCTAAAATACACTAGGAAAATGAATACGCGAAAATAAGGGATAACTCATACAAATTGGAATTCACTTTAGGGCGCCTACTTGTTATGTTGTTTCTTAATTACATTTGGACTTTGGAGTTGCCCACCCAGTCGAAATTAACTCTACATTAGTCCATTTTTTTTCGGAATGGCTTATATCCTTGGCTTTAGCAATGTTTCATAGGACTTGTTACTAGCGAACCTAAGGGCGTCTACAGGAACTACTATCAGAGCTTTTAAGGCTTAAGTCAACGGAGAGTAAATACAGTTAGGGTGGCATGTAGACCAACGTCTGGGCGTTCTAATTTTCAATCTTAATTGCAATTAAGAAGTTATCAGTATAATCACATTAGAAAGTAAACTAAACGGATTGCTTGCAGTAATAAAAATATAAGTGTGCGTCTTCTCGCTTCACGAATCCAAGTACCGTATTTCATCTAAAATATTACCGCAACTAAACAAAATTAACAACGGCATTTCGGACATTGAGTACCGTGTAAACATATACATACATTATGCTTGCAAATAACAGAATGCCATAAAATCATGCAATTATTTTTGATCATTAGTATGCTCGTTAGGTGAAGATGATTATTATACTAAATGAATGATTACAGAAGTATTTATTAGACTTTTACATAACTCTTTAAAAAATTAGGCGTATGTTACGCCTAATTTTGGATACCACCCGGTGGTCTCATTTAGCAAAGTAGAGCTGATCTCTTACGCCCGAAATCAATAACGTATCTAAAATCTTAAGATTGACTTCAATCTTAGATTCTCAAACAAACATTGACGTAAATTGACGTGAAGTTAATCCTAGGATCGTTGAAATGTATTGAAATCTTGATCTCAGATAGCTATAATGGGATTAAAATTGATTATAATTGATAATAATTATTAATTTCGGGCCTTAGTGGTCATGAGCAATAACTTGTATTCGACTACCTCAAGGCTCAGTGGTTCAGCCCATTGAAGCTCAAGCCGGGGGTCGAGAGTTCGGATCTCGCTTAAGGTACAAAAAAGTTTTTTGGACTGAGATCCCAGGCCCGCCAGACTACCCTTATATTCTTACTGATAAATGTACAGTACCTGAGTAACCGAGCTTTGATCTGCCAATCGGACTGACACAATAGTGTCGAAATTATTGTTTTTGTCTCGTTTAAAGTATAAGATATTTCATATTGTAGACTGTAGTATTAGCACAGATCAGTGGCGAAGGGTGGTTTTACTTAGAGGGAAGCCCTAGTCGCTAGACGCGAGTTGTGCAAGTTTTTTTAAAGAAAATTTAGCTCCATATTATGTATGATTGTCAAGGTCGTTACAAGCGTGTAGAGTTGTGTCGTGTTCGAGAGAAATTGTAAATACTTACGTAACTATTATATATCATATATATATATATATAGATAATATTATGATCGTCTATTATTATGATAACTACAAATTACAATTGGTACGTATCCAACTTTCCGCTTACCGTAAAAGTCAATTTATTCAAACAATTTATCACCAACAATAAACACAACACAAGTACTAAGTAGTCTCACATTCAATATTCACATATAAGTACATAAACACGTATTAGTTTCAACTTTAAGACGAATTATATTTATCACTTCTCACTGCTCAATACAATTTCAAAAATAATAGTTGAACAGTAATTAATTATTAGTAACAATAATTAAATAAGTCGTTATAACATGATTTTATATCCAAGGACGCGCAGACTGAGGTTCCGCCGAGCTACTTTTAAAAATTCATTCGTCTTATGATGCACGTGATATTATCTAATAACGGCTCCTCATTGGTGAAAGCTACAAAATAGCGGGTTAATATCACAGATAAATAGCGCTTAATTACTTCAAACTATCATCGGACAAATCATATTAATATTATTGTTCTTTAGTTGGCCATCCGGCTATTAAAACAAGTTTAAATTTCAACTTTATTTCTAACGAGTTATGGTTCTCTCCCCCATAACTCCGACTATATCGGGTTATAAAGAGATCTGTGATTCCAATATTCGTGTCAAAATTGCAACGTGCAGCGCATAGATGTAGCTTGAGTCGGTCTACATCGCGCTATCGCTTGTCCGACCTGACTTTATAAGATATTATTGTTTTATTTATATTATTATTGTTTTAAGATATTATTTTTTTTTAATGTTTAAATTTTTTTAAATGTTTTAAATTTATTCAAACAATTTATCACCAACAATAAACACAACACAAGTACTAATTAGTCTCACATTCAACATTCACATATAAGTACATAAACACGTATTAGTTTCAACTTTAAGACGAATTATATTTATCACTTCTCACTGCTCAATACAATTTCAAAAATAATAGTTGAACAGTAATTAATTATTAGTAACAATAATTAAATAAGACGTTATTACATGATTTTACATCCAAGGACGCGCAGACTGAGGTACCGCCGAGCTACTTTTAAAAATTCATTCGTCTTATGATGCACGTGATATTATCTAATAACGGCTCCTCATTGGTGAAAGCTACAAAATAGCGGGTTAATATCACAGAAAAATAGCGCTTAATTACTTCAAACTGTCATCGGACAAATCATATTAATATTATTGTTCTTTAGTTGGCCAGCCGGCTATTAAAACAAGTTTAAATTTCAACTTTATTTCTAACGAGTTATGGTTCTCTCCCCCATAACTCCGACTATATCTGGTTATAAAGAGATCTGTGATTCCAATATTCGTGTCAAAGTTGCAACGTGCAGCGCATAGATGTAGCTTGAGTCGGTCTACATCGCGCTATCGCTTGTCCGACCTGACTTGTATAAGATATTATTGTTTTCCATAAACTAGTTTTGGCTGGAGGTCTTCATGAGGTAATCTGAATGGGAAGCCGATAAGAATGGAGTTCTTTAGACCCTTCGCCACTGGCACAGGAAACACTAGTTAACATCACTAAAGAAAGAGGAACAGATAAAGAGCTACATAGTAAGCTTTCGATTTGATTGCACTATTACAAGCATACGGTGTGTTCACGATTGTGTAGAAAAATTATGGACCGTTGAAGGGGACGTTTTTGGATCTATGTGGATCGTTTTATCCAAGCTGTTTCTCCTTACGCAAGTAATATATGTAATATTATATTTTCTACCCTGTGGTATTAGCGTGTACAATGATATATGACTGACTAATTTTCCGCAACTTTAGCGCCTTCCCACATACCTAAAAATTGGCCCACGGCAAATACTAAACGACACACTAAAGCTCATTTTTTTATTTTATTAATAATAAAAAATACATTTTACTGTGGTGTTATATATTAAATAACCTCGCCAAACTATGACGTTTGAGGGTGAGATTCGCTATACTATTTCAAACTACGCTATATTATTGTGCTATATAGTATAGCAAAGAAGGACCTAAAGCTATACTGTATAGCATGGCGTTCACATTACGCGATATTATCGCAAGCATTTATAGTATATAACAAGCTCAGTTGACCGCGATCTTTGAAGAGTGTGCACAGTTGCACAGCACACATCACGATCGACACAATGGATTTAATACTGTATAGTCTTGAAAGCTCATCGAGCGATGATGACAATGCGGAATTAGGCACTATCTTGTCATAGCTACGAAGAAGAAAAATGCCAGACCCTGGATCTACAACAGAGAAAAACTACGATAAATCAATCATTTGGTGCTAGCGGAAATCCGTCTCAGGCACAGGATCGTATCCAGACTTGTGTCGCTCGTTTCGCTTGCGGGACGGCCGGGGGTGAGGGAGGAGGAAGTGGGCGGCGTGCGATATAGCATAGCATGAACTCAGCGCATCGCATCATTTTATAGCGTAAGCCAATAATACATAGTACAGTACAGTGTGAACGTGTCCATAACAATGTATGGCGCGCGCTATGAGCTATATACTATATACTATTATATTATAGCGTAGTCTGAAAGCCGCTTACAGATTAATAAATAGTTACTACGTAATACTACAATATGATATAAGTTTCAGGGGCGTGCGCTCCATATAGGCAGAAATGCAGTGCTTTACTTGTCATTCACAGATATTTTAATAAAACGTTCGTACGTTTTAGATGACTTTAATAATTAATTAATAGTAAATAAATTAATAAAAAAAATATAATAACTTAAAATAATAATATTTATAAATAGCAACTCATCTCATGCCGGTGCGTTCTGCAGGACAAATCATCGCATGTATGTGTAATTTTCATACTTCGCAAACGCACACACCCATGAATATCGACATGATTATATATCGAAAAGTCCTGCGGCAGCCTCTCCGATCTCGGCTATCCGATCGCTTCCGAAAACCGCCGAACTGGCTTGTCGGAAATTATTCGTTGCCTATAATCCGAGTAAAAAAAATAGTCGGAAATCTAATAAATCACGTATGCACATTATGCATTTTTGTTTAGTAAGGTTTTATTTGTTTAAATAGAAGAAACGTTTTGTGTTTCGCGGGGGCCATATTGCATATTTCATGTGATAAGCATTGTTTACAATTTAATCGCTCTAGTTTATTTATAGTTTTCTTAAAAGATTTTTCATTTTAACATTTGAAAGTGTGTACATTTAATAGTTTATTACTGAGTTTCTACAATAATTGTAGTGATTTGCTTTTACTAGTGAGTTAGTTGTTTTTTTTTTAAATGTTATTTGACTGTGAGGTTTGTGTTGAAAATGTGTGTTTATTAAAAATTAAAAATAACAAGTTCTCACAATTGTCATTCAGTGAAAAGATTCAAATTCTGTCTAAATGTAGGTGTGTACCCGAGTTACAACAATTAAACCTGCAAAAAAATAATGTAACTCGAAAATTTAATGTTAAAAGTTATGAAACGTATAACTGGCTGTGAGATCGTGTACACACGATTAAATTATATTGTTTTCCTTGCATATTATTTAGTAATTTACATCGGGATATAGTAATCTCAAGTAACCGGAACCTTGAATATGTGAAAATTGAAGCTGACTGACTGGTGAGTAGTTATAATATTTTAAAATATGCTTATTATTTTACTTATTAGAATTTCTGCCGCCGCGACGATCGATCGCTATTTTGTCTGCGTTGCCGTAGAAGATGTACATGAATAGTAGTACATCTAAGACTTGCTCTGTTGGCATGGTTTCGACTTAGAGATCCGTCGCTTGGCTGTAGCTATGCTAAAAATCTATAAACGAAAAAGTTTTTGTGACCGAGTACTTCGCCGCATACCCAGTGTCATAAGTGGCGTGCACAGGGCACGCCACTGATAAGTTTTATCAGTAAGAATATAAAGTCTGGCGACTGGCGGGCCTGGGATCTCAGTCGATTTCTGTGTTCCTAGGTCATAAATGTGAATCATACAATAAAAAATTTAAATATATTATTATATGTATAATTAGTAAAAAAAGTATTAAAATATATTCCCGTTGTCTGGTCCCCGTAACACTTTCGTTCTTCGGCTACTTAGCACGGGGCCAAATTGACGTGGCGTGAAGCGACCATAGATATGTATTATTATTAGTTAAACTTTATGAAGTACCAGCAGTTCTTAAGTTTGGAAGCTTCAAATTTATTACAGTACCTAAACAAACAATATACATTTTAATTACACTTTTGCGAACATTTACTATGCAAGTCAGCAATATAGGTACCTATTTCCGATGTTTGGAACCGCTTTTTAATTATAATAATATGTTCATAAGTTTATCGATCGGAACATATTGTCAACAATACGGCCCGTGCTGCGCCCGCGCATACAAGACATCCGTATGGCCTACGACTGCTCTCGAGTTTATTATCACAACACAAAAATGTTGGCAAGTAAGTGTTAATATTTTTTGGTGTTAATATAAAATGTTTGCGATTGTTTACAGTACCGTCGCAATGCCTGCAGCGCTTGGGCTCCGGTGGTGCGAGCTCCTCCCCGAGTTCGCGGTGTCGTACCGGCATGGCGGCGCATGCCGCGCCAACGCCACCAGTGACCACGGTGGCACTCGGAGCACGCCGCTCCTCTAGCGGCTCGGTAGCCACTGAGGCCCGCCCGCCCCGGCCGGTAGGCGGCGCCCAACGCGAGTTATTTTGGGCGGCGGTGACTCATGCCGAACTGCAATGTTCGCGATGAGCGGCGCCCGCGCATCTCAGCCTTTTCTATGCCACCCTACTGAACTACAGCTCCAAATGTTACGTTCGCGTAAACATCCTTTTTAACCGACTTCCAAAAGGAGGTTATCAACTCGTCTGAATAATCTTTATGCATGTTACCTGCACTGCAGTCCTGCAAGCCTAAAATGTTTTATAGTATGATTCACTTAATATGGCCATTAAATATATATATAAGAAGAAGAAGAAGGGATTTTGAAAATTCCCATCATCAAAGGGGTGAAATAGGGGTTGAAAGTTTGTACGAAAATCTTTAAATCTATTGCCTAAATACGTTTTTGAGGGTTTATTAGAATAAAGCCTCTGAGGGTGTCTCATTTTACACCCTTTATGCATGTCATGGTTGAAAGTTTGTATGATGTTTTTTTTAAATTTCGTTCTTTTTTAAATTCGTATTTTACACCGTCAGAAAGTGATTTCTAACAAACCCTGAAACACGAAATTCATTAAATGCATTTAAGAGCATGAATCTCAATTTTCATCGAAATCGATGTAGATTTAAAGATTTCAATATACACTTTAAAACCCTATTTCATCCCTTTAAGGGTGGAATTTTTCAAAATCCCCTCTTAGTGCGCGCCTACATTATAAATTAAAAATACTGTCCAAATTTCACATTTCTACCATTAGCGGTTACGGCTGTGTGAGCTTCTATACGTCAGAGGGAACTTCGCTTTTATATATATAATAGATTTCCTTGGATATAAGGCAACTTTGTGAATTATTGAAAGAAAACAAATTGTGTTACTTTAGCTACTATAATAATATTATTTGATGTATTGCACCCGCAGGGCACCACTTTAACATGTTAGTGTTATAGTACAGTAAGTACTACTTGCTTAATGTGTCTCGGTACTTGTTATATTTCTATGGCAGTGACAGACAATGTGTGGAAAATGGAGTTTAACAAAAGATATTAAGGGCCTGTTTAACAATTGTCCAATAAGTTACGAATAGCATATTTGTATGTTATGTCTCTGCATACTTACTTTACTGAGCGACAGAGACAAAACTTCCATATAAGCTATTTGTCACTTATGAGTAGATTGTGAATTGAATTGATTTTTTTTTTCTATTTCACTGTGACAAACTTTAATGTTATTTTATTTTAAGTAGAAAAATTATTGTCAAGAGAAAATATGAAAGAAACATTACAACAGAATATACTTATGTGGAGTCTAGCTAATCCGGACCCCCGTTACTTTCCTATCCATAAGTGAGACCCCGTATCTTGTTGTACATGTCAAGCAATTTAATTAAAAACAATTTAACATGTAAGTGTATTATTTATTGATTAAACATGATGTTTAGAGAACAAGTTATTTGTATTACAACTAAATTATTTATGTCTTCCAGGAAACTTTTCTTTCTATATTATATTGGCTGTATAAATTTTATATGTAGAAATAAGATAATTGGAAACGGACAACATAGTATGTAAGTGTTTTCTTCATGAAATACTACAAACTGCTCCATTAGACATAGTCATGCAATGTTTAAAAATACCACAAACATTAGATGCAATATTTGTAGCAAGTTTACAATTCTAGGATCTCGACATAGTATTATGTACTTTGACTTAAATATTTTATCTGTCGTAAAAGCCGGTAGATATTTGTACGTTTATTTTGGCGATAATTAAAAAGACCAAGAAGTAAAGTTGTATTCTAGATGCAGTTTAATAACTGGTAAATTTTACCAAGATTTATATTTAGGGAAAAATTTGCACAACAGCACAGTAATGCGTAGTGTCAAAATATTCTTCAAAAAATGTGACGAATGATTTGCCTTGCAAAACAACGAGACATATTAAACTCTATACGGATCTACTGAGCATATTACTGAATAACAAATGTTAGAATGATGAAAATATTCTCAAATGAATAAACAGTTGCTGTTGTTGTTAAAGTGGGCGATCAGTGAAGCGATAGATCTTACCTGGGAACAGAATCTCGATTTCTTTTTCTTACACTTGGGTATAAACTTCAAAAATTTCACAGTTTGTTAACAAACGTTAAGTTTCCGTTAAACCACGTCACGCACTTAACATAAGACGGCACAACGAAAAAAAACTCCAAATAATAATTAGAAAAGTAATTCAATACATTTCTGCCATGTTATTAAAAATGTTATAAGCGGAAAAAAATATATGACGTTATATTAAATTATTGCCAGATAAAAAAATATGGCAGAGTTTTAATATATTCGCCATAGAAGCCTGCGTTCCCACGAGCGTTTTCAATGGGTGACTGTTCTTAATGATATTGGTAGAATATTAACCATTAATTAATATTCGTTAACGTGCACAAGTATGGGCAAGTGGTACAACATCAAAAAACGTGCTATTTTGTGTTCCTCCAAACTCTCTAGGAACGTTCAATAAGCTTCTACCACTTTCCTGAATCGACTGACTTGACTGTACTTACTATTTATTTGGACTGTGACTAGACTTTAGACTTGACGATTTAGGAGTACGGTGTTAAAAATTGAAACGAAAATTCTATTTCCTGCCTTTTTAACTTGACACTGGCAAATGGTTATAAGCCGGTGCCATATATAAATTAAAAAAAAACATGTATTATACAATAAAAAACCCATTTTCGTATATCATAAAAATAACGAAGATACAAACAATTTAAATTAACAATATGAAAGAGAGCGATATATCGGCCTATGACGTCACGAGTTGCACCCGCCATACATTTGTTAATACAAAATGTATGGCAGTAGCAACTTGTGATGAAACAAATCGTTTTGCGAGAAAGAGATGGGCAATATTTTTATATGCTTATAATTTTTTATCGCGTCAATCTAAATACCTATTTCTTTTAGATTTATGTAACTTTAATCTACAAATTAAAAATTTAATTTATAAAAATGCTATATTCCACACTAGTCATACACGAAACATAAGAACATATTATAATTTAATACTGGCAATACTGTGCTATAGTGTACAAGTGCTATACCACCATATTAAAAAAAATTTATAATGTCATAGTTGTCAAAGAAGAAGTAGAAAAACCATGTTTTATTTTGTTTTCTCTAGTATTTTTGTATTGCTCTTATTACTTATTATTATTATTAATAACTATTATTTTTAACTCTAAATAATAATAATATTTAATTTTTCATACATTTACATATTAAGTTGTATATAATTCATTTTATTTTATGTAGATTTTATGTAGATTTTTTTGTCATAAACTATTTTAAATAACTTATTCCCAAATTCCGTACATACCTACCTTTTATTCCTTCCGCGCAGTTTCCTAACCTTTTTATATGTTGTGGCACAATATCCCTTTTGTCAAGTTGCCAAAACAGAAGAGAAAAAAAAATGTATTTTGTAAACTTTTACTTCCTGTGTGTAATGTGATAAAAGTACATGATTTTTTTATAGTATATGCCATATTACGCGTATAAATTTTATATTTTTATCCAAAAATGAAAGAACATGACTTATGTTTTATATGTTTTCATCACATAAAGAAGTTGAGTGTTCTTGTAAATAAGAATTTGTGGAAAATCTACGAGCAGTTATCGGGGATAAAGGTTGGTCTAATTCTATACAAACAAACTACATTTTTAATAAAAGCATAATTACAAATAACTACCTACCTACTTAATATGTAGGTATTACATAAAGTATTTTTTTTATTTTCTGTCTGTTTGTTCTGGCTAATCTCTGTAACGGCTAAACTTTCTTGATAGGTGTTTTAATAATTGCAAATATATAACCTGATCACAGAATAACTAAGACTACTTTTTTCCATAAAAAAATTAAGTTTTGCGAAAATTCTATGCAAACTAAATCATAGGTGTCCTTACCTATAATTTAGTAGGTTCAGTTTAATTAATAAAAGTAATACATAAAGCACTTAATTTATTGTTGTATATTATTTACAGTTGGAAGAAGCATGTGGAGTATGTTCATTGTGCCACAGTCATCTGCGACATGCCCAGCAACTGTTCCTGCTGGCCGCAAGGACAGGGCATCTTCATAATTTCACAGAGAGTGATGAGGTAATTTGGATTTGTTATGGACTAAACATGTATACACTCTCAGGAACCATTAATTTTCAAAGATAAAAACTATGACATCTATAGATAATAGCGCACTTGCAAATAAATTAAAAATAAAATAAACTAGTTTTAATCTAGGCTACAAACTCTTTGTATGCTAAAATTATTTCCAATCTGTTTACTGGCTTTTGTTTAAAGACAATATTATGTGCATACAAACTCATTCAACATTTGCATAAGAGTCATAATTTTGGTCTAAGACTCGAAGAAGACATGATGATGTGTAATTCACATCTTTAAACTTGTTTTGCTTCAGTTGTTCTATAATACTTTTACTCACTTACTTTACTGATAACACACTCTAGGTAACTATAAATCAACATGATAATAGATCAATAAATTGTATAATCCGGTTGTATCAAAGCTTTCAAATTAACGTTTTTTGTGTCTGCTGAAAATTAATTTGTGTGGGTAAACTTCGTAAACTTACTCAAAATCACGAAAAAACTCAACATCAATCATTATTCAATTACAAACAAAAAATTACTACTATAATATATATAAAGCACTAAGTCGTGAGGATTTCATCAAAAAAGTTCAAAAATAAATCTGTGAGTTAAAAACATATTTACAGAAGTACTGCACATCGAACCATAAACTAGAACAACTTCCGCCAAAGTGACAAGTTTCGTCTGTGTTGCCACAAAAAAAATAACCATAGAGCACAGTTTTACTTATTTAATATAACTTAACGGTTCTGGATACAAGCAATTGAAAACCATAAAAAAGTAACAACTCACAATTGAAGGAAATATGCACGCTATTCTTGCAAAAATTGCGGAAGAGATGGAAAAACTGCGAAATAATTACCAAAATGGTGACGGATAAATTATTAACCAAAACAATAGATGAAAAGATGAAACTTCTTAGTCGAAAATAAGCATTTGAAGATAGAAGTAAACATCCTGAAAACGAAGATAAAGGATTTAGAAAGAGACGCAACAATAAAGAACTTTATCCTCCATAGAATACCTGAGACAGAAAATAATAATGAACTTCTTGAAATGATCTTAGAAACTTTAAACCAACTCAGCAAGAAAGCTGACCAAGAGGAGTGGGATAAATGGGAGCTAAGCAAATACCACAGAATAGTAAAACACAACGAAAAACGCAAAAGACCCATTATTATATCAGTAACACTCGAATGGAGACGCAACATTGTACTAAAAATAACAAAAAGTTTTCTGATGGCATTTATGCAACAGCGGATCTTCAGAAAGAAATACTCGATAAAAGGAGAGACCTCATACCGAAACTAAAAGAAGAACTAAAGAAGGGCAAGATTGCCTATATTCGATATGACCAACTAGAAGTAAAAGAAGGGCCCAAGGACAAAAGGAAGAGACCACCTCCCACACTCCGAAATCCAACCAAGATCTGGAGGATATTCGGAACCCAAGCAAGATTAACAAATTAGATTTTTTTTCCAGCCGAAACCAAGGCAGTCCCAAAAACAAAAGGATAACACCCACAACAACCAATAGCAACGAACAGGTGGGGACTGGGGACAGCCGGAATAGAAGAAATACAACCAACAACGATAACAAGAAACAAAAAGAGTTAACACTGGTGGTGGTTAAGGCTGGTGTAGCGAATATTATTCGAATATTTATTTTATTCGAATTTTGTCAATTTTATTATTCGAATGACTGGATTCAGTATTCGAATAATACGAATATATATATTTATTTTTTAATAATATGTTAATAATAGTAAAAAATCCTGTAAAAAGCGGAAATTAACGTTATTTAATACATTGTTATTATTTATTAATATTGTCGTCAAAGATATCTGAAAACTGATTTTATTACACTGTTTGTGAAAGAATATAAATCTGTTTTTAAATAAAATAAAAAATTAAGGTCCATACTTCCTACAGACAACAGCGAAAGCCGGGACGCCAACAGGACGCCACGCTTACGCGCAATGTTGAAATAACCTAACCAAGAGCATGTCAGGCAATGTTTAAGGAGGGTTCCGTAACTATAAACGCGTATACGTTTTTTTTTTCAAATTTATTAAAAGTTACTGTCCGATTACGTTCAAAATTGTTTTTGCCTAAAGAGTATTTATGACCTAACAGCATCGAAAATTGTATGTTTCTATGTCTCATGTATTCATCGTATTCAACGATACTCCACACGATGGGGTAGAATGAAATAATATTTTTCATCCCCACTTTACATGTATATCACCCATAAAATATATAAAATTAATAATTTTTTATGATACCAAAACCGAGATGAAGACACAATTTATAAGTATACCAAATTTCATCAATTTATATTCATAATTACAGAAGCTGGAAGAGCAGATAGACAGACGGACGGATAGAGCGAAACTATAAAGACTGCTTGAGTATTACGGAATCCTCAAAACTGAATGTTAAAAAAAAAGTTAACTACATAAATATTTAAAGAAATATATACCTAGTTGAGTTGATTATTACAATAGAGTAAGGTTACACTGGCCTGCAAAACTAAGTACATTTGTACTTAGTTTTGCAGGCAATTTTAAAATTTCAAACATTTCTAAACTATAACCATTTTAATCTTAGTCTTAAAGACTGAATTTACATATTTTATAAGTACTTTTACATATTATTGCGGTTTTTAATAACTCCTCGGGGCTTAACAACAGCTTGGAGCGGATTTGTCATACTGTAAACGAGGTTTTGGAGCCGATTTATGCAATATTCTCCCATTCGTCTATTAGGACGTGTTTTAGTGCTTCAAGGGTGCTAGGTAACAGTCTGCGGCTTTGGACTAGCCTTCCAAGCTCATCTCATGCTTAATCTCTGTACATTAAAATGCATTAGTATCGATCCATCACCCATATTTGCTAAATATGGCCTTGCATACTCTTTGAGAATCTCATGAGCATATCTTTCTCTAGTTAGAGTGATAATTGTCATGGCTACATACTCTGTGTGGCTTCCTAAAGGTATGCTAGCCCATTTTACATGTACACTGCCCCAACATACTGGACTCATACTGAAAAGTAGGCTTGAAGATATCGCCTACCAGGGGACCTAAATAGGCCACTTTAGGTGTTTCATATTATGATTCATATATTTTTATCAACTCATAATAATTACGCATTTCTATTGAGGCCTTTTTAGACCCGCAGGTCACCTGTACTTAGCCGTACTGAGTGAACTTCTGAAAGTATTCAGAAGTTCACTTTAACTTATGAAGTTAAATTAAATCGACTTATCTGGGAACAAAATTCTTGACCATTCTCGTTCATCGCACTGTATGTGTTCATGGTCGTATCACAGTGTTGCTACTCGATACTAGAGCTCTCGTTGAGTTGATACTTGAGACCACTTGCTGGCCTTTGGTGTTTCAGATTTTCTTAAGCAAGTTATCTTCTCACTGTACTGCTAGTAATTTAGTAATGTCCCTTCGGGTCTGAAGAAGCTGTTGCTGAACTTAACTTCGTTTAAGTGTCGATTTTCAACAAGTGGAAACAATTTAACGATCTTCTCGAGTGATACTGCACCTGGGTCTGCAATTACAAGGTCTTCTCAGATGTTTTTCAGTCTCCTCGTGCCTTCGCTACATCTTCTGAACGGTTCGTAACATCACACATTCCATTCTTACAGTACGACGCATACTGATGCCTAGTTCCAGAAAAACGATCAGCACATTCTTCAAGTGAAAGGGCTATGATAATTTTTTTAGGTCTGGTGTTGTCTAACTTCGCTTTTGTATGAAGACTCATTGACCAAGAAAAAATTTGAAAACATAAAGAGATACAAAAAATATTGTTGACTTAAAATTCCAAAAATATTATTTTTGTTTTTAAAGATTTTCCTCTTTAATTAACTCTTTGAGCCTTCTAGGTACTCTGCCTGGTGGGGATGACCTGGGAGATTTCTTTTTTTTGTAGCATTTTAAGTTTTGGAGTAGTTATTATTTTTTAGTACTTACCTACTTTTATGGTACAATTGATTTTGTTATCATAACTGATAAAATGTATATCATATTGTAGTATTAGTGAGTTTAATAAAAATATATGAGATTTTCCATCCATTTTTTAAAGAATGTTTCCGACCATGAATATTTTTTGACACAACATTAAATTTTTTTTCGAATGCTTTTTATTTCGATATTTTATATTGTTTGCTTATGTTGCTTACACACAGACCGATTTAGTCTGGAGGGGACCATTATTACAGCACGACACTCGTGTGTTTGATTTTCAGCTCTATTGTATTAGAAAATAGTACTATTTGTAAAATGTAGTGCATTCCGATTTTTGTGCAGTGTTCCAACCCTCAAAAAAATTTCTTCCCAAGCTTAAATAAACTGATAAATGAATAATAAAAAAATATGTTTATTATATTATTGTCCTTTCTACACTAAAATATAGTCCCAAAAGTTTATTTTCTACAGGTTGACTTTTCAAATCGCTTGTTATATCAAAGGCTTAATTTAATTAAAAACAAGAAAATACAAACCACGAAAATCCTTTCCCCTTGATGATTTTTTTCCTAATTTTAGGGAGAAACCCCTAAGCTGCCAAACAAATCCGTGGTATGCTCCGGACCAAATCCGTACATACGTGTGTTAATACTTTTAAAAAGTTATTGCAATTTAGTTTTTTTTTATTTTAATTTTTAAATTAAATTAGTTTTGCGGGCCGTTATATTTGTTATATGTTAAAAGATTTTTTTTTTAAATACGTTGATTTTTTGTGATTTAATTGTGAAACACTTCACATTTTATAATATTATTAAATATACATTCAGGTCATATTAATGCATTATATTAATTTTATTTATAGTTTATTAATATATATTCGAATATTTTTCGCCACTATTCGAACTATTCGAATAGTACAATTTATCGAATAATAACATACTAGGCTGGTCCCCGTGGTGTAGTATGTCCACCACCCTCCAGAAAATACAAACGGAAACAGAAATCGAATTACATATACATACCCACATTCAACGTTACAACATTAAGAACATGCGAGTGTTTCTTGGAGTCTCAGTAAGAATCGCGATGCTAAACATAAAAATCTCAGAAAATCCCTTGTCTATTATTCAAGTTTATGCACCCACGGTGGCAGCTAAGAAAGAGATAAAAGCGAAGTTCTATGAACAACTTGACGAAACCATACTAACGGCATAAAAGAATAATAGTTATGGACTTTAATGGCCAACTTGGAACAAACATAACATCGGGATTAAATGTAATTGGACAGTATACTAGCGGAAAGAGAAATGACAATGGCCAGAGACTGATAGACTTTGCTACCAGAAAAAATCTATACATTATGAACACATTTTTCAAAAAAAGTTTAAATAAAAGGTGGACATGGATATAATGTAGAATTAACAAACCAACCAACGCCTATCAAGGATGTTGATGTACTAAAACAAACCTAACATTAATTCAAGCCATCGTCTGGTTATAAGCAAACTGCTCACAAAATTACCCAAACAATCAAGAAATAAATATACACAACAAAAAAAGATATAAACGGCCCAGTGATTATCGATGATATTTTTTTAACACAATTGAAGTATAACCTAGAAGAACTGGAACAAATAGAAAGCGCACAAGAAATATATAATCATCTAGAAAAGACACTAAAAATATTAACAGAAAATACGCAACCTGAATTGAAACCTAAAGACAAAATCCCCTATTTTGTCTTAAAGCTAGAGATCTGATAGAGAAGAGGAAAGAATTACTACAGAAAAGGAAACAACGCAGAAGCGAAATAACTAGAATCAGCAAAGAAATTAATAATCATATTGGACAACACAGGATAAAAATACGAACAGAAACATTCAAACATCATATAGAAAAAACAGGAGCAGTGAAAAAGGCACTTAAAGAGCTTAAAGAAAATACAACTTGGAAACCTAATCGAAGAAAAACGGAGACGAACAGGTCGAGTAGGTATTAATAACGTTGGTACAGAATTTTACAAAAACTTATACAATGACGATCGCCAATATGAAAAGAAGAACATACAGATGACATATATGATGAAGAGACACCGCCAATATTAGAAAGAGAAGTAAAACATGCAATAACATCGCAAAAAATGGAAAGGCGCCAGGTGAAGAAAAAGGGCAATGCAGATTTTGTAGCCTTTTCATTTTCGCGCGGCCATCAATCAAACTTTGATTTTTAGATCAATGGTAATGTTAGGAATCAAACTTGCTATGGTAATTTTTCTCTGAACTCAGAGATATCAGAGATAATGAGGATTAAAAATCACAAAAAAAGCAAAAAATTCTGTATTATTGCTCCAATTGATAATGTTGCTAGTAAGGAACAATTCCTGGAAAGTAATGATATTCGGAAAACATAAGGAAAGTGTTGATTTTGATGAACTGTTTAATATTTCGAAGAAATATAACAAAATGCTAAAAGTACGCTTTTCCATGATTTTCTCGCATACAATTTGTTTTAAGATATTGTTCCTTGCGGGCAATTCTACCAGATGACGCAAAAATACAGTGTTTTTTGTCAAAGAGCCGATTTTTATGGAAGCTGAGTACTTTCGTTTTCGAACCTTGATTTTTGGTTATATGGTAATGTTAGAAACAAAACAAAGATAGATAGATAAGATAGATATAAGGTAAGAAGTATAATATTATTTTATGATGATGATATCGTAGTTTAGTTAGGAAGTAATCGTTGAAAATACATACACATACAGATTTCATACAGAACCACTACAATAAAAGCGTTCAAATGGCAGTGGACGGGACACATGGCCAGAGACACAGGAAAGTGGCACAAGTAATGGCGCAAGGAGGAGAGTACGTCCAAATGTTAATGGGAAGACGATATGCGGAAGACAGTAGGACCACAATGGATAAGGAAAGCTCAAGAAAGGAAAGAGTGGAAAAGTCTGGAGAAGGCCTATGCTAGAAGAGCAGACCAAGGGCAAAATTAAATAATAAACAGAATAAATATAAAGCACTAGCTGTCCCGGCGAACTTCGTACCGCCTTAAAATTAAATTTGTGACGTACTGACAGCAGCGCCACCTACCGGGTCTAATTGCAAATCTAAACCATTCTCGAATCCACTTGAACACACAAAAAAAATCATAAAAATTTGTCCGATATGAATAATTTTCCCCGTTTTTGCAAACATTTTTCACTGATGCTTCGCTACTATTGGTCGCAGCGTAATGTTATATATAACATTACGCTGCGACCATAGTCCATTTGTCGAGGAAGGCTTTAAGCTATAGCTTAAAGTCTTCCTCGACAAATGGACTATGCAACACAAAAATAATTTTTCAATTCGATCTAGCAGTTCCTGAGATCAGCGCGTTCAAACAAACAACGGAAGCCCTCAAAGATGAATAATTTTTCCCGTTTCTTCCACATTTTCCTCTGATTCTTCGCTTCTATTCGTCGCAGCGTGATGTTTTATAGCCTAAAGCCTTCCTCAATAAATGTACTATCCAACACAAAAAGAATTTTTCAATTCAAACCAGTAGTTCCTGAGATTAGCGCGTTCAAACAAACAAACTCTTCAGCTTTATAATATTAGTATAGATAATATGGAATATCATAATTAGAGAATATAGCAAAAACATCTAAATTTAATTATAATATATTGATAATAAAGGCTTTGAAATGAAATAATTGTCTGAACATATTGATCTATTTCCATGTACCTACGCTGTGTGAAGTTACAGGAGCTGTTTTTTGTCATAGTTTTGTACATTTACACAGTTTAAGTTTTAAGTTTATATTTTGTTCAATTATTTTAAATTTCGTATATTATATATTGTATTAGGTTGTCCTGTAAGGTAGATATTTGTGTGTGTAAACAAAAAATAATAATGACATCAGTTGCAGATTGAAGAAAAACTAACATTTCTAGAGCAGTCTGATGTGCTGAGTTATTCAGTACCAAAATATGCAGATCAAATAAATGAAGTATCTGAAGGTAAAGTATTCTGGAATATTGTTGTGCCATTGTTCACCGTTTCTTCAGAAATGTTGTGTTTTTTTGGAATTAAACTTCATATAATTTACTAGCTGTAAAACAGCACAACTACGCCTACAACCTACAGGCTATGTGTGATAGAATACACATTACACAATAAGAGGTACACATTATAAGAATTATTATCACCCACTCAGGATTGAAGATTATGACAGTACTCATATTATGGCTCGAAAATTAATGGGGGTTAGTATTAGAATGATGAAAATTTAGGGTTATGTTTTAATGCAAAATCATAAAATAATTTATTCAAAGAAAAGGTAATAGAAAATTAAAATGAATAAAAGTAGCTTACAAGTTACAACCTAACCTCATACCTATACATCAAGCCCTGTTGGAGCATCTAACAAACACTGTGACAAGAGATTTTTATATATATGATATTTGTTTTAGTTTTATAAGATTAAAAGATAATTTTAATATGGTGATGTATATTTAAAAAATCATTTCAGGCAGTAATACAATACCTGGAACAGGCACATCCGAAAAAATATGTGTGAATAACCATGATTCGAAGATATTCTGCAAAAAAACACTCAAACCATTCTCGAATGCTGAGAGTAATGCAGTGTTAAGGAGCGAATGCCTATACATTATGGACAAACCTGAAAACTTTAAAGATTCATTTCCAGAACTCCCTCTTCAGAATGGCCCACTTCTAATCCCTAACCTACCATTAGAATCCTCTCATGCTCTCTCAGAATTCCTAGAAGATCCACTTTTAGAACCCTCTAATTTAAAAAATCGTCATCCACCTCCGAAGCGTAAGAAATATAGTCGTAAGGCCAAATACTCATGTGAACACTGCGAGATGAAGTTTTCTGTGAAGCTAAAGATCATGCAGCACTACAACCAGGTCCATAAACAGAGAACATTTATCTGTCAATTGTGTGGGATGAATTGTAAACGCAGAGCACGTCTGCAAGACCACATGAGAGTACATACAGGTGTGATACATTTTAGATTAATAAAAACTTCTATAACTCGCCTTTGTGCGATTACATCTTTTTACGAAAATGATTTTAATGTGGTAATTATTAAAAATTATTAAAATACTGTGATTGGAGTGGAATATAAAAGTGCAATATAGTGTAGCCGCTAGCAAAAGTTGATGACAGTCGAATTGTGTTACAGGCGAGAAGCCGCACACGTGCGACGTCTGCGAGCAACGGTTCATAGCGCTAGCGACGCTCAAGCGACACATCCTCGTCACCCATCGCAATCACAAACCATACGTCTGCCCGACGTGCAACAAGGCATTCTTCGACAGGTAGGCGTTCATGTTCATTACAAAGCTTATAATGTCGTGCCATTGAAACCGATCGTTTCGTCGCTGCCAATCAACGTGTCTTCTACTAGCGCAGCGAAGTAAAAGTTGAAATTCTAAAATTTACTATAACAAATTGACCGTTTTGTCCACAACATACTGCACACACTTATTCCTTCCGAGATTAAAAAAGAAGTGCTGGTTGAGCACAGGCACAAGACCTTGATCTCTGAATACGTGCATTACGTTGTGGACATACTTAGTGTGCATACACTACATAGTATAAAACAAAGTTGTTTTATCTGTCTGTTCCTATGTATGCTTAAATCTTTAAAACTACGCAACGAACGAACTACTAACAGATTTTGATGATAGTTTTAATAGATAGAGTGATTCAAGAGGAAGGTTTATATATTTTTTATAACATGGATATTGCATAATATAGTAGACAAACACTGATAATTTCCTTTCCTAATGTCGTAAATAAACACTTTTTTTCGCTTACATTGCAAACGCTGGCTGAACCCTACGATAATCTATATTTGTCTATCTCTTAGGGATAAACCACAATAACCATTTTTTATCCTTTACTTTTAACGAGAAATAATGGCTTATTTACGAAGCGATTTTAAGCAATACAGCATTAATCCTTATCCAATTAGGTACCTTAAATACATTGTGCCATTATTATAGATCAATATGGCGCTTTAATTACAGCATGTAATTAAAATGAATATTTTCGAAGATATTACAGATTTAAAATGCAGGGACATAGCGGTTGCGCGGTACCGGCCAGTAGGACCCTCAAGCCTAAGAACCCTTTTCATCAATATTGTATCCAGAAGTATAATTATATATTGCAGCTAGTGGAGTTATTTGCTGAATAAGTTTTTTCTCCAAGAACACTATTCCACTGCAAAATTTAGTAGGGAATATAGCAAATATTAAATTTAGCTTCGCTGCGCTTCGACTCTGTGCTATTATGAATTGGTCTTAACTCGCACATGTGCAGGTCAGCTCTGCGCGTGCACCTGCGCTGGCACTCGGGCGAGCGGCCGTTCGCGTGCGACTGCGGCACGCGCTTCGCCACCGCCAGCGCGCGCAACATGCACCATCGGTCTGGCGCGCACGCGCGAATGCTGAGGTATTCAATGATATGAATAATTAACTACGTACTTTAAAGTGGCGCGAGCCTTATCCTATAAAATAGTAATTAACGTTGATTCATATAGTGCAAACCTCGCCCGCGTGAGGCTATCAAAGCCTGTCGCGGCGTACATGTCCTATGTCCATGCATCGCGAGATTATTTAGGAAATGAAAAAAAAAATATCTAAATACATTAGAAACTTTTTTTTACAATTTTCCTACATGATGACCTACCACCGGTTTTGAAACCCGGCGAGAACAACCGGTGTAAGACACTTATTATTTATTTCTTATTCTTATTATTTACTCAGAAATTTAAACGCTAAGCCGCATTGGCTATATATGTATTATGACTTCCTCTCTCTCACACTACAGCGTGTTTAAAGTGCTACTGACTCGCTTAAATCATACTTTTTTGATCTGGCAGGTTTAAATTCCCACTAATAAATAATAAATTAGAGTTTATTGCACTCGATATTGTATAATTATTCAACAGATGGAAGTCTACTATTTTAATTAGCAAATCATTATTAGAACGTTCAACGACTCACATTGACTTTGCTAAGATTATCAAGACCACGTAGTACCTACCTATCTAGATGTCGCATATAAACGTCGAAATGAAGGTATAAATTTCAACTTTCAGCTTGCCTGAAACACCTGCTCTACATTTCCTAGTAGTTCTTGGGCTATAGTAAGTTTTAGCACACAAACATTCTTTATCCACATTTTTTTAAATTTATTTATGAAAAGGTTTTGAACCTTTTCTAGGATTTAATTGTGTAAGCGTCTAGCGTATACCATTGACCTTTAAAAGATTTTCTCACTTTGCTAAACCTGATCTTCGGTATATCTTAGCTTGTAGTTTTTTCTCGTGTTCCTACGGTTTTCGTTTTGAAATAATTTCGATTCTTTCTAAGATATGTACAATACATTATTCAAAATGTATTGAGAGGCGACGGTCAAAATTCCTATTTCCTTAAACTTTTCTCTCAAGGATTCAAAAGTATTCAGGACATTTTGTAAATCGAACGTATTGCTCGCTTCTGCAGCACAAATATTGTATTAATGTTAGCGGCATTTCCCCATAAAAGGATGTCATAAGACAGTCCACTATGGAAATAACTAAAATAAACTAGGCGCGCCGTGTCATTTATCTAATTTTTCTGATCGCATATTCTGCAGAAATTAGTATTTGTCTATGGAAATATGAGAACCCAACTTTAATCTACAATCTAGCGTTATACCTAGAAACACAGTGGTGTCCACTAAGTTCATTCTCTCATCCTCTTAAACAGATTGAGCGCACTGAAGCCACTACCACCCACACATTGGGTGAAGCCACTTAAGCAAATACAAAATCAAAAGCAAATATAATTAGTTACGTCGTACCTCTCACACGTCAGGAACTCGTAACACACATCGTAGTAAATACGTTAAAAATGCCTTCTTGTGTTGATTATTATCGTAGTTAATTTAATTAATTACAATTTAGCTTTGCCGTTCTCTCGGGACACAAAATGTTAACATCAAGCTGTCAGTGCAGCAAGTTATTAGGCGAAAATTTTTCGCTTCATTTAGGGAACCTACTTGTTGGTTGTCTGGTTTGCTCAGGTACTTATAACTGTAATATATTTGTGGGCTACTTGAGTTTCACTATTTTACTATTATTTCTGATTATTGCCATACTTACACATACAAAGATGAAAGGAGATTTTTTCTGTTTCTGTTATCATTAGGCTCACACAGGTGTGCGCGTACCGACAGTGCTTCTGAAGTGCCTTACGCACACATATTTAAAAGGTGGCTTCACTCTTTTCGTTGCGTGCGTTTTATCTGCCTACTGTTTTATAATCTGAGCTCTCATTATTTAATAGTAGTTTGTACTTGGTTAACATTGGGAAAACTAAACTGTAAATAATTTGTTTTGTTTGAATTTAAATGTTATTAACATTAAACCAATGTACTATTTTTGAGAGAACACTATTTACCTCGTCGTAATAAGTAATCTGTCTATTGGCAATTCACATTCAAAAATGTTAAGGTAAGTCATTTGTACAGTGTGTGTGTCGTGTACAGTGTAGTTTCCTTACTTGGTTAGAAAAATAATAATAAAAAAATACATTAGAATCTCCAGAAAGGATTTTTTTATATCTATTAATAAATTGCTGTTAACACCTCGAGACAACACACTATATAGATGAAAAAAGAAATGGGTCTAAAATAGATACCTGTGACCTCATTCTTTTTTGGTGCCAGTGGAACTAATATCAATATAAAATCGTTCTTCGAGTTCATACCTTAAAAATATAAAATCCCATTTTTAAGGTAAGAACTCAAAAGGTTGAATGCTGAGTCCCTTATGCCATAATGGTGTCATTTTCTGATCAATGTAGCATGCTCAACATAGACAGAGGCATTGGAAAGGTCACAAAACACGTCTAATGCATCCTGCGACTCCTCCGTAGCTTCAAAAACACTGCATAGAAGACCTTAACCAGCATCCGTTGTGGATCGACCCTTAGTAAAGCCGTATTGATTATCATTTAATAGATTGTTGGAATTAAAATATACATATTAATAATTGTCTTAAAATTTATTTTTTTAAATATTTTACTAAAAGTCGGTAGAATCGATATAGGTATGTAATTTGACGGATCAGATTTATTTGCAGTTTTAAAATAAGGGTATAAACCTTGATATGCTCCATTAAGAGCCCTATTACAAATCTGCACTCTCTGCACTCACATCTGCACTCTGCGAGATTAGGTATTTGAAGCGTTCCCGACATTTCGCATTTTGTAGTAATTTTGCAGTTGTATTTATAGTTTTATTGAAATAGGTTAATAAATTCATGCTTTAAAATTGTAGAATCTTTATTCCTCATGAAGTAACAATGTTCTGGTATATATTTTACTTAATAATATTATCGTAGATAGGAGTAATTCACAGTTAACTTAAAGCTATTTTCGAAGTTTTTTTGGCTTAGAATAAGATTTTTTCTATATTAAATGAAAGATATTTCAAAATTATACGAAACGAACTATACGACTATATAGGAGATAACATTCTCATTTTATTATTTCATTTGCTTAGAACAGTAGTTCAATCCAGGAGCTCAAAAAAGTGCCTTCGCGCATTTTATGAAAATCTTTCTCTGCAATTTTGGGTTAAATTAAAAAGTTAAGCAAAATTTACAAAAAGCGGCCTCTACGAACTAGGCCAATTCTGCACTGTTCAATATGTCCAAATTGTTAATGTATCTTTGTTTCTGAGATTAATAACGCCATAATTGACCATTTTACGCAAAAATCACAGTCGAGATGTAATATGCCTCTTAAGTCAGGGAAAACACCACTTTTCTTACAGTCCTTGAAAATCATGGCAAGATAAGGAGCTACATATTGAAACTTAAAATTTACATCACAATCGACCGTTTACTTTGTGTTTAAGAAGTTTTTCAGCAGTTGGAGGTGAATTTCAAATGTTTGTAGTTGAGACCGGAATTTCAGCAAAAAACTTTTCAGAGGTCGTCGCAACATCTAGATCAGTAGTAATATTTTTATTATCACGTGACGTTTCCAGTCTCACCAGCTTATTACCTTCCATGTAGTTTTAATTTTATTTTTAGAATTTATAATTTTATTATTTATAGAACGAGCCAGCAGCTTTACATACTTTTTTGAAAGTTTTTGAATAACTTTTGACATAAGTATGTTTTAAATGTTTCACTACTTCTATTACATTTTTTCATCGTATACCATAATTACCTATATTATCATAATTCATAATTGTGCACTATAAAATTACTCCTCCGTAACTGGCCTGGTTTCAATGAAACCGACCACCGACACCGAAATCGGTGTGGGGGAGTTATTATTATATTATTTTATTTTATAAGTAGCTACAGGCATACAACATTTTTAAATTGATTGTCTGTTACACTATTTAGAAATGCACCTAGATCCTTACGTTAGGTAAGGATCTAGGTGCATTTCTATATAGTGTTCATCATTAAATAAACTATGTATTTAATGATGAGATGATGAATCAGTTAAATGAATTGCAGTGATGTCTTTTTTAACCGACTTCCAAAAAAGGAGGTGGTTAACGTTCCTTAACCAGCTCATTTTTAAGCAACTTCCAAAAAAAATAGTTAAAATATAGCCGAATTTAATAATAATAGCCGAATAAAAGGGGAATTATTTAGAAAATAATATTTATTTTTTACTTTGGAAGTCGGTTTAATTTTTTGTTTAAAAATAATACCTAATATATTTTTTTGAGTTATTGTTGCGCACTCTTCATTGACTGTAATTTTCACAGTTAAGCTGTATTGCAGCTGTATAATAGTAATGAATGTGACTTCCTGATCCTGTGTCCTTTAGACGACTTTAATTTAACTTTTTGGTCGTGCGACCGATATGTCATAATAAACAGGTCATAGCAACGTCGGCAAGACTAAACTACACGATGTTATATAATAGTTTTAGCTTAAACGTTTGTACGACAACGCAATAGTCTTTCTAATTTCAACTGACCAAATTGGGTGATTGAAAAACCTATATAAGACGAAGGTTTATATAATGAAGCAGTTGTATAAACGTTTTCATAGTGACGTTTGTAAAACGAACCCCATCTTGTTTTTCAAGTCAATTTGAGACACTTGAGTGACTTGGTTGTTGATTTGCGACTTATATACCTTTTATATTACATTTTGTCGATTAAAAGTCATGCCCTGACTTTAACCAACTTTGCTTTCGAATTTGAGTAAAAGTTTTACTTTTAGGCGCCACATTAATGGAAAGTTTGATATAATTTAATTCTAAAAATGATATATACTTGAAGTACACAAGAGCACTCTCTCTTCTTTAATTTCGAAACCGACACGAGGCGTCAGTGGGACGGATGACCGACACGAATGACGAGAAGTCAGGCGCAGTACCGACTTTTTACATGCGCATTTATCATCTTTCTTGTCAGTCAATCAGGTGATCAATTTACATTGTTCTAACCAACGTTGGAAACAACATTTTTTGTTGTTCCAACGCGGGAACCCACGACCTCCGAGTGGAGAACTGGAGCTCGGAGGCTGTCACGGCATTATAATAATCAAGTTATTCATATACTTACGTTACATTGTGATTTGTGGACTAATATTGGGAAAAATATTTCATTCGGATAAAACAACAGCCTGTTATGTTAATAAAAGGCGCGGGTGTCACGGCCGCACGTCCCGCCTTACCTGCAGCTGCGGGAGGATATTCCAGACCGAGCGGAGTATGCACCTACACCAGATACACAAGAGCTGCCCCAGGACAGCGCTACCTTCACCTCCTGGCCCCCAGTGCCACCGCTGTCACTGCGGAAAAGAGTTTAATTCTAGGGTGAGCATTTAAAATAAACTTTGCAGAAGTAACGAGCAAATTAAGCTCAAACTCACGAGAGTTTTTTTGTGGTCGAGACAGAAAAAACTGCACTGTAAATAGAACTCTGCGCTAATACAATAGAGCTGAAAATCGAAGTGTCAAGTGACAGATTTGACAGCTGTAAATGATTTTCAACTCTATTGCGTTAGCGCAGAGTTCTATTCACAGTGCAGTTTTATCTGTCGCAACCACAAAACCACCCTCGTGGGAACGTAGCCTTATACTCTATTCAGATCTAATTTCATGTAAACGTAAAAAAAGATAGCATTTTTCATTTAACATTTTTCTTGAATGCACGGTAAATAAGTGACATGTGATGCAATGAATGTCTTTGTTTCCTCTTTAAATCAGTTTGTCAGGTTAATGGCCACAGCGCCTTAGAGAGCGCAATGTGATTTTATTTATAATTATTTCGAATATTTTAATTATATTTTCTCCCAAAACGCCTTTATAAGCAGTAGATCATATGCCAGTAATATCCGTAATTGATTTTGAACAACTTTATCTAACGTGAGAAGTTACTTTGAAGGTTTCACTTCTAACTTCACAGAGACGCCTCATGAGTCACATGAGGGTGCATCTTATGTTCGAGGTGGGTAAGTTCCCCTGCCCGGTTTGCGGCAACACGTACACGTGCGCGGACCTGCTGGCCACGCACCTGCTTCTCCACCCGTTCAGCGGAAACTGCGTCGGCTGCCGCACCACCTGCGCCAACCGAGAAGACCTCAGACTGCACATCAGACAGTTTCATTCCAATCCGTCTGTAGTATAAACAGAGTTATGACCAGGTATATGTAAAACCTTGCAATGTTGCGGAACTAAATTGAAATGACACTAACATCTTCGCGATTTGCCAATCACAGTATTTCGTAGTGTTGCTGCAATAAAAAATGAATCGCCCAGTGCAGATTTTTTATTTTGCTGGTCGGGCTTTAGCGATAGAAACATTAAGTACAGTTTTAAATACTGAACAAAAGCGACCTCAGTAGTTAGCCCTGCGGCAGCACCACGGAACAATATTACTCTAAAGAGGGCAGCACACTCACTATTGCGAGTTGCGACGGCTGCAGTGCGCCGTGTGATATTAGGTAGAGTTTAGATATTATGTTGTGTATATTGCTTATAACAACTATAGGACATAACCTCCGAAGTTATATTATGGTGCCTTCAGTGTCGTTATATCCGGTTTCCACTGTAGTTCAGTTTTAAATAATATGAACCACTGTGGTCTTAGTACTTCTGTAATATGTTAATCATTGTAATACAGAAAATAATGTTCAAATCGAGTGCGCATCCAATCGAACTTACTCGTATCAGATTTATTAAAATATATTAATTTATAATTCATTTTATGTCATTCTATTACATAACTTATAAAATTGTTTGTTAGGGAACTCCTCCGAAAGGTCTCGACTGATTTTTATGAAAATTTGCTTGTATTCGGTAGAGCTATAAGAATTGGTTATAAGCTATTTTTATACGCCTGAGTGATAACTGACAAGGATGGTTTCCCCCCTAAAAACGTTTGCTTCTTTTTTTCGTGCTTCAGACTAGTCTTCCTGCGATCAGGCGATCCCCATACTCGTTCGCCGGTCTTACACCATGAAAAATATCTTCAAGGTACCAAGTTAATAAATAAAAGTCTACATACACTACAACACAATTGTATATTTATTAACAATGGAAATTTTAAATTCACTATGTGGCAATGATAAAATAAAAATAGCTGAATGTAAAAAAATAAATCTCATAGGCAATAAATACATATACACAATAAAAATACCTATATAAACTTTGTACACAACAATAAAAATAAAACAGATTATGCAATAAAATTTTGGTTTCATTGATCGTAATACAAATCTTTTTAATAAATAAGTAGGTAATTAAGTATAATTTTTTAAAATGTGTGTGAGCCCAAATAAACAATTTACTCCCAATACATAATTATCTAATCGATCTACGCGATGCTAAAAACTTTTATAAAGTATGATCTGAAAAACGAATGGAATGTCAAGAAGAGCATATTTTAAGCTGTAACTGTTATTTGTTAAGAGCGTTACTATGAGAAATATCGTTAAGGTGGCTTAAGATCCTTGAATTTCGCAAAACATAATTTATATTTAAAAAAAAAAAGATATTAAATTCTCGTTAGAAAAAGCTATGTTTTGGGAGTTGTCTCACAATTTTTATTTATATTGCCTAAACCCAGGTATTAATTAAAAAACCAAGACGTTTTATTGAAAATAAATATTGTCACGTTTTTGCAATGTTTAACAATCAATGCATAAATAACCCTTAAACTTTTTTATTTTGTTCATGTCATAGCTAAGCCAGAAAATGATTTTCCCTAACTTGTTATATTCTTAAGCGAACATACTAATTTCTCATTTGATATTGACAAAATTAGCTATAACATTATTTATTATACAGTGAATACAGCAAGATATACACAATCAACAGTTTCAAATGCATATACACCTACCTAGTAGGTGAGACATGGAATTACAGTTTAATGATAATAATAGATACAAAAACATAAAATTTATAACAAAATTTCTAAAACTGTGCGTTTAAAATTAGTAATTATTATACTATTTCGTGTTCGCAACGACGAAACTACTTAACTAAAATAGGCATGCTAAAGACTTACAATTTGACCTGACACATGATGGGAAAATCTTTATTTTAGATGTTGATATTTCTTGTGCCATAAATATTTAACGAACATCACATTAATATTTCTACTACATAATATATACTCTACTACATAATATACACTATCAATTAAAATCATTTAACTGTAACAGTGGGCCTAGCGGGAACATTTGACGTAATGAGAATTGTATGAAAATCTGTCAAAATGATGACAGCGCCCATACAAATTTCATTCGACGTTACGTTTACGCCGCTGTGAAAGGTTTTCGCTAGGCCCCCTGAAGTATAAATTGGCTAAACATTTTCTATGGTGAATAATTACATATGCATAATGAATGTGAAAATTATCCTGGCAACACCTTGACATCACAGTTGCCGTTTTGTTTCAGATGATTTTTCTGTATGGCCTTCACTATTGACATCTCCTTCAGCTCCTTCTTCGAATTTCTCTGCTCGAACTCGAGACGATGGCGTATTATTCGCTGGACAATATCCTCAGTAGTCATATTGTTTCCGGAGTTGAGAATCTGCAAGACACGAATTTAATATAATTTATAGTAGGTTTGAAGCGAAAGTTAATAATATGCGTGAGGCTCGCACTTAAATAACGGGTTTAAGACATATTAAGTCTACAAGCGATATTGTTATTTTTTTCAGTTCATTGAATTTGGTCACGGGCGATTACAATATTTTACAATAAATCATATTATGTATAAAATATTGTGAGACCTGATGTCGAGTGTGACCTGCGTGAAGACGTGGCAAGCTAAGGGACCCGTCTGGCACCAAGTGCGTACTCTGTTCAGGTACAATTTATCTAGGACCGCACTAGGCGGCAGCGGAACTACGCCACGCAACACGGCCAAATATTCTTTGTATGAAATTGTATGAGATATAACGCACTAGGCGGCAGCGGTACTACGCCACGCAACACGCCCAAATATTCTTTGTATGAGATATAACGCACTAGGCGGCAGCGGTACTACGCCACGCAACACGCCCAAATATTCTTTGTATGAGATATAACGCACTAGGCGGCAGCGGAACTACGCCACGCAACACGGCCAAATATTCTTTGTATGAAATTGTATGAGATATAACGCACTAGGCGGCAGCGGTACTACGCCACGCAACACGCCCAAATATTCTTTGTATGAGATATAACGCACTAGGCGGCAGCGGAACTACGCCACGCAACACGGCCAAATATTCTTTGTATGAAATTGTATAAGATATAACGCACTAGGCGGCAGCGGAACTACGCCACGAAACACGCCCAAATATTCTTTGTATGAAATTGTATGAGATATAACGCACTACGCGGCAGCGCAACTACGCCACGCATCACGGCCAAATATTCTTTGTATGAAATTGTATGAGATATAACGCACTAGGCGGCAGCGGAACTACGCCACGCGACACGGCCAAATATTCTTTGTATGAAATTGTATGAGATATAACGCACTACGCGCCAGCGCCTACGCCACGCAACACGGCCAAATATTATTAGTATGAAATTGTATGAGATATAACTACGCGGCACGCGCCTACGCCACGCAACACGGCCAAATATTATTAGTATGAAATTGTATGAGACATAACTACGCGGCAGCGCCTACGCCACGCAACACGGCCAAATATTATTAGTATGAAATTGTATGAGATATAACTACGCGGCAGCGCCTACGCCACGCAACACGGCCAAATATTATTAGTATGAAATTGTATGAGATATAACTACGCGGCAGCGCCTACGCCACGCAACACGGCCAAATATTATTAGTATGAAATTGTATGAGATATAACTACGCGGCAGCGCCTACGCCACGCAACACGGCCAAATATTATTTGTATGAAATTGTATGAGATATAACGCACTAGGCGGCAGCGGAACTACGCCACGCGACACGGCCAAATATTCTTTGTATGAAATTGTATGAGATATAACGCACTAGGCGGCAGCGGAACTACGCCACGCGACACGGTTAAATATTCTTTGTATGAAATTGTATGAGATATAACGCACTACGCGGCAGCGGAACTACGCCACGCAACACGGCCAAATATTCTTTGTATGAAATTGTATAAGATATAACGCACTAGGCGGCAGCGGAACTACGCCACGAAACACGCCCAAATATTCTTTGTATGAAATTGTATGAGATATAACGCACTAGGCGGCAGCGGAACTACGCCACGCGACACGGCCAAATATTCTTTGTATGAAATTGTATGAGATATAACGCACTACGCGGCAGCGGAACTACGCCACGCAACACGGCCAAATATTCTTTGTATGAAATTGTATAAGATATAACGCACTACGCGGCAGCGCAACTACGCCACGCATCACGGCCAAATATTCTTTGTATGAAATTGTATGAGATATAACGCACTAGGCGGCAGCGGAACTACGCCACGCGACACGGCCAAATATTCTTTGTATGAAATTGTATGAGATATAACGCACTACGCGCCAGCGCCTACGCCACGCAACACGGCCAAATATTATTAGTATGAAATTGTATGAGATATAACTACGCGGCACGCGCCTACGCCACGCAACACGGCCAAATATTATTAGTATGAAATTGTATGAGACATAACTACGCGGCAGCGCCTACGCCACGCAACACGGCCAAATATTATTAGTATGAAATTGTATGAGATATAACTACGCGGCAGCGCCTACGCCACGCAACACGGCCAAATATTATTAGTATGAAATTGTATGAGATATAACTACGCGGCAGCGCCTACGCCACGCAACACGGCCAAATATTATTAGTATGAAATTGTATGAGATATAACTACGCGGCAGCGCCTACGCCACGCAACACGGCCAAATATTATTTGTATGAAATTGTATGAGATATAACGCACTAGGCGGCAGCGGAACTACGCCACGCGACACGGCCAAATATTCTTTGTATGAAATTGTATGAGATATAACGCACTAGGCGGCAGCGGAACTACGCCACGCGACACGGTTAAATATTCTTTGTATGAAATTGTATGAGATATAACGCACTACGCGGCAGCGGAACTACGCCACGCAACACGGCCAAATATTCTTTGTATGAAATTGTATAAGATATAACGCACTAGGCGGCAGCGGAACTACGCCACGAAACACGCCCAAATATTCTTTGTATGAAATTGTATGAGATATAACGCACTAGGCGGCAGCGGAACTACGCCACGCGACACGGCCAAATATTCTTTGTATGAAATTGTATGAGATATAACGCACTACGCGGCAGCGGAACTACGCCACGCAACACGGCCAAATATTCTTTGTATGAAATTGTATAAGATATAACGCACTACGCGGCAGCGCAACTACGCCACGCATCACGGCCAAATATTCTTTGTATGAAATTGTATGAGATATAACGCACTAGGCGGCAGCGGAACTACGCCACGCGACACGGCCAAATATTCTTTGTATGAAATTGTATGAGATATAACGCACTACGCGCCAGCGCCTACGCCACGCAACACGGCCAAATATTATTAGTATGAAATTGTATGAGATATAACTACGCGGCACGCGCCTACGCCACGCAACACGGCCAAATATTATTAGTATGAAATTGTATGAGACATAACTACGCGGCAGCGCCTACGCCACGCAACACGGCCAAATATTATTAGTATGAAATTGTATGAGATATAACTACGCGGCAGCGCCTACGCCACGCAACACGGCCAAATATTATTAGTATGAAATTGTATGAGATATAACTACGCGGCAGCGCCTACGCCACGCAACACGGCCAAATATTATTAGTATGAAATTGTATGAGATATAACTACGCGGCAGCGCCTACGCCACGCAACACGGCCAAATATTATTTGTATGAAATTGTATGAGATATAACGCACTAGGCGGCAGCGGAACTACGCCACGCGACACGGCCAAATATTCTTTGTATGAAATTGTATGAGATATAACGCACTAGGCGGCAGCGGACCTACGCCACGCGACACGGTTAAATATTCTTTGTATGAAATTGTATGAGATATAACGCACTACGCGGCAGCGGAACTACGCCACGCAACACGGCCAAATATTCTTTGTATGAAATTGTATAAGATATAACGCACTAGGCGGCAGCGGAACTACGCCACGAAACACGCCCAAATATTCTTTGTATGAAATTGTATGATATAACGCACTACGCGGCAGCGCAACTACGCCACGCATCACGGCCAAATATTCTTTGTATGAAATTGTATGAGATATAACGCACTAGGCGGCAGCGGAACTACGCCACGCGACACGGCCAAATATTCTTTGTATGAAATTGTATGAGATATAACGCACTACGCGCCAGCGCCTACGCCACGCAACACGGCCAAATATTATTAGTATGAAATTGTATGAGATATAACTACGCGGCACGCGCCTACGCCACGCAACACGGCCAAATATTATTAGTATGAAATTGTATGAGACATAACTACGCGGCAGCGCCTACGCCACGCAACACGGCCAAATATTATTAGTATGAAATTGTATGAGATATAACTACGCGGCAGCGCCTACGCCACGCAACACGGCCAAATATTATTTGTATGAAATCGTACAAGATATATTTTTATGAGAAATTGTATGGCATTACGCGGCGCGGCATCCATTGCGGTATTATTCGTAGGGACGTGTCAAGTAGCGTCGCTCCGCTGCCGCTTAGTGCGGTCTAACCTTGAGGGTCAATAAAAATAAGTGCGCTATAATGCTACCAGTTTAAATGTAACTTATTTACCGTGCAATAAAGAAATACAAAGATACGTTATTTTTGTCGAATTTTAACATTTTGTATATAATATGTATACGTTTAAATTAGATCAGCAAGGCTATTCACAATTCCCATTTCGGCTAGAATTCAAAAACGCGGTTATTGACCAATGCTTAGCGCGGCAATCATTTGTAAAGGTATAAATTATAATATAGACGAGGCATGTCGAGGCAAAAATTGTTCCCACTTAAATGGCCCCACAACTTTTGGGGTTGTTTGGGGCCATTTCGACATTTGAGGTACGGTGAAATCAAGATGGCGTACCTTTTTCTTGTATGAAGATTTGTTCTGTCAAATGTACGTCATAGGCCATGAGCCCATCCTTAGTTTTGAGATCATTGGCGGCAAGCGATTATTGGTTGCCGCGCAGGAAAGTTACCGAATCCGAATCGAATAACGCACTGTGAATATTATGTTACCTTGAAGCAGCCGCGTTCCTTGGGCACCGCGTAGGGATCGCGGGCGTCGGCATCGTCGGCGATCTGTGTGCGGCCATGGCACACCACGCTCACGCGGAAGTGGTCCATCAGGTCCGCGGTCACGGCGTATGGCGCGCCGATCACCACCTCGTGCACGTACTGGCAAAGTGGAAACACACAGTTATGAGTGAATAACCTAACCGAGAGCATGCCAGGGCATGTTTAAGAAGGGTTTCGTAACTAACAACGCGCAATAGGTTTTCTTTGAATTGCTTCGAAAGTTATTGTCCGATTTTTATCCCCACGATAAAACATTAAAAACGACAAAAAAATCACCTACTGGATGTAATTATCGCCACCCGAATAAATTCAATCGAAAATCGCGAAGAGGTTACACAGTACGAGTGAAAAGTGCAGAGAGCTGCTGCCTGCTAGAAAGTGCCACACAAATAAATTCAATTGGGTAGTTTGAAAAAAACATCAAAAATCGTAAATATTTTCTAATTTATAAGTCAGTTAGGAAGCTCCAATTGATTTTAGGCAAAAATACTTTATGAAAAGCACTAGGCGCTAAAACAAATTTCCTACATTTTAGCAAATACATACATATAGTCACTTTTGTAAACAACGCAAAAAACATTGGCACAAACACAATACAATTAAGACTAATTAGAGATTGCCAAATTCTTATAGTTATAATATAAACAAACAGGTGTTTTACAACTAAAAAAGCAATAATAAAAATAGTAATATATTTTTTTTTACTCTAAAAGAGTTTATTAGTGTAAAGAATGAAAAAACTATTTAAGTACACGTTAATTTTACCAACCTAAACTGTAGCAAGTGGAATATGTCTTTAAATCGAACTCTTTGTTTACGAACTCATTGATTTTTTATTTATTTATCGGACTTCTTACTATTTTATGATATACTACTTGTTCCGACACACGTTGTTCTATTTTATTTATTTATAAGATTATTAATATCTTTATCATATCTCTAGAAAGTTTTTACCTTACAAGCGAGCACAGACAGCACCCGCTCGTGGAGGTTCATGATGGGGTAGTTCGAGCCCTTGTACCGGTTGACCTCGAGGTCGGTGTGCAGCCCCACGATCAGGAAGTCGCCCTGCGCGTGCGCCGTCTCCAGGAAATCAAGATGGCCGACGTGGAAGAGGTCGAACGCCCCGGCTACGTATACCACCTTTGGGGATAGAATTATTATCTTACTAGAATATTTACGAATTTCGGCATGAGATGGCATGTCCGAAGTGATACTACTACCTCCCAAAAAACCGATTGAAATCGGGGCTTAATAAGATGTTACAGAGTGTGCCGAAGGCCCAGCCCTTGAAACATTTTTCAAAGAACGTTATTATTATTTTGTCCACGTTTTTTTGCTATGGCGAGATTTTTATTCCATTAAATTTGTCTTTAGTGCACCTACTTATGTAGATAAAGAGAGTAAATACGATTGATTATAGAGTAGGTACAATTCTTTCTTTATAAAATGCAGATTACAAAGTTGCATTTTGCATTGTTAATAACTTAAATGCGCACATTTTTTTTATTAGCACGCAGTACGCAGTAAATAAGACATTTATAGGTACAAAGGGACCTATGTAGAGTGGAAAACGAAGACAGACGTGATTACAAAACAAACATAAAGCCATTAGTTAAATCTATAAGCACTTGCATAGAAAACGTAAACTTATTAATATGAATTGAACGATTAAATGAATTTTGGCAGACAGATCGCCTGATCGTAAGCGATTACCGATAATATCCGAAACCCCCAGAGGTTCGGGAAAACATTTCGGCAAGTACCTATAGACGCATTTAAACGAAAGCAGCCATACAAAAACCAAATATCCACGTTATTACGCACTAAATGTGACACAAGGTCGAAACTTGTCAGTGTTTCCGGTTATACATTAATGTTCAATAGTAAACAATATATTTTAGATTTCGATATATTTTGTATCTTTGTTATAATTTGCTACGCAAAAACAACTTTTATTTAACCCCATTTCGAAAGTAATTTGTGTCTCAACGTATTTAATTTAGCTCCAATACAATAAACGTGATTTTTTGCCGTTTTGTACGGAACCCTTCATGCTCGTTTTACGCGGACGCTAGTTCTTCTATAAATTTCTATATTATATTTGTTATGTTTGGTAGAATTTTAATTGTTGATAAACAATTAGTAAAAAACTGTCCCCACATAAATGTTGTTATGCCTATTAAAATAAAAAGTTACGCCATCTTGATTTCACCATACCTCAAATATCAAAATGGCCCCAATTTTGATATTTGAGGTATGGTGAAATCAAGATGGCGTAACTTTTTCTTGTATGAAGATTTTTTCTTTAAAATGTACGTCATAGCCTATCTTTACTTTTGAAATCTTTGCAATTAGTACTTACTCTATCAGTAGGTTTGGGTGAGAGACCGCTACTGAACTGTATAATCTTCTGTGTTGTAGGTAGGAACTGTGAGCATCCTGTGTACGGTGATCTCGCCGTTGAGTCTGTACCGAGATTTGACGAGTGTTCCAATGCTACCGTATACTCCTTGTCACCTCTCCTGAAAGTGATACACATCATACCTTACACTAACTCAAATAGATGTTGCCCTGAATGAATGTTAAACCCTAATGATAAGCATATTTATTGTAATTAAAATATTTTATAGACTTTAGTAGTTAGTATCTTGATGTATTTGTACGTAGATTAATTATTATTAATGATTAAAAAATAATTTAATAGTGGTTTTTTTCTATCACATTAAAATATCTAGGTACTGTTTTTACGGCAGTTAATGTCTTACGAACTTGATAATATATTTGAGTATTTTGAAACCTGAGATGCAATTGTTTTCAAATTGAATAATATTTTATGTAGGTAGGTATATATATGCAAAAATATTACTTAAAGTGCTCTCTTGTTAGCAGTAGCATTCTTCCAACTAAGTCTGTTGTGGATACTCCGGCAGTTCTTTTAACTTCTCTGAAAATAAAAACTGAATATAAGAATGTGTCTTCAAAAGAAGAATATCTTTATATACTTTAAACTAGGGTTGCAAATCCCAAATTAAAAAAAAAACTACTTCCAAAGTAAAAAACAGTTTGACGACCTCTGTGGCTTAGTGGTTGAGCGTGTTGGTGCTCATGCCGGGGGTCGCGGGTTCGAATCCCGCCGAAGGAACAAAAACTTTTCCGTGTTCCTGGGTCATGGATGTGTATAATATAATAAAAATGTTAAATATATGTATAGTATAAAAAGTGTTAAATATATTTCCGTTGTCTGGTACGCGTAACACAAGTTCTTCGAGAACTTACCACGGGACCAGATTGACGTGGTGTGAAGCGTCCATATATATTATTATTATTATTAAATAAAACTAATTTCCCAAATAATTCCCCTTTTAAATTCGGATAAAATTTTAACCATTTCTGTACTCAATCTTCATAATTTTGAAGTCGGTACTCGGTACCAGCCCGAACAACATTCTGATAAGACAATATTTTATAGAAGTCACGTTCAAGTTGGCTGGTACCGACTTTAAAATTATGAAGATTAAGTAGAGCCAAATTTAAAAGGGGAATTGAATTATTTAGGAAATTAGTTTCATTTCATAACGATAACTCCGCTGTCTGTAGACTGATTTTCAAAATTATTTTTTGGATGCAAAGGATTTTGAGAAAAGATGCAAAGGAGATGCTCGAAATTTATATGGACACATATGGTGATTTCGTCTTTTTATGAAGTAGTCCAAGCATATGCTGCATTTGAATTGCTTCAAATGTTATTGTCCGATTTCGCTCAAAATAATTTTCCAATTATTCTAGATTCTCTAATTATAAACCACTATAATTAGAGAATCTAGAAGAGCGAACAGACAGACGGACGGACGGAGCGAAACTATACCTAATGGTCCCTTGAGTTTTTACGAAACCCTAAAAAACAAACAGTCGTCGCAATTTCAATGGTCATGTCTATAACTCGCAAATTGGCGGTATTCGTATGCACCCTCAGACCAAATAAAAATGTTTTGTGAAACAAATACTGAGGCCGGTTTTTTATGTAGCGCGTGCGGCTATGCATACTGATGCACTGTAATCTGCATACATACATAAAAAACCAATCACCGGCCGTTGCGACTACGCCTTACAAGGTAAGGCGTAGTTTCGTCTCATGTGTGTGCGTGACACTGTTTTTACACGGCGAAGCGTAGTTTTCACTGTTTTATTTAATCTGAGTATACCCCATGCATTTTCGGATGCGATAAGAAGGAAATGCATGAAGCAATTAAATTAGTAACCCCCTTACTAATAAAAATATTAACACAATGGATAAGCAATACAATGTTTTGTCCTTGTCTGTCAAACGACTTTTCCCACGTGTCAGATAAGGACAAAACATTGTATTGCTTATCCAGTTTAAATATTTTTATTAGTAAGGCGGTATGTCTATAGCAAGTGATAACACAGTATGAAATGTAATTTCCGAGACAACACAAAAATTAAACTGCCAATCGGACTGACATTAAACAGTCGAAATTATTAATATATTGTTGCACGACGAAAGAAAAAACATAACTTAAAAATGCGCAGTTTCCAGGGATAAAACCTAGCTAGACCGATTTTTCTCCCCCGAAATTCCCTGCATAAAAAATTCATGTAAATACTTGCAGCCGTTGCCGAGATTACGATGATATATCGCACGTCCGCTCAAATAGTGTCGCAATTAAAAAAAAAATATTTTATTGCACCGTTACGTTCCTTCAAAATAATATCTCAAAAACCTAATCAAGAGCATATCAGGACATGTCTAAATGTCTAAGGAGGGTTCCGTAACTATAAACACGCAATAGGTTTTCTTTGAATTACTTCAAAAGTTATTGTCCGATTTCGCTTACCAACTTATAAACCATTTTGGAACCTTTCCTTTATTTTAAAAGACCTATTCAACGATACCCCCCACTTCACATGTATGGAGAGCCACCCCTAAAATGTAAAATTATTATTATTTTATGATGTCGGAACCGAGATCTATACATAGTCTTTGTTAAGGACAGCGGCCTCGTAACGTAATTATATCAGTGAATTGAACTGTGAACGATAAACAAGTGATTTAAAACAGTACATAAACTATAATGGTGAACACTCAGTGACTATATATGTATAGATTTCTATAGCATCAGTGTGCAATAAGTCGTGTTAAATGGTGTTTTCTGAACTTAAGGTTATTTTGCTTATATATTCTAAACTATAGTGAATTTTAACGTAATTTCTTTTGAGTTATATAGATAAACATAATATCTAATGGGAAAAATAACAGTTTGGATTATATAATAAATGGATACGTAGTTAGTTATTAGGCAAAAAATGGTAAAAATACATAACATTTCATACATGGTGTACCTTAGGTTATGAATATCTTTTATATGGAATAAGATTATTAGTATATAAGGATTTATGTAATTGGGAAAAACAATAAAGAATTTCACACAACGCGTTTTACTTCACCTGGCTCATTGAAAATAGGAAAAATTATGGAAAATAGCCGTATAGAGAGGCAAAAGCGAGATAGCAAATCAGCCCGAAAGAGGCGTACGGGCGCGGCTCTCTAAGACGAAAAAAGTGAAAATCGTTCTCCTCAATATAAGTGTTTTATTATCGCCCCGGCTCTGCCCAAATCGGTGTAACCTTGCTATCTTCGAGTCTAATCTGAGCCGGCGGTTGAAACCCTGTGGAATTATACAGTCCCCTACAATCTTTAACTTAACCAAAATTCATCAATTTATATTCATAATTACAAAAGCTAGAAGCGCGGACAGACAGACCAATATTTGTACTATTAAAATGGTGTATATTGAGTTAAGTCAGTATACACTATATGACTAAGATAATTGTAAATTAATAATTTCATTCGGTATAATTGCAATATACAATACAAATGACAGTATTTGTACCAAGGTAAAAGCAATAAAAGTATACTTTTCCTGTCTATAAAACTGTCTTGTCTCCACTTAATAATTGGTTAATATTATCTAGATAATGACTTAATTTTTCAATAAAACAATTTTTATTTAAAATGCCACCATTTCGAGTGCTGCAAATTCGAATTATTATTTGTTATATTGTATCTTGTTGAACAATGTATGTATAAAATTCGCAATTCAATTTAATACTAAGTACCATTTTTTTTATTTATTTCAGATTGTAAATAGGTATTAATATGTCCAGATCAAGAAAATTATTGTCATTATGCCCAAACTCGAACCAGGAACAAGAAAGAAATTATTCAACTAACATAATGGAGGGTATCCAAAAAAATAATTTAGAAGCAATCAATGATAATCCAAATAAAGAAAATTGTTCACATGAAACAGCCACAATAATTTCTAGTTTACCTGAAGACTGTTACAAAGAAAATACGGAACCTATACCACAAGACTGAAAGTAGAGAAACTGATGATTCTGTAAAAGATCCAATTTACGACTCAAACCGTAAAAAAAAGTGTGTGGTACCTTCACCCTCGATCATCATTATCAAATTCTTCGTCTTCCAGCTCAAATACGTCTTCATCCAGTTCAAGTTCATCATCATCTTGCTCGTCATCTTTGTCATATCGTGCTCAACTTAGAGAAGATAATCTCGAAAACCGTCCATCAACTTCACAAGGGTTGAATTTAGACAGGAATGATCCAGAAGTACAAAGCAAGACATCAGAAGAAATTAGGACCGTACGTAAAAGACGGCGTTCTGAAGGACAATGCAAGCAAAATGTAACAAATATGTTGCGCAACTCCGGATTATCGTATCAAACTAAATCCGGAAAAACAATTTCTAAAAAAGTTGAGTAAGACGGATGTGGAGAAAAATGCCGTCTGAAATTAAACTCTTTTCTCACGAATGAAACAAGGCTCCAATTGTTTGAATCTTACTGGGCATTGCAAGGTTTAGAAAAAAACAAAGACAGTTTATACATAAGCATATAAAAACAATAGAAGTTAAGTACAGGTATGCCAAAGCACAAAAGCTTAGAAAAAACAATTACGCTTTCTACTTCGAGGTTGAAGGTTCATTGATGAGGATCTGCAAAACTATGTCCAAAAATACGCTGGACATTAATGATAGGACGATTATATCTGTAACGGAGAAAAGTGAAGGAGGATTCCTGAAAGAAGATCAAAGAGGTAAACACAAACATTATACTGTAGGCGAAGATATTAAAAATGACATAAGGGATCATATTAAAGAAATACCAAGATTGAAAGAATTACTTGAGAGCACAAATTACACGAGAATACATTGATGGAGGAAAAACAATTGCTGACTTGCATAGAAATTATGGAAATTACGTAATGTACTCGCGAATTTTCAATGGTGATAAATTCACCATTGAAAATTCTTTGGTATAAAAAACTTGGTTTTTATACCAAAAAAGGACAGGTGTGAACTATGTGTAGCTTATAAAAATTCTAACCTGGAAGAATAAATAATAAAGAAGCAATACGAAAGGAAAAATATGATTTACACTTAATAGAAAAAAATAATATCTAGACAAGAGAAAAATAAAGATAAGGAAGCTCTTAAGATAAATAAAAACTGTAGCTGTATATGATTTACAGACAGTTTTACAGTTACCCCAAGGTGATGTATCGGTTTTTTATTATAAGAGCAAACTAAATAATATGAATTTTATGATCACCAAATTACAAGCAGAAGACAAGGAAAAGGGGAGAAAAAAGAATCATCATTAAAATATGATACTGCTAATAACAGAGAGCCTATTGTGAATCAGGGTATAACAGAGTGCTATTTTTGGCATGAAGGTAATATGGGTGCTGATGAAATCGGAAGCTGTATCCTAAACTTTATTGAAAAATAGTTGAATAGCTATATTGAAAGTGAGCTTTCTCTTGATTTGGTGTTCCATTCAGACAATTGTTGTGGGCAGAATGAGAATAAGTTTATCATCGCAGTGTACATGTATGCGGTAATTAAATATGATAAGCTTCTGTCAATCACCCACAAATTTTTAAAAGCAGGACATACTCAAAATGATGATGACTCCATACATTCTGTAATAGAGCGACAAATAAAGCGTTCATTGAAACCGATATCAAACTCGATTAAATTTTTTGAAATAATTAACATAATATTTTTGTTTTATAGGATTATCACCTTAGGGCCAATTCACACCGCGATGATACGCGAAGCTACGCGGCGCTGCATTTTAAAGGTAGCTATTCAAATTTTAACTTTAATCACTAAACAAAAAGATACACGTTTCATAATATGACATCAGTCATATACTGCACATGTGCTGTGCAGCCCAATATGACCTGACATTCGAACTCTTACAATGAAACGTGTATTTTACTCGTGTGATTAATAAAGTTCAATTTTGAATAGCTATTTTAAAAATGCAGCGCCATATCGCATATCGTTTTGTTTCGGTGTGAATTGACCCTTAGAGGCTCGTTACCATACTCGTCAATTTTTCTTACACTTCAAGTTTAGTTTAAGGCGTTGCCTCAAGAAGCAGAAATAATATTACTTAGGCTGGGACTATAATTTCCGTAATCCGGCACGCCGGAGAAAATGTAGAGAACTGAAACAGAGCTGTCATAATTATATGACATTGACATTTGATTCGACAAATGAAACTGTAATTTTCAACTCTATTATATTAGCGCAGAGTTCTATTTTCAGTGCTCTGAATTTTCCCCGGCCCACCTAGAAAGGGCTCGGGCCCTATTTACGTTCCCAGCCAATATGTGCAATTAATTAAGGAAGCTAAGAAAACTGGGGAACCACTAAGAGTAAATGAGATTTCCCATAATGATTTTATTTTCACAAAAAGTTTGGTTACTTACTTGGGTATTAAAAGCTTTAATAAGATAAGGATCTCTGATGTAATAATTATGGCTATTACCAAAGATAAACCAAGTATTTTAAAGTACAAAACGTATTATAGTGACACAGAATGGTCAGAAGGTAATTTACTCTCACGAAATAAAAAACTCATCGTTCTCGAAATAAAGCAAGCTTATACTGCTAAACTACCGATTACGGAGAATAAAAAAAGATTTGATAACTTTGTTACGTAATAATCACATTTCTAGTTTTTTATTTTGAATTTTTCAACAATTTGTGATTTGTAATACCCCATAATTTTATTTTTTAACAATTTATGATTTAATTTTGTTAATTATTTGATAAGATTTTGAAGGTCTCAATACTTTTATTAAGTCGTACGTTGTTGATTATGTGGTGATAACAATTTTTTTCTTTCTTAATGATTGTTTGTCAGAGATAACATGTATTTTGCTGTGGTTCTTTTTTACTAGTTCAAATCATCGAATTATTTGATTTGTATCTAAGTAAGATGATTGTATTCATATCATTGGATAAATACATGATTGTCATACGATACATTTCTCAATATTTTTTATCCATATACTTAGTGTAGTAACTCGAAAAAAAAATATTTTTTTTTACATTTTCGTAGTATCTAAAGTACCATTGTGTAGAACTTTATAACTCCTACTACTTTACTTAGGCAACCATTTTTAGTTTTTGGAATATTAAGCAAAAACTAACAAAAATAGACAATCTAAATTTTAAACGCTATTTTCTAGACAAAATGATTTATTTGCACCATTTGAGAGGGGGTGCGATATATATACAAAATCGCCTCGTTTAAAGATAAGATTGGGATTTGCGTATTTGTCTACATGTAAAAATTTTGTTCTTTTTAGCATTCAGAAATAATTAGGTATTACAACTTCATAAAAGTAAAAAGAATTAAGATTTTATTTGTTGTTCTGTAATTAGGACCATTTCAAAGTAACAAAAAGTTTGAATATTTTTTTAATACATTAGTGTAAAATATTTAATATAATTAGTTTACTCACTACATCAAAAACAAAAATATGAACATAAACGCGAAAAACTTCGGAGATATCAAAAATTTTGTACATGTGACCATCATTTCGTTGCAACTTAGAAGCATGTGACGGCTTTTCTATGGGGCGTTTTCACAAAAGTGATTTAAACAATCCGCAATTTCTTTAAAACTATAGATTTATAGTATACTACTCCTTTTGTATTCGGTCTTATTTTTCAGAGCTCTATTCATTTAAGTAATAAAAAATTGCAGGCAAATACCGTATTCCTAAATAGATTACCTACTAATTTTATTTTATTGCTTAAATGAATAGTACTCTTAAAGATGAGTAACTTCTCAGAAGAAACATTAGGTATATCAAAAGTCAATATTTTCAAAGGTACAGCGATTTGTATATTTTTCGTAAGTATCGTGAAAACGCTCCATACTAAAGTCGTACCTAGCTGTGACGTCACGCCTAGGTTAAAGTGTATGAAGTATACGGCCGCAGGAACATATTTGTAAATATTTCCTATATTTGTGCGTTAAAGTTGATACTTACTATAATAAAATATTATGTTTTTGTATATGATGTAAGTAAACTAATGTTGTAGGTTTTGTTTACTAATTTAACAAAAAAAAAATTACTTTTTTGTACTTTTTAGATGTATCTATCTAATTACTAAACTACACATAAAATATATTTTTTTTACATTTACCAAGTAGTAATGCCTCAATATATCTGAGTATATTAATGAAAGTAAATAGTTTAGATGTACTCATCATCCCTATTGTCAGTCCTTTATTTACAAATTATAATTGACTAATTAATTCTAGAAAAAAATACATAAACTTTTGATAATTTCTTATGATTTTACCTATATCGTCCTGCTTCTTTAACTAAATGATATGTATCAATTCCATCGGCAGTAACTGTGATGTCATCTGTAAGATAAAGTTGTTCATATAAACATTTGAATTTTATAAGAAAAGAAATATAAAAGATATGAAAAAAATATTTCAAAACATCATTCATAACAAAATACTTAACAAAAACTAGTTTGATATTTAATTATATTGTTATCGACTTTACTATTTATTTTTATCTACATAATATACACTATACTATTTTATACAGATTTGTCTACAAGTTTTTGTTAGCATAATGTACAAATTTATTAGTATGTTATAAGGAGTCCCAAGGTGTTACAGACTTATAGAAGTTTAGTCCTAATGGCAGCCAGACAGCAAGGCATAAGGACACAAGAAACTAAATTATTAATGTTTTAAGTACTTGTTTGTTAATTCTGGAACACTGATAGGACTACTTCTAAAATATATTGTTTAATATAAAACTAATCATCACTTAGCTTTTTTAATAGAAATAAGACAGATAATACATTATAATGTTATATTGTTCTATGACCCTATAAACTTATATTGTTTGCCCACAGTTTCTTTTCTAAATTACCATTACACTAAAACAGTGGTTATAACAAAAAATACAGTTTAAAGCTGTATGTAACAGTATTATTACTATATTTTCCTTATTGCCAATTAGTGGTGTCAGTTTTAGATTAAACAAATATAATATAATAAGCATTAAGTATGATGAATGCTACACACTCATTATTTATGGCGTGATATTCATCTTTTAGGGTTCCATAGGACTACAAGAAACCGTTAGCTTTGCTCTGTTCATCTGTTAGCCTGTCAGTATGTCTGCCAATCCGATCATGATCCAGATAATTATAGTGATTAATATTGACTGTGTAGCATTTGTCTATTGAATATTTATTTAAAATTAGTCATATCCCACCTCCATGCACACAAAAATCACATTGGTACTTGTCTAACGTCTCTAGCGTAGTCACATACGGTGCTCCCTCCACCACCTGGTCAACCCATTTGATTGCACGCACCATTTTGTACCGCTCTTCCTGGGTGAATACAGGAGGCCCTTTATGTTTAGTTATCTCTTCGTCATTGTGTACTCCCACTATTAACACATCTCCTAGTGCTTTTGCTTGTCTCAGCGAATTTGCATGACCAAAGTGCACCATATCGTAACTGTAAATAATTTAAAGAAATATCTCAGAATAAAAAAAATTTGTTTAGGCAAAATTTACTAGTGCACAGCACAGTCCATAATATAACCTAACCTTTTACAATTATTTTCTCGTTTCAAACACTACCTATTTGATTAAAAATTATGCTGTAGTAAAGGTATGCCAAATATTTAATATTTAAATATAGATTTTTATAGATTTCGGTATGCTATTTATTATGTACTCTAAAATATGTACTTTCTGCAAAATAAATTACTAAAATGTAAGAATGTAATCATTAATTTAGAACCTTACTGACTCATAAACTGATGTAAATTAGACTGGACTGCTTTAATATTTTACTGTAGCTTATATTCAAACGTTTTACATTATGAAAATAATTAAATAAATGAAACTTAAATAGAGTAGGTTTTTACTTACGAATAATAATTAATTTACTTACCATCCGTCACACCAGACTCGAACTTCCCTTTTACTTTTATTTTCACTGTCACTCATTTTTAATAAATAAATTAAATAAACTAAAATCAGTTTTTTACAACCAAATAACGGAAAATATATTCCTTTGCTGAAACATGAAGGATCCTTATTTTATGACAGCCGAATCGAATTGATTTGACTATTTGACAGTTCTAGCCGGTACAGAGTACAGCACAAGTTCACTGTAGTTCGGTCAGTGAGTTACTGAATATATAATTTGCTCTGTGGTTACTGTTACTGAGTGGGAGAGAGATCAGAGATGGGAAACGTGTTGTATGATGTTGTACCATACAATCGTGTTATCTCATATTATCACGCTATCATCGTGAGTGTGACTGATCCATTAAATTATTCAGTAATGATCATTGATCAATGACTCATAAATTTACTACGACACGGACGTACGATTAATAGTAATAATAATACTCCAGCCAGGTCTTCTACTTGCCACTGCCCACTTTTCCTTGCATGATTAAATTAAAGAAAAAGTAACTATTTAATGCCCAGTTGCACAGATCTGTGTTAAAGTTAACCCTAGGTTAAAATATAATCTTTACGAAGTACGAGAAATCTAGCAATATGATATTTAACCCAGGGTTAACTTTCCCAGAACTGCACAAGTTGGCCTAAGATTACTTAAACGTGATCCCAACGTTAGGAGTGCGATTTACTATGTGTAGTGGAGGATATGAAATTCTTATCTTTACGTAGCTGATTTTTTAAATTGGACAGTACGTGTAAATTACAATAATTCATTATAACTAGATAGCTATGTCATGATCTTATAGAAAACTGGTGTCAAATAGCGCTTGAACCTTGTCATCTTTTTGGGTCAATACCGAGTGCTATTGTATAGTTTTTGTAAGTATTAATAAGTACCTATTATTATGTTCGTAATATTTCAAAAAAGGTCTTCAATAATGAAAAAAGGTCTTCAATGATAGAGTCAGCCTTGCATTTTTTACGATAAGAGTTAAAAACCTGGGTAAGTTTAGAAATCCATTATAATATTTTATGGATATGTAATAAAATACATCAATACTTAATCTTGTAAGTAGGTATTTTGACTACCAATTTATTATATCATAGCAGGCAATAGATAAATTAATAATAGTGTTATTACTAATAATATTAGGGAAAATTTATTAATAATTAAGCACATGTCGATTATCTAATCGTCAGGCGCCTCCGGACGAATATCATTGGCCCATCGCAGTCACGCCACTCTGACGAGCGCAGACCGATTTCGACTTTGGAATCTGTGAGACTCCCGCGCCCGGCAAAGTTTGAAGACGGGTCGCGGATGTTATCTGCTGACTGCTATTAGGCCAATGCCTTGCAAGTTGCAAGTTCCGCTTCGGGTCTGTAATTAGGTGGGGTAATTATTATCTTAAATATATTTGTAGTAAGTAAAGGGGTGCTATGTGGGCTTAAAATACTGATGATTTGGAAATTGGAAGTCATGTAAGGTAGGGACTTGTTCTCAGGTGGTGGCCTAGTCCTGTTTGGCCAAAATCTGATGGTAAATAAGTACCTGTATTTGTATGGTAGGCCGTTTTATAGATAGGAGTACGTATTATTAATTAAATATTCTACTTAAAGAGGTAGCGTCCTAATGGATGTAGGTATACAGGGCCGTCTTAAGTCTATTCTGCGCCGGGGTGCGGGACTCAGCCTGCGCCCTCGTTTTTTTTACACTGCAGCGTGACGCGACCGACGACACACTGCAGTATGAAAAGGGTCCTAGTCAACCAAGAAAACACAATACACGTAATTTTGATAATTTATTTATTTATTTATTACTCTAAAAAACAAAATTAAACTTAAAACTTCGATTACTAAATATCTATTTATTACATGTACAATATACATGCGCATACATCAAACAAACTCAATTTTTCTTGCTTTTGAATTGGCAAATATTTTAATTAAATCATTTATTTTTACATCAATTTTGGATTCTATACTTATAATGGCTAGGTTTGTCAGTCTGTCTTGGGTCATGGTTGAACGAAGATAATTTTTTATTAACTTTAATTTTGAAAAGGATCTTTCACCTTCTGCTACTGTAACAGGCAGTGTTAAATATATACGTAAACAGTAAGACTGTAAAAAATTAAATTACTTTAGTTGCGATTGGTGGATCTCGCCTGCGGCTATTTCATGAAAAAACATAATTCATATTCCCCAAAAACAAATGACAAACACACAAGCCATATAATTACAGATATAAGTACAGACAGTCCATTCCACTGTCAGACATGAGCTAAAGGCAATAAATAACCCCATAGTCCAAAACTATGGGGTTATTTATTGCCATAATCTCCACGATTGGAACGCGCGTTGAACATATCACACAATACAAAAATTTAACACAAGGTCTGAGGCTGAGAAGGTATGTATTTAAACAAATATTGCACCGGCCGGGATTCGAACCCGTCTCGGGTGTCTTTGGCAGAAGAGTGAGTGTTAGTTAGTAACCATTGCGCCTTCCGGTGCGCAATCCGCAAAAAACAATTAATTAGATATTGTCATAATCATAAAAACCTACTTTATTTAAGTCTCATTAGGTATACAGTTACAGGTAACTTATACAAAAAAAAAAGAACTGTAATAATAATAAGTAGGTAAAAACGTAGGGATCGAAGTTCGAACCCAGGCAGGATACACCAGCGACTTCTGTCACTAATTTATGCCACTTCAGATGTTTTATTTACGGTACCAAACTACCAACTGACTGAAATTACCAGGTCGAAAGAAAGAGTCAATCGGAGAAGTTAGCTTTTTAATTTTTTCTTCGCACCCGATGGTTTCTTTTTATCCCCTAATTCGACCATCTACAATAAAATCAAATTTCAATTTAGTATTAAATTTTTCTTTCTTTATTCTAAATAAAGTAAGAAGTTTTTTTATCAATCAGCAACATCTTAATGTTGCTGATTCTTAAATTTGTATTTTTGCAATTATTATTAAACAAATAAACAAAACAGTCATGACTCGGACTGTTTGACATTATCGGTCCGTCGAGGCCCCCTGAGAATAGAGGCCCTGGGCACAGGCTCCGTGTGCCCTAATGGTGAAGACGTCATTGGATGTGATGATAATGATTGTAATGTATCAGACTACGTTCTAACACTAACACTTAAAAAATAAAATTGACTTACCTTTAATATATTTTTTCTCTGAAGACTTCCGTGCTAATTCGCCGGTTGTTGCAAATGAAATGAGCTAACGAATTCAATTGCTTAAAAAGCAGAAATCAGATCAATCACTGACCGACACTTACATAGGCGCCGCGCGCCGCGCTGTAAGTTCAAATGAACTTACACCTAATTGTAGTGATTTGGAGATCATTTCTCTTTAAGTGCGAGCGCCCGGGCGGCTATGTCAAAGGACGCAACAGACGTACAGGTGCCGCGCCTCGCGCCCATTTCAAATGAATGAACTAACACTTTATTAACTTATTACTTAGAGATCATTTTACTTCAAGTGCGGGCGACCGGGCGGCAATGTCAAAGGGCGCAATTACTCGCCTATGACAGACGCACAGGTGCCGCGCCGCGGGCCCATTTCAAATGAACTTATACATATTATACTCTATTGACTTAGAGATTATTTTGCATCAAGTGCGCATGACCAGGCGGCAACGTGTCAAACGTACATACATACACTCTCTTTGGATTAAAGATTTGGCCGCGCGCGTGTTGTAAGTATTAAATAAAATTGTTATTTGTGTACCTAGTGTAGTAATGCGGTTACATGACAAGCGCCGAAAGCGTAATAAAAGTAAAAAAAATTATTATTGTTGATGACTATTTTTTTTTGCTTGCGCATACATATTTGTCGAAAGTAGTATATATAAAACTGTGCAATGGCGTTAAGTTCAAAAAAATATCCAAAAATTCAGCGCTCGACAGGCGCCCCCACCTGTCCTGTGGTGCACCGCACCCCGTGCACCCCCTAAGTATTTAAAATTCAAGTTACTAAGTACCTATTTATCATTTATTCAGTTTGTTGATGAATTATAACGGATAACTTCTTATGCTCCTCAGTGAAGTTGTTGTCGTCCCATCCCCAAGTTGAGTTTTTGTGAAAATCTTCGTAGGTAATATTTTCTGCCCTCTTCTGTAATGGATGCGATCCGTCGCCAGTTTTTGTAACTCTTCTTTCAATCATATCATTTGATACAGTTTTCAAATCGTATGCCAAACCTGAAATAAAATTAGCCTTTGCTTAATTTTCTGAAAAACTTCAATGTTCGCTTATTTTCCGTCTCTGCGGACGGATATGTCGTCGATCGTCATAGACATGTTTTTGTTATGTCAGTATATCGTCTCTCTTATTCAGTGTATCGTCTCGAGGTTAAGACCACCCCCTTTTAGGCGTCGCAAGTAGCACGACAAATTGTATAGTTAGTACCTACTCCCAATAGGTACTCCCAACGTATAGTCCCAAATTAAGTATTACAAAACCAGTGCATAAGTTACACAACCGCATCTAGTCGCTAAATCTATGAGAGCAGTGCTAATGTTAGCCCTGTAGTTCCCCAGCTCTGCCGCTTTGTAGTCCCACGGGAACACGTGGTGGTAGTTGTGCCAGCCCTACTTCTGTAATGGATGCGATCCGTCGCCAGTTTTTGTAACTCTTCTTTCAATCATATCATTTGATACAGTTTTCAAATCGTATGCCAAACCTGAAATAAAATTAGCCTTTGCTTAATTTTCTGAAAAACTTCAATGTTCGCTTATTTTCCGTCTCTGCGGACGGATATGTCGTCGATCGTCATAGACATGTTTTTGTTATGTCAGTATATCGTCTCTCTTATTCAGTGTATCGTCTCGAGGTTAAGACCACCCCCTTTTAGGCGTCGCAAGTAGCACGACAAATTGTATAGTTAGTACCTACTCCCAATAGGTACTCCCAACGTATAGTCCCAAATTAAGTATTACAAAACCAGTGCATAAGTTACACAACCGCATCTAGTCGCTAAATCTATGAGAGCAGTGCTAATGTTAGCCCTGTAGTTCCCCAGCTCTGCCGCTTTGTAGTCCCACGGGAACACGTGGTGGTAGTTGTGCCAGCCCTCACCCTCAGCGACAAGAGAGACCCACCTCCCTCCCTCCCTCCCTCCCCAGCTCCCTCGACGCCCTTCTGGCCGAAACTTCCTATACGGTTGAGAATAGTTTTTTATTTTTTTATTTTTTTATTTTTTTTTATGTTCCCCCTACCGTAAGCAGGGCCAATTTTTTGCTTTGTTTTTTGATTACATTTTATGTTTTATTTTTAATTACAATTTTTGTTATTACATTTCCCTTTCTTTACTGTCATATTCTACATTTCTCTTATTACTTATAACATTTTTATTCTTACATTTATATCTTTTACATCCTATTAACTATTTACTTTACATTAACTTTTACGTTTAGTTTTACATCTTCTTGGAATCTTTCTATTTCTTACATTTTTGTTTGCTTATACAGCTCTATTTCCTGCTTACATTTATACATTCCTTTTACATTTCCTTTACATTTGTCACCACATCAACATTTACTTACACTACTTTTCTTTTGCCGTTTCTTACGTTTATATCTTTTAACATCCTATTAACTATTTACTTTACATTAACTTTTACATTCACATTCACATCTTTACATTTTCTTGAATTCTTTCTCTTTATTACATTTCCTTGCTTACTTATACAACTCTATTTCTTACTTAAATTTATACATTTCCTTTACGTTTCCTTTACATTTGTCACTACATTAACATTTACTGCATTCATTTTTATTTCTCTTATTACATTACTATTTATTTCTATTTCATTTAAATTTTTTCTTTTACATTATTCCTTATAATTCCTTATTATTATAAATGTTATCAGGTTTTAATTTAGATTTATTACTGTATTTTACTATTCTAATTTCATATAATTTGTAATATAATTCGATTTAATTTAGTTACACTCTTTTGTTTGTATATCATTTCCAGTTCGGAATGTCCACCCCGAACTAGTTTTGCATCAAGTTTATATCATAATAATACCGGTGCAAAAAATACCAGTGCGCGAGCGCGCGAGCATATAATAATGGCATCAGTTTACATTTGTTTATAAGACTAGTTGGTGGCAGTCGCAGTGTATTGTTGTTGTTGCTAAATGTAATTTTTTGCTACTGCTATATATGCTGCTACATGATCATATATATGCTGAGACAGTTATTATTAATTCAATACACGTACATAGAGTCTAGTCATAGTCTTAATAAAAACATTGGTTCTATTAAAATCATTTTAATAAATTGTCCAATATGTTTTCATTGCCTGCTTGGTGCCATTAGTGGTATTCTAGTCTTCAAGACCGTATGCCACCGTCGCTCGCGCCATGGCATCCCACTTCTGTCGGACCGGACATTTCGCGCTGAAAGCGTTATGTGCTATTTCATGCAGTTTCTCCCCTTTGCAGTTAATGCAGCAAGCATTATTCCCGGCCTTCAGCTCCTCGCACTGAGACTGGTGGTGTGTCCCGGAGCAATGGCTGCACCTCTCCTCGGCGGTACTGCAGAATCGCCGCCCATGTCCGTACCCTAAACAGCGTGAACACTGTATCAGGGGGGACTGGTCGGCGACTCGAACACGCTGCATATCTATATATAGATAGCCCGCCTCGGTGAAGCACAGCCACAGCCCCGGCGACACAGTCAACACCACGTGCTCAGTGCCTTCATCCTTTCCCCGATTTCTGTATTTAACTTCTATCCTACAGTCCTTCCCGTCCAGGACCTGCTGTATGAGGTGCTTATTTTGGTTAAGAATATACGGTTAAGAATAGTATATATTTGCTAGACCAGACTAGGAACATGAGAGGCGAGTTAAAGGCTGGCTTAGCAAATAATCTTACAAAGATTTCTAACCATATAGGGAAAGTTGCGTTACTAAGTAGAAAGGAAAATAGTAAAACAAGTGATACGGAGAAACAGTGTGAAAGGGAAGTTGAACGGAGAACCCTAAAAAGTTGTGAAGAAAGAGAGTGCAGAACTGTATAAAAGAATGAAATAAATGATGGAACAAATGATGTGTAAGATAAATTACAACGTAACGCTTAAAAGTAGTAACTTAAAAGAAGAGATCAAATTAATAAGGGAAGAAATGAAAGAAAAACATGAGGAAAATAGTAACAAAATGTTCGAAACGATTAGTGGGGTAAAAGAGTTAATCCAGGAGGAGACAAGTAATAAGTTTAAAGAGATAAATAAGTTAAATCGAGATGTGGCAAAGGAATGTAAGGATATAAAAGGGGAGATAGACAACAAGGTAGAAAATATGAGACAGATAAAACAGGAATTGGTAAAGGATAGGAAGGTAATAAAAAAAATAGGTAAAGGATAGATAGGGCAGTCGAACTGACAAGTATTGTAAAAGTGTTAAGTAAGGAAATAACGGAGGATAAAAATATTAAGTTTAAAGAGATAAATAAGTTGAATCAAGAGATTATAAAGGAATGTAAGGGTATAAAAGGGGAAATTAATAACAAGGTAGAGAAAATAAGACAGATAAATCAGGAATTAGCAAAGGAAAGTAAAGAAAAGTCAAATAGGACAGTCGAACTGATAAGTGGGATAAAAGAGCTAGGTCAGGACATAAGAAATGAGAAAAGTAATAAACTGAAAGAGATAAACAAACTAAATCAGGATGTTATAAACGAATGTAAGGATATAAAAGGGGAGATAAATAGTAGGGTAGAGGAAATTAGAAAGATAAATAAGGATTTGGCAAAAGAAAATAAGGAAAACTTAAGTAGGGCCTTCGAAGAGTGGGGGGCCAGGACCACGACCCGCGACATATGCAGCGGTGGTCGGTGGCGGAGGGGAAACCACGCCACCGGAGCCGAGGCGCGTGACCCTCCACTCTTTAGTGGTAACGGATAAGGAGAATTTTATGTCAGGAACAGAGATAGTGACGAATATAGGAGCAATTATAGAGGCAAAGAAAGAAGGAATAAAAATAGATAGGATTAGAAAAGGGAAAGATAGGAAAGTCATAATAGGCTTGAGTAATAGGAACGATAGAGATAAAGAGAAAATAGAAAAAAGCGGAAGTAAACTAGTAGTACAGGGAATAGATAATAAGGATCCACAGGTTGTGCTGTATGGGATGCTTAAGTCAAGCACATATAAAGACATTTATGACGCAATAAAAATTCAAAACAAGCACCTCATACAGCATATCTTGGGCTGGGATGAGGATAGGATGAAGGTTAAGTATAGGAAGCGTGGAAAAGACGATGGCACCGAGCACGTGGTGATGACTGTGTCGCCGGGGATGTGGCTGTGCCTTACCAAGGCGGGTCAGTTATATATAGGCATGCAGCGTGTTCGGGTCGCCGACCAGTCCCCCCTAAAACAGTGATTTATATGATGTATAAATCCTGAGCATACGTATTGTCGGGGCGGACACCTCGACAAAACAAGGACCCACAGGTAGTGCTGTATGGGGTGCTTAAGATTATTATTATTATTACAAAAATGTTACGACAACGAGCCAAATACTTAGTGGATTTAACCAGAAAGGAGGAATATTCATTGAGGAGTGTTGATATAAATAGAGAGATACCGCTTCATAATGTCGAGAGAGGTAAGCTTAGTGTTTTATTAAAGATTTTTAGTGTAGGGCAAAGTGTATAAATATGTTTTATAGCAGTAATCTCCGTTTTTTTTAAATTAAAACATTTTGCTCAAATTCCGGGCAACACTACGCTAACACATAGTTAGCGTAGTATAGTACGTTCGTGTTTACTGATTTGTTTGGAAAATTCTTAAGTTAGCGATATTTAGGTTGTAAAATAATGATATAAATACGTAAATTAATGCTACCTGTGACTGTTATATATATTATGTTTTTCTTTTATAAAAAGATTTATTTTAATAATCACATTAATTCAACATAAATTATACCTATTGTTATAGAAACGTCGCCGTTTCCTGCCGAAATTGATAATACTGAATTCGTGGCTCTGTATTACGTACGTATTACGTCATGTTTGATGAACCTTCTTCAAGCCGAGATACAGGCAAAGACAGGCAAAGACAGGAAGACAGTGTAGTATTACAAGACATAAATATAAACTACTTGGGAGCTCCTTATTCTCCACTTAATATTTCTTCACCTATAGCATTGACTTCTATTCAAACACCTTCTCCATTAACATTAACTCCACCAAGTATCGCACCTTTATTTTCGATTGTCACTAATGATATTTCCGATAGCATAGAAGATGATACCCCTGTACCGTCACCCTATTGTGATTTTTCGGAACCTCCAAATAGTTTAAACGATACTTTGGTGCCGATGTTTTACCAAGATAAAGAAGATAAAACACTCACACCTGAAGTCGCTACGTCCGCCCAGGAAAGTCTCCCCGATTCGCCTATAGAATATAACGCCCTCAACAATTACACACATTCGACGTCGGCGATATCTACTACCTGTATTTCAATTTTCTCGCCTGCAACGCTTGATGATAGTGACTATTCTGCAGTATCAACTCCAAAGAATAATAAACGCAGACCTAAAAAAAGAAATGATGTGGGTCTCAAACGTCTCAAACACGAAAATGAGTGGATTGCAAGAAAGAGAAAACGTTTATGTAATAAAGGATTGGCGTATACTAAATCAAAAGTAAAAACGAAGACAGCAAGAAGCATCAAAGCCAGTTGCGTCAGCTGTCGCACGCAATGCTATAATAAATTAAGCGAAGAGGTTCGTATTGACCTTTTTGATAAGTTTTGGGCTACTAATAATCACGTGAAACAGTGGGAAATAATCGCCAAATATGTTTTACAAAAAAATAAACTGTAACTGACTTTGAAAGTGAATCTAGTCGGCGATCTTACACTTTACATTATCACCTATAAATTCAGATAATGGCACCTCATTACAAAAAGTATGCAAAACAATGTTCTTGAATACTTTTGATATTAGTAAAGATTTTGTTTATACTGCAATACGAAATAATCAAGAGAACACAGATTTTACTGACGTCACTGATGACAGAGGTCGGCACAAAAGCTATAATTATAAAATTTCAAATGAAATGAAACAAAGTGTCATAGATCACGTCAATTCTTTCACCCCTGTTGATTCTCATTACGTAAGAAAACGTACGAATAAAAAATACTTACGAACATATAATAATTATATGCTGAGTGGTGTGACGATAATAATTATAATTTAAGTGCACAGACAGTAAGACAATATAGAGATATTGTTAATACTAATTTGAAGATAGGATTTCATTTACCAAAAAAAGATCAATGTGACCTTAGTCATCAGTACAAAAATACATCTAGCCCCTCAGATGAAATGAAAGTAAACTTTGCCAAACATCAAACTAAAAAAGAAATATCTCGCAAGTTAAAATTAGAATGTAAGCTATTAGCTGTCTCTAATGATAAAATAGCATGTATCGTCTTCGATATTCAAAAAGTTTTAAGCTTCACCACTGTTGCATATTGACAAAAGTAAGTGTCAATGTCATTTTTGACATTGACAGATGTCATGAAGTAAAGCCTATTTAGTTTGTTTATTTCAGTTGGCCAAAAGGCTATAAATAGTGTAGACGTAGATATATTGCTATGTTAGGCATATACCTCATATTAAATGTAATACGTAATCAGTGTTAAGCAACAATAAAGTAGAATATAATAATTGTTGCTGTATTATTATCATCACCACTCAGACACACATCAGGACTTACAATCAAGAGGTCGAAGCCCGCTACAACCACATGGTAATATAAGTGTTTATTATTATAAGCGAAAGATCAATGTATATAATTTTACAATCTACGATATGGCATCAAAAGAAGCATTTTGTTATATGTGGGATGAGCAAACGGCTAAGACAGGGGCTAATGAAATGGCCAGTTGTTTATACGATTTTTTTAATAAATTAGCCTTTAAGAGAATCCACGAAGCTAACTTATGGTCAGACAACTGTGGAGGACAAAATCGCAACCGTATTGTATACTATATGTATTTATTAGCTACCAAAAAATTTAATATGACGATAAGCCATCATTTTATGGAAAAAGGTCATACACAAAATGAGGGAGATTCAGTTCATGCACTAATAGAAAAATCTGCAGGGGGTAGGGAGGTATATACACCTGATGAATGGTATTCACTGGTGCGATGGGCGAAGGTTAATGGGAAACCTTATAATGTTGTCGAGGTCAATCAAAACATGATATTTGATTTTAAAAATAATATTAGCAAGAAAAATTGGACTAAAAATTTTAATAACGATAAAATTATGTGGAATAAAGTAAAAAAAATTGGAGTTTCGCCTGAAAATTACGGATTGTTGGAATATAAGTATAGTTTAAATGATAACGAAAGCAATCAAATACAATGTTTTAAAAAGACATCTACTAGATTATCCCACTCGGAGCCTTTCCCTGAAAAAGCATACAAAAATTTGTTAGCAATTAATGTAGCAAAATATAAAGACCTAAAATATTATTGTGATAACAATATTTTTTCCGAAAAATATCATACGTTTTATAGAAATTTATTAACAACTGACCATGATGAGGTGAATGCAAGTGATGACGAAGTTTGAGTGTTTTACTTAATAATTAGATAGGTATAACAAACCGTTAAAATTTATGTCCTTAATATTTGATATTATAATATTTGCTTACCTAAGAATTATAATTAATAAGTGCAATGTTGATTAAAACTTTTATAACGAAGTCAAACTGTGATTGATTCTGATCTCATCGTTAATTAATAAGTTAGTACTTACCTAAACTTTTACTAAGGAGTTATAACTAAATAAGTATTATTTTTGTTTTACTTACATATCTACCTAAATTTTTTTATACAAAACTTTATCTAGAATGCATAGGAATCGATACTCTAAATTTGAAATAATACGCTAACTTGTTGCACAGTACGATGTAAAGGACGCTATTTTTAACTTGACTGCTTTTAATACGTTATCCGCCAGTGTCGCATGCACCAGTTAAATTAAGCTAACTTTAAAAATGCGCTATTTACGATAATAATTTACCTTACTATATCTTGTGGATATATATAGTAACCCAAGGTTAAAATTTATGCATCATATGTTTTAGAAATAGTAACACAACGTAACACACTACGTAACACACTACGCTATCATTAGTTAGACGGGTGTATCATGTAAAGTCTTATTGAGGAATTACGTTTATATACGGCTAACTTGCGCTAAATCAAAAAATATTAATAATTAGAAATAAATAAGGTTAATATATTTTGTCTATTTTGTCTATCAGTACATAGATTAACTATTAATGGTGCCAAATTTCATATATCTATCCTATATATGAAAAAAGTTATTGCTCTTTTCCCTTTAAACGTGTCTCCTGTAAAGTACACTTTTATGAGTTAGCGTAGTATAAATTGTTGGTGTCGGTATAATAGTCACCAACTCGAAAATTAAGACGCCAACTTATTTTCGATGCCAATTTGGATTAAATTTCGCCACTTTTTATCTGCCGATTTTTGTATTTTTTGTCACCTGAGTGCTTTCGCCAGTTTAGTAATTTAATCGCCAACATATCAATTAGCTGTCAAATTCAGTAATACAGCATGCTCATGTGCAGTCGCAAACTTATTTTTTATTCGCAAGATTAATTATATCCCTAAATCAAATAATTCGTATAGGTAATTTAAATAAATAATGTCGAAAAAATCTGTAAATTCTCGACACTGGCAGAATGGTACAAAACCTTTGCAATCGCGATTACAAAAATAAAAGAAGATTTAGTTAATTCATGTTTGTATGGTTTCTACTAGAAGTCTTTGGTTTCTGCTGTTGTATTGTTTCACGGTTGTTTCACTTGTTTCATATTATGTTATTAGTTTTCTGTGTTAAAGTTTTACATCTTATGAAGAAAGACTAAAATCTTAATACAATGACTGAACACGGCTTTGTCAAAGCACAATCAGATAATTTCTCCAAAATATATGTATATAAGATGACCACGTATTTCGCATCTAATTCAGATTTTACGTCTGCTGAACTCAGAGGAGTAAAAACTGCGAGCTAAATAGTTTATTTAGTACTTATCACAAAGATATTACCTATTAATGAATTAATTATATTAGGTCATTAGATATGAAATTGGCGTTTTGTAAAGGAGGAACATAAAGTCGAACTTAATTTTTTTACAAACATAATATATTTATTTAAACAAAGTATATACCATTGCTATCTATACACTTTTGCCATCTCATAGGTAGTTCATTGATTCCTTTACTAAAAAAACCATTCGGACAGGAACCAATAAAATCTTTGAAGGCGCTTTGGACTGGCCCATCAGAGTTCAATTTTTTCCCTTGCAAGAAGTTATCCAAAATTCGAAAAAAATGGTATACTGTTGGAGCAAGATCCGGGGAGTACGTGGATGTCTTTCCTGATGACATTCCAATTGAAGCTCCTCTAATTTGGTAGCCGTCTGTTGTGCAGTGTGTGGTCTAGCGTTGTCCTGAAGCAGCAGTGGCCTAGAGCAAATGACTAACCTCAGTTTAGCAGCTAGCTTTTCCATCATCATTTGCAGTTGCTGGCAATAGACATCTGCCGTAATCGTTATCTGGCCAGATTTAAGAAAGCTGTAGTGAACGACACCGGTACTAGTCCACCAAACGCTCACAAGTAACTTTTGAGTAAATTTTCGCTTGTGGCAGGCTTTGGCTGGTTCGCCAGGGTTCAGCCATTGCGATGAGCATTTCCGATTATCTTAAAGAGTCCACTTTTCATCACTACCACAGGAAATGATTCAATTTAAAATCCCTTCATTATTGTGCTGGTTGAGTAATGTAACGCGGCAATCGACGCGCGTTTGTCGGTTTGCTGCACTCAATTCATGAGGTCACCTTTCAAGCTTTTTAACCTTCCCAATTTGCTTCAAGTGGATTAAAACAGCCTGCAGCTAACTTGGACGTGGTTTGCGATGGATCCGCTTCCACAATAGCCTTCAATTCTTCATTATCAACTCTGGTCTCCGGCCGTTCACGGGGCTTGTTCTGCAGATCGAAACTTCCAGAACCAAAAACGCACTGTGTTTTCTTTTGCGACATCGCCGTTTCTGTAGCACCGGTGCCACGGTGGAACTCGTACTCGAAATAATACGATATTTCAAGTTTTCCATTTTGTAAAAAGAGTGACGCAAAGAAAAAACCAAAAGAGGACAAAACAAATAAATTACGGTTTTCGAAACACAATTGCATGAGTAAATAGCGGTATAAATTTGAAATTGGAATTTTTAACCAAAGAAGATATATATTTGAGATCAAAGTGGCCAGTACGACAAAACGCAAATTTCATATGTAAGGGACCTAATACTACTTTACTAATAAGTTGGTAAACTACTACACTGCACAGTGCAGAGTGCTCTGGCGGACGTGCAGCGTGCGGCGGGCCGTTGATTACGAGAGACTCCGAGCGGTAGGCAAATAACGCGTGTCCTTGAGCGATTGACGAACGCCTGATAATACCTAGATTATAAAAGGTAAAAAGCTTTTATAACTAAGTACCCTCGATCTTTCGCGTAGTCGTTCATATAAATAATAGAGTATAGGAGAAGAGGGACACTTGATCCCCGCTCCTTTTTTCACTGTAGTACGTGGAAATTATCTGGCTGTAAGAATCTGTGACAATCAACAGAATATCTATTGATAAAATAATAATTTTACCTACTTAAACTAAATACAGCGATATCGTACCAAGTGTCCCCATTTAAGTACCTTATTAGGTATATTACCCATATAAATCCCTTTTTATATTAGTTATTTAGTATGCAGGGAGTTTTGGGGGAGAAAAATCGGTCTAGCTAGGTTTTATCCCTGCGAATCTGCGCATTTTTAAGTTATATATGTTTTTTCTTTCGTCGTGCAACAATAAATAAATAATTTCGATTGTATAATGTCAGTCCGATTGGCAGTATGGTTACTTTTCGCGTTGTTCGGAAATTCGGAATATGGTGGGTTCTAACCCCGGTAACATTTTTTGTAATTCGTTTATTTTTTTTAATTTAGTAGAGCTTACCCAGGTACTATTTATAATTTCCAGAGCCTGTATTGACAATCCCTATGCATATAGCCCATACAGGCTCTGTAAATCAAGTGCAAGTAAGAGGTCTCCCACAAGGACCAAGACGCGTCCCTCTCCTCCCGTATCAATTGCATGGTCCACGTCCAGAACTTACTAAAATATAACGGTTTAAGCTCAGGTTTAAAATAAAAGTATGATATTATACTGTGTAATGTATATTTTATTTTTCTTTTAAATTATTTTGCACACTAATACTTTATTCGTTCTTTACGTGTGTATAACTTATGAGTGTGAGATTCTTATGTTCCTCAGTCATATCTTTGTCATCCCATCCCCAGACGGGTTTTAGGTGATGGAAATCTTCGTTGTTATTAGCTCTCTGTAATGGATGTGTTCCATCACCGGTCCTCAAAACTCTGGTTTCAATTATATCATTTGATACGGTTTTTAAGTCATACGCCAAACCTGTAATAAGGAGAATCTTTACGGATTTCTGTGTGCTGTGTGCGAGTTTTTGTCACCACTCACCGTGAAGAAGTTAACTACAATTTGTATGGCATCGAAACAGCGCGCCTAGTGGCAAACAATGACTAATGAACAATGAACTAATTCAATGCCATACAAATTGTAGTTAACTTATTCACGGTGAGTGGTGACAAAAACTCGAGCTCCGCACACTGAACGCGCGTCGAGATTGAAATTTCGAGGTCGCGTCACAGCGCGAGCGACAAGATTTAAAATTTTAAATGTACAAAGTGTACTTCTGTAAAAGTTAAACTTTATTCGTCGTTGGACGTTGACCAAACACAGCGTTATGTATCTTGTAAAATTGAACTTGATTCGCTTCACAAGAAGATAGTAGATACCATAGAATAAATACGCCTAGAAACGAAGTACGCGCATGAAAATGAAGCAAATCATACTGAGCCATATTGGCTCAGTTTGTTCGAAGGACCCGTCAGTTGTCAAGGTCAAGCGCTAGCGCATACAGCTCCGACATCCATCCTCATTGAGGATCAATCACTTAGTAGCAAATCTGATTTTTATTAAGTACATCGTATGTGTATTAACTTACTGAGCTTTAGCTACTACTTTAATTATTAAAATCCGTCAAGAAATGGTTGTTTTTTTTCTGAACGGCTAGTTTGAAACGCGCGCTTCCGCTGAATTGTTTACTATGACGTCATCTGTCGGGATCCGTGCGACAACGGCTTGATTGTACTCATACTTCATAGGCATTAGAGGTGTAAAAGTAACGAAAATTCAAAATCATACTCCGATCGAGGCGTCAAGACGCCTGTGCCTCGCGTGCATTGTTTTTGTTTACGTTAAATATTTTAGTTGTATTTAGAGGGGAGGTGACGACGACCAAAAACATGACTGATCCTCATTATACGCATTATGACAGTTTGTATGATTAATGGGTGTCACAATGCATCGGAAAAAAAACTTCGGACATTACATTTCATGTGTAAGTACTTCGATTTGACTTGTATTGTGCCAATAATATTCACAACATTTAAAAAAAAACCATATTAAGCCGCCATCTTGCTGCCATATTGTTATGAATCAGCAAGATGGCGGATTATGAAAGTGTTACTAGTAATAAGAAATTAATTTCCCAATTAGTCTAAGTCTAACTATTTAGTTGCAACTAAGACAAAGTTTTTTAATTTTGTTTTTTTAACTATCAATTTATATTGGGTTTGTAGTTTGTTTGTTGGGTTTTAAATTATTATTTTTTTTACATTTCATGTCTTCACTACACGTCTTCTTACCGCGAAAAGACTGCAGTTGACACCCTTCCTCCCCTAAATCGTATTACGTAATAAATGAATATATGAGAAGTTCCTAAAAACTCAAAAGTATTAAAAATATTATTATATTACTTTTAAGTGTATATAGTGTTTATTTTTATACTAATATAAGTATTAAAATAAAATATTTAAAATAATTAAATATAATAAAATACAAGTTATATTTTTACACATCACGACATTAATAAATACAAATACAATAAATCCAATTTTAAGAGTAACATTTTCCCACTTTCGGGGAAATTGCCCGTTAACTAACAACATTAAAGTTTTGTTTGTTGCGTGTCGGCGAACGTGAGTATGTAATGCCTACATCTATCTGTTGCTGGCTAGTTGCTTCACTTTGTACGATGCGTTTGTATGAAGACTATCAATCTAGGCGTTATAAATCTATGGTAGACATACGATTAATTCATTGCATTCCAAAAGTTTGAATTTCGAGCTGATCTGCGCAGCGAAGTACAGCTCGAAATTCAAACTTTTGGAATGAGACGTGTGACTTCTTGTGTAGTGACTAGTGAATAAAGTTCAATTTTTAATCGCTATCTTAATAACTACAATTTTGATAAAAAATCGGTTGTCTGTAAAGTCGGTTTACTGACGATAGTTGAACGTGACAACGTCATAAGAAAATGGAACGCCTCAGAGCGAGGTAACGCCACATGAGTCATGTTTTTTCGTGCGTGCAGCCGGCTCCATCGAATTATAAGACGTTGTCACGTCAAAAACTATAACCTGACTACGTATATTATAATACAGCCTATGTTACCCGGGCTATTATTACAAATCTATTTACACCTCTTCTTATTAAAATCGGTCCGATAGGTTAGATAGTCGCTACGGTGAAACAAACATACAGACATACATACATACATAGACTGCCAAAATCATTACCCTTCCTCTTAGCTTCGCCGTAGTTAGGTAAAAATGGCGCGCCACGTCGCGTCTCGGTAGTCGGTGTGAACTGACGCTAAAGGTAAGACCGCACTAGGCGGCAGCGGAGCGACGCGACGCGGACGCAGTGCATCCCTTCCCAGTTATACCGCAATGGAGTGGCGAGGCATACAATTTTATACAAAGAATATTTGGCCGTGTCGCGTTGCGTAGTTCCGCTGCCGCGTGCGGTCCCAGATTAAGTATTACAAAACCAGTGCATAAGTTACACGAACCGCATTTAGCCGCTAAATCTATGAGGGCGGTGCTGATGTTAGCCCTGTAGTTCCCCAGCTCCGCCGCTTTGTAGTCCCACGGGAACACGTGGTGGTAATTGTGCCAGCCCTCACCCTCAGCGACAAGAGAGACCCATACATTATCTGTTGGTCCTATGTATCTGTTAAAGTAAAACAACATTGCTCCTATGTTTCGTCCACTCTTTCTTCGTTGCTGCACACCAGATACCAGACACGCTAATTGAATTGATGACTACATCTAAACTATTTAGTTTCATTAATATACTCAGATATATTGAGGCATTACTACTTGGTAAATGTAAAAAAGAATAATATTTTATGTGTTGTTTAGTAATTACTAGATACATCTAAAAAGTACAAAAACGTTTAATAATTTTTTTGCTAAATTTGTAAACAAAACATACATCATTAGTTTACTTACATCAAATACAAAATCTTTATTATGGTAAGTATGAAGTTAAACGCACAAGTATCGGAGATATTTACAAATATGTACCTGCGGCCGTATACTTCATACACTTTTTTAACCTAGGCCTAACGTCACTGCTAGGTACGACTTTAGTATGGAGCGTTTTCGCGAGACTTGCGAAATATTCTATACAAATCGCTGGTGAAATAATGTCGCAGAAAAATGGTACACCATTGAAAATATTGACTTTTGATATACTGTTTCCTCTGAGAAGCTAGTTAGTTAAGAGTACTATAAACTTAGGCAATAAAAAAATCAGTCTATTAGGATCCCACCAAAACATTTTCATGTAAAATGATGCCAAGACGATACCATATGACTCGCACTGTCAAAACAGCTATCAACAGATCTCATGAAAAACGAAGGTTCTGATCGTTTAAACTTCTGAAAATTTCGTATAATCTGGTATAATCCAAATCCAAGTTATGAGGGCTTAAAAAATTTACGAAACGCTTTGAGAAAAGGTGGTCTGTGGTGCCCTTGCGTTTAAGCGAAGCGAAACTCGTCTTGGCGGGGGTACTACTGTGCCCCCAAATCAAGACACAATCTGCTCGTGCCTTCGCATTAATAATTATTATTGATTAAAAACTTCCCAGTTAGGGTAAATTAACACCGAAAAGAAACTATACGCGACACAGCGCTGCATTTTTTAAGATAACTATTCAAAATTGAACTTTATTCGTTACAAAATAATATACGCGTTTCATTGTAGGAGTTCGAATGTTATGTTGCACCGCGCCGAACAGCGCATGAGCAGTGTATGTCTGATGTCATATGAAACGTGTATCTTTTTGGGTACCTACTGAAAAAAGTTCGATTTTGAATAGCTATCTTAAAATGTAGCGCCACGTAGCGTCGCGTATCGTCGCGGCGGAAACTGATCCTTATTACTCACTTATCATAAGGTTTGTTCCCATAAAGATGTGCCGCAGAATTTACTAGCCATGTGAAGTGAAGTGACAATACATATCTGAAGATGGAAGCGTAATACCACGACACAGATAAACTCTCGCTCCAAAGTGCAACTGGGATCCAAGTGGGAATTACGAAACTGAGTAGCGGTACGAGAACCATATAATATCTGAAAAATAAAATTTTATTTTCAGAAAAATATCGCTTTGACGATACCAAACACAATGTATCTTCAGGGGACCCTAGCAGCCCTAGGCCTAGCCCTCTTTAAATACTGTAGTTAATTGTGTCTAAAGTCTGAAGTATGAATAAATTATTATATTAATACGTGAAGCAAAAACTTTCTGTACAGTCTTACGAGAATTGTGCAAGCGGAGGAGTATTAAATTTGGCCGGTAAATTTAAGTGTGGAGGAAGTTGATCACGAAGCTAATATTTTTTTAATAATGCTTAGAGAAATACATAATAATAAAATTAATAAAAATAACAAGAACACACACTAGTCAATACTCACTACCTCAGATTATTAACACACACTACCGTGCTTTTGATAGATTTTTTTTTTTTTATCTAAGTAGCAAAGGAACCCTTATGAATTTTAGACTAAAAATATTATAATAATATGAATTATTATGGGCGAAATTCGACTACAGGGCGACCGTCAACCTCTAGTATTTATTAACTAGCTGAGCGTGCCGTGCCCATTTCGTTGGGCGTTGAACATTTTTTGATGATGATAATGAGGATAAAAAGTATCCTAAGTTACGCCTTATAACATCAGCTACATGCAGATGAACATATCTTTTTTTGGGAATTTTCAATACGACCATGGCTGAGAAAAAAGGTTTCAAAGAACTCCAATTTTCAGTTCTATCGAGCGTACAACCCCTTATGATTGTGTGCCGTCGAAGAGACGTCTAAATTTTCAAATTACGTGTTTGAGTTTTTATGTCAGTTAGAATCAAAATTGTGATGTGTGCTACAGTCTACTGATATTATATTTGTGTCTAATGAATGTTTTAACACTTTGCAATATTAGATTATAAAATACTAATTATATTTAACAAAAAAATTGTTGTGTATTGTACTGCGTGCATAAAAAATAATAGAATAAATAAAATATCTAATCTATAAATTTTACCTATATTAAGGATAATAATAGCTAAGTAAATATTTAATTTTCTAGTAGGTGTCTTGCTTTATTATAAGAGCGTTCATGGCCTAGTCGCTAATGAATTGGGCGCCCTTAAGTCACACACGTGATACCGCAGGTTCGATGCGGGTAAGTGGTTGAGACCTAGACCCGTGGGTGGCGATCGGGGGATCGTCGCCCACACTATGGGTCCCGAGAGAAAAGCTCCCCAATGCCCGGGGAGCTCTCGGTTAGGCAGGCGGCGGCACACCAACTAGCCGCCGCAGCAGAAGAGGGCCGGACGCGGCACGCGCTGCGGGGTCGTGGAGTTATTCTTATGCGATTCCCACGACCCCGCATTGGCGCCGAAGGAGGGCATCGCCAGGTTTTAGTGGGTAGACTCTGTGCCAACTACACCCAGGCATAGAGGAGTCCCACATAACCCCGCGATGACCCCTTTTTTTCCTGGCGAAAAAAAAAAAAAAAAAAAAAAAAAAAAAAAAAAAAAAAAAAAAAAAAGGTTCGATGCTGGTTGTGGTGATTGGTGTGTACCAATTAGGTTTTCTCAATAACCTATACGGTTATAACCTGACGCTTAACTTATTTTAATTTAACCCCATCTTCAGTGACAACCCTGACAAAATTTGGATCGTTCTATGAAAGCTGTTCCTACTTCCTCTGTACGTAAGTATATATTTTTACTCTGTGGTAAAAGCTTACTTTTTTTGGAACATAACAATAGGATCCTTCTCTAGATCTGACATATCGATAGAAGCTCCTTTCTCGATGACATCTTTGTGTTTTCGTACCATCAACCACCCCATGTGGGAGAAGAAGAACCCTCTTTTAGCGTTGTGGGGATCCGCGTCAGTCTCTGAGTATCTGTGGTGAACCCTGGAAAAAATTCGTGAAGCAAAAACTTTCAGTATCTATACTGTACAGCTTTACGAGAATTATGTGAACGGAGGAGTATGATATTTGACAGTTTATGTGTAAAAAAAAAAAAAAAATTGCAGAAAGCTTAATTATTTTTTTATTTAAAATAATGCCCAGAAAAAGGTACATAAAATTAATAAAAATAAAATATACACATTACACACTACTTCACTCACACTACCATGCGTTTGTATAATATCAGTCGTTTTGACACAATGAGGATCAGTCATGTTTTTGTGGGGTATGCAGACATATGACGACAAAAAACCAGTAAATACTGTGAAAACAAATATTTAAATCGGACCAAAAATGACGAAGATACAGCAACTTTAGTGCATCAGTTCCAGAAACGCGGCCGAGAATCGTGCGACTCGCTGTGACGTCATCTGTTATAATCGGTCTCCACCGCGCGGTTAGAACGAGCGCAGTATGGTATTCGTATTTACTTTGTTTGGATTATAATGTCATCACACAAATATTGTATTGTGCCAAAATGCAAAAATAATACGGTCACTACACACCCAATAAACTATTTTGAGAGGTGTAGTCTGAAAAAAATTGTGTAAAGTATATGAGGAGAGACGATAAAACTCCTCTGCAAGCAAAAGTGTTTTGTACTGTTGCGATTTTGCAGTCTTAAATTTTTATTCCTAAATAAATTTATTAAAAACCGGCCAAATGCGAGTCGGACTCGCGCACGAAATATTCTGTACAAAACGAAAAAAAAATTTTTTTTCGTTTTGTACAGAATATTATACCGGTTTTTGTATGGGAACACTCTTGAATATTAATTATATTCGGGTTTTAGTATTTTTTGTTATAGCGTGGCGGCATCAGAATACATCATCTGTAAAAATTTCAACTGTCTAGCTATCACGGTTAAGGAGATACAGCCTGGTGACAGACGGACAGACAGACGCATGGACAGCGAAGTCTCAGTAAGAAGGTCCCATTTTTATTTACCCTTTTGGGTACGGAACCCTCAAAATTAATAAAATTAGATTTGATGGAGGTTCTTCTAAAATCCTACTACTATTATAAACAATAAAGTTTTTACATTGCTCGTGTGTAATCCGACCACAAGGGGCCCATCCATACGATCAAACTGGAATACACTGGTTTCGTCGAAAGCAAATCGTTTACAACGGTCGTAAACGATGTACTTGGTCGTATACGATATCGCAAACGTTCTGCCATACTTTATAGAATGAGATCTCATGCCTGATTATTTATGAATGTATATATAATAACCTGTTACAAAAAGGTTTTTTTTTTCTTTATTATTTAAAGAAACATATATCATTAGTCTACTTTATATAATTTTCGGAGAGTCACAAACATGCATATATCCTAACAAACTTTCACATTTATAATAATAGTATACTAACTACTAACCAGAGAGTAAGTAAGATCACCTGTTTTAAAATTATCTCCCGAAAACTTTGATGGCCTCTAAGTTTTTGAACTAGATCATTTACGATATCGTATCACTATCACTACACAGACTACATAGTATAAAACAAATTAGCTTCCCGCTGTGTCTGTCCCTATGTATACTTAGATCTTTAAAACTACGCACGGATTTTGATTTGGGTTTTTTAATAGATAGATTGATTCAAGAGGAAGGTTCATATGTATTTAGTCTGGCCATAAATACTGTTACAATTAAAAATAAACAAAATATTACATTTGAATTTGGAATCTGTTATTTTTATATGATTGTTCATTGTGTTTTCTCATTTTGGCGCCAATACATTGTACAATATTTTGCGATATCAAAATAGAGTGGGGCGATAAAGAGATCCCAATCGCTGCGATTGCATTACACAAAGTAGGTATGGACCCAAATGCAATTTTTAAAACTCTCCATACGCTTGGTATTAGTAAAATGTTTGTTACCGGGCTATTAATAGGTACAATGAGACCTCCTCTGTTTGTGACAGAAAAAGATCTGGCCGTTCACGTAGTGTTCGTACGAAAAAGGTGGTCAAAGCAGTAAGGGAAAGAATTCGAAGAAATCCTGTCTGAAAGCAAAAGATTTTATCTCGGGAGATGAAGATTGCACCTAGAACCATGTCGCGTATTTAAAAGATGACTTAGGACTTGCAGCCTATAAGAGACTTACTGGTAATTTCTTAACTGATAATTAAAAAAAGAATAAGGCGGTAAAATCGAAACAACTATTGAAGTAGTACGCAAAGGGAGGTCACAGAATTTTTTTGTTTACGGTTGAGAAAGTTTTTACAATTGAGCAACATTTTAACAAACAAATGACCGTATTTATGCTCAAAGCTCTAAGGAAGCTTCCCAATTAGTCGACAGAGTGCAACGTAGGCACTATCCGACTTCAGTGATTGTTTGTTGGGTGGGTATTAGCTATGAAGGAGTGATTGAGCCAAACTTTTGTGAAAAAGGTATCAAAATATCGGCACAAGTGTATCAAGACACCATTCTTGAGAAGGTAGTGAAGCCCCTTAACAAAACCATGTTCAATAACCAAGAATGGTCCTTCCAGCAAGACTCGGCGCCGGGTCATAAAGCTCGGTCTACGCAGTCTTGGTTGGAAACGAACGTTTCGGACTTCATCAGAGCTGAAGACTGGCTGTCGTCTAGTCCCGATCTTAATCCGCTGGATTGTGATTTATGGTCAGTTTTAGAGAGTACGGCTTGCTCTAAGCACCATGATAATTTGGAGTCCCTAAAACAATCCGTACGATTGGCAGTGAAGAATTTTCCCATGGAAAGAGTGCGTGCTTCTATTGATAACTGGCCTCAACGTTTAAAGGACTGTATTGCAGCCAATGGAGACCACTTCGAATAAGCTTTTTATATTTTATATTTATGTATTAAACTAACACACTGTAAAAGTAATAAATTTTATTTGCAATAGACCATTTTTTTTTCTTTGTTTCAGTATTTATGGCAAGACTAGGTATATAACATGCATAATATAGTAGAGAAACACTCATAATTTTAGAGGTTTTTAATGTGATGTCGTAAATAAACACATTTTTTGCGCTTACATTGCAAACGCTGGCTGAACCCTACGAGATAGATCAAAATAATGTACTACAGTATTCCACACCTTAAAAAGGTCTACAAAAAAGTCCGCGATGGTATATGTCTATCTCTTAGGGATAACCCACAATAACCATTTTTATCCTTTACTTTTTACGAAAAATAATAGTTTATTAAAGAAGGGATTTTAAGTAATACTGCATTAATCTATCTAATTAAGTACCTTAAATACATTGTGCATTTAATATAGATAAAGGAAAGGTGACCATAATTTCAGCGTGTAATTCAAATGAATATTTTCGAAGATATTCCACATTTAATATATTTAATAATCCGTCGTCGCACGGATCGTGACAGATGACGTCATCCTAAACAACAATTCAGCGGGAGCTTGGTTTTTTTAGTAGTGGTTCAGAAAAACGTTCAGAAAATTGGTTCAAAAAAAAAGTTATTAAATCCGACGGACGGATTATTTATTCTTGACGGATAAAACGCTCAGTAAATTATTACACATACGATGCGTACTTAGTAAAAAATAGATTTGCTAATAAGTGATTGATTCTCATTGTCTATCTTACTTTGACTTTTCATTATTCAACCTTTGCATATTTTTATTGCGTATTTAATAGGAAAAAAATAAATAAAAAAGCAGGATAGGCACTGCGATCTACCTACTCAATACACACAAGTTATATAGGTATTGTCATTAAAAAGGGTATTTAAGGGTTCCGTACCCAACGTAAAAACGGGACCCTCTTACTTTTGACTTTGTTGTCTGACTATCTATCCGGCCGTTTGTCACCAGGCTGTATCTCCTTAACCGTGACCGTATCTAGACAGTTGAAATTTTCACAGATGATGTTTACAGATGATAAATTAATGTGAAAGTATGTGAGGATGGATGGATGTTTGTTACATCTTACTCTCATGTTACTCTTTCACGCAAAAATTACTGAACGGATTACGATTAAATTTTGTATGGTAGTAGTTTAGGCTCTGGATTAAAGCATAGTCTACTTTTTATCCCGAACAGGTACAGTATTCCTTTGGGATACTGTATGTACTCGGGCGGAGCCGCGGGCAACACCTAGTAGTACCTATTTTAATAAAGTAAGATTTGCTTCACATTTTGAAGAAAAGTATGGGAATAATGCGGATTTTCTCTTAACTGAAAAAAAATCGAGTCATGGCATCATAGTAACATTTAATTAGCCTAGTAATACCTATCCAATGGCTTGTAACCTTGCTAGTGGTGATAATACCTACATTTAAGTTTAAGTTTTCGAAATAATTATAATTATAGTATGGATACACGGGGTGCATTTGATCTTGCCTATGATCCTTGCCCTCTTTTCCATGAATCCCGGCCCAAAAATGCAGCAGATAATATAAGGTTTAATATAGGTAAAATCAATTACATATATTTTAGTAATAATTATGATCTACTGCATAAGTAAAGACATTTAGGAAGAAAAATAATTTAAACATTTCAAATAAAATTAACTATAATAAACTAAACAAATTTACAGTGCGATCTCTGAGGCGCCGCGCTGAGTTCATTAACCTCACAAAAACAGCTGACAAAGTCTTTAAGGAGCGGATCCACCGCAGCGCACGGAGAGGCTACGCACGTGCGTCAAGCTTCGCTATGCTAGAAAATATATGTGATTGTGTCCACTGCAACCCAGAGACACGCTACGTATGAATTGACACACTTGGCTTGCTTGAATATGGCGCACACGTAGCTCAATGCTGGCAACGCTACGCATGCTATACACGCGATACACGAAAGCGGGGCCGGGTGGGACGGGCGGGAAAGCGACGCCTGCGCCATTTTGTCGATTCCTGTTCTCTGTTGCGCACGAACTTGTTGACGGTACCGCGTTTCTTTTTAGTATTTATTTTATTATGGGGTTCTTTATAGAAAAAGTTAAACAACACACCTGTTTATGGAAAATGAGCGATATGTCGTACAGAGACATACGTAAAAAGGATTTGGTTTGGGAACGTATAGCCAGGGAATGTGAAATGGCAAGTGAAATGTATTTGCTTGTTCGTAATAAAATACAATATAATTTATTTTATAACTATAATATTATGTAATTAATAATTTATTTTATAAATTACTTTTCAAATTGTGAGATGGGCTTGTTGCCAGCTCAAAACATGCATATGATTAAAATAATAACAAAATTCTTCTCTGATAAAAAAATTGTCATTTGAACTTCTAAATCCCGAGTGTGTTATGTCCATACGTTGGTCCTCAGTTGAAGCTGCTGCTATATCAGCTTTTGTCACTGAATCATAGGCGAGACCATGTTCCATTAAATAATTATGTAGCACACAAGTTGCCTTAACTACTTTTATGACGGTATCTACTTTGCACTCAAAGGGTCTTTTGTAAACTCTCCAGCGCACACTTAAAATTCCAAATGCATTTTCCACCACACGTCTTGCTCGACAAAGACGATAATTAAAAATTCTTTTGTTCTGTGTTACATTGTTTTCTCTGGGAAATGGTCTCATCAAATGACACATTAAAGGAAATGCTTCGTCTCCGATAAAGACATATGGAAGTTCGATGCCACCTTCTACAAGTGCTTCATCAGGTGGAAGATTAAGATTATTACCATATAACTTCCGTCCAAAATTGCATTCTCGTAATATTCCACCATCACTAAATTTTCCTTTAGATCCAATATCTATCATTATGTTTATTTTTTGCTGTCAGCAACCGCTAAAAGCACAATCGAGTGATCTTTACGATAGTTAAAATAATCTGAACCACAGTTTGGAGGCGCTTTTATTATCACATGCTTGCCGTCAATAGCTCCAACACAATGAGGGAAGTCACAAGAAGTTGTAAAATTTTCAGCAATGTTTCTCCACTTATGCTCATTTCCAATTTCTTCTAAAACTAAAGGTGCTAAGCAATCCCATATAGCATCGGTAACTTCATTGATTATCCTTCCTACAGTGGTTATTCCGACTCTGTAATTATTAGCTATGGTGTAGTATGAATCTGCTGTTGCCATGTATCTGTAACATACATATTTTTATATTAAAGGTAAAGAAGCGAAGTCTCATTGGAAGAAATTAAGAGATAGCCACAGGGAAGCTCTGCGACGACGTAAAACATCCACAGGCCAGGCAGCACAAAATTTAAAACCATGGAAATATGAGGCTTTGATGGAATTTTTACTGACACAAAAAGAAAATAGCGAGACTTTTTCAATTACTCAAATCCGTTACAAGAGACTAGTCACGACACTCAAAACAGTTCGAATACAAACACGAATAACGATGTTATTGAATTATCTGCCTCGCCGTCAGATCTTCCACTCTCAATGTCGTCTTTAATGCAATCTGGGAAGAAGAACAGCAAAAAAATTGAAATTACTGAGATTCTTCAGATCCGCGAGAAAAATATCGAGAGCAAAGTCGACGTGAAAGTGATGAAGAAAGGATGAGAAATATTGATTCAAATCGACCACGAGATGCATTAACTGATTTATTCACTAGTCTTTGTCAAAAGACACGCGATCTTCCAAAGTATTTACAACTGAGAGTACAACGAGAAATTTTTGATACAATTACTCGTGCTGAAGAAGAAGCATTGTCGTATGACTCAGTAAATAATTACTACTGCACCACGCCATCTACTTCGTCCTTAATATATGGATACACAAGTTCCACAAATTATCTAACCACTAATTTACCTGATGCCAGCCCCTTGCCCGATGCCAGCACCTTGCATGATGACAGCCCCTTGCCTGATGCTAGCCCCTTGCCTAATGCCAGCACCTTGCCCGATGTCAGCAGCTTACGTGATGCCAGCACCTTGCCCGATTCCAGCACCTTGCATGATGTCAGCTCTTTGCCCGATGTAAAAATATAATAGACTTACCTCAGGGCGATGGCAAGCCTTTCGCCAGTACTTATACATTGTTGATAATAATATCCCTTTTTACTTTTTTTTCTTTAACCAATTCATGTATAATGTGGAAATTACGTCGTGATAGTCGATAATAATCTTCAAATTTTTCATCACTTAATGTCGCAAATAACGTCTTGTATTCTACGTGATCATTTCTGAATCTAATATGATTTTCTATCCAAAACCGGTGTTTCCTTTTCCTTTGCAATTCACTTAATATTAGATCATCAATCTAACTTTCGAATTCATTGTCTGACGAACTGTCTAGCAAACTCAATTCTATAAGTTTATAAATGCGTGGGTTCCACAAGACGTGTGATTCAAAACTGTGCTGCGCTACAGTTGTACATAGTCGTGAGTTACGTGTATGTATAGCGTGTGCTGCAGTGGAAACGTTGACCCACGTAGTCAAACAAATGAATCCGTGCACCGCGTGGCCGTGCGCAGCGTGCGCTTCGGTGGATCCGCAACTTTACCTAAATGATATCAATTCAATCAGTTGTATTGTGTGTATGTAATTAGTGCAAGGACCTCCGTAGCGCCGTAAAGAACGTAATGTTATTTCAATAAGTTTTTTTTCGATTATTTTAAATTATTTTTATGCCTAAATGTCTTTACATGAGCGTCTGCAGTAGATCATATGCCCAAAATATCCTCAATTGATTTTACCAAACCTTATATTATAAATTATAATATCTGCTCATAATTACGGGAAGAAAATCTGTTATTTTTGTTTTCACATTATTTACTTACACATAAATACTAAAGTATGCATTCCAGGAAAAAAATTAAGTATTAAAAACTCCCTTTCCAATGATATATTGCTTTTTCGTATTGGGTAGGTAGACCAGCGTCCATACATTTTTGCCCATTGTCCTTTCAAACTTAAAAATTAAAATATGAATTATGGTCGAATTTCGAACACAGGGCGAATTTAATGTATGTATAGATGAAAATATTGAAATTGATTTGTAATCAAGACATGCTTACTGCCTACGCCGTACCTGTGATCTCTGACCCATTCATAGATATGATTCTGGAAAGCTACTGTCTGTAATACGGCCAGGAAGAGACGGAAAGGCCACTTGGCCTTGTACGCTCTGTGCGCCCAGAGCCTATGGGCGCCGGCTGTTGTTCCCATTCCGCTTAAGTTTCCTATAACCAATGCTGAAACAAAAAATTCTTCAAGTTACACAAGGGTTAACATTCTTCGCCAAAAGGTCCTAGAATAGCCAGTAAGTATATTGGTAGTTACATAATTAATCGTGCGAATAAAAAATACCTAGTGGCTACACTGTTACACATGAACATACTGTATTACTGAATTCGGCAGCGAATTAATTTGTGGGCGACTAAATGATTAAACTAGCGAAAATAATCAGGCACAAGAAATCCAAAATGGGCAGATAATAAGGTGGCAAAAAGTAATCTAAGCTAGCACATAAATTTATTATCTGGCGACAAAATTTCCGAGTTCGCGTCCGTTATATACTATGTAAGCAGCTATGAAACCAGATTGGGCAAACAAAATGGCTGCTAAAAACCATTTATAGGCTGCGAAAAAACACATTTTTGGATTTTGTTGGGGTTTGTTTTCCTTTCGTATGGGTGTAGTTTCTAAGGTTTTTGAGGTTGTTGAATACAAAAATTACATAATATTCCGTTATTATCATCTATCTTAATCAGCGTCCCCGAGAACTTTTAAAATATCATTAATGTAAATTTTTACCCAACTAAGGCGAAGCCAAAAGGGAAGGGTAATGATTTTGGCAGTTTATGTATGTACATATACAGTTTGTTCCATCGTAGCGCCTAAACTACTGATCCGATCTTAATGAATGCGAAGTCAATAGGTTTGTAATAATAGTCCGGGTAACATAGTATCAACAACATCTTAAAAATGGATTTTTGTACGCTCCTTTACGTTTTTTTGCGCCATTGGTTCACTGCCTAATATGTTTTTGAATCACCTACATTAAGAAAAAATAATGTGCTCATTCTTGAATAATGTGTGGTCTCAAGTTGTTGCTAAAATTTGTTCGCCGAAATAATTTAAATATTCAGTTAACAAAACTGATATTATTTAGTTGCCGGATTTGGTATTTTTTGTGCCATCATTCCTTCGGCAACTAATGGCAGAATACTGGAACGATAAACGATAATTAAATTAAGTGACGCTCAAGTCACATTCTGTCCTTGTCATTTCGGCTAGCAGAGACAGCGACAGCCAGTGAAAAGGAGGGCTCTTATTTTTGATTAGCGTTTCAGTATTCGGCTGTTGCCCGTTAGTAACTCAGTACATATGACATATTCGGTTTTTTCGCAAGTTTAAATACATGCCTTGGGAAAATAATTAATATCAGAAGCACTTACTAAATATTATGGTTTGAATTTTAGCTGCAGTGCAAGCTAAATATAATCCATACATAGCGCCGACGTGCACTAAAATAAATATAACCACGTTCCTCCATACTATCTGCAGTCTGTAAAAATGCATGTAAATTAAAAAAAAAAGGATTCATCAGACGACTGTCTGGACTGTCGTTTTCCCTGGACTCCGGTATGACTGTCGCGTCGGGGGGACGAATAATTAATTAGCCACCTCATGTAGGAGAAGAAGCCACCCTTTTTTTAACCGACTTCCAAAAAGGAGAAAGTTACCAATTAGTTATTTTTTTACAGAATACAGCGTAATATAGCGTTGTGGATCCTGTGCGATCCTGTACACTGTACTGACAGTGTACTCGAATGTAGACTGAATTCGCATAGAAGGAGGACAACTCAGAATTCATAGGTACCTATTTAATAACTAGCTTTATCCCGCAGCTTCGCCCGCGTGGGAGAGTGTCCGTGGCAAAAAACTTCTATTGCAATTACCAGCAATATAGTAATAGCACAGAGTAAAATATATATCCCCTAGATAAGGATTAATATTGTATACTTCTAAATAGCTTTCGAAAATACCGCATTATTTGTTACGTTGCAAACTTTTTTGTAGATCTTTCGAAGAGAAACAAATCACAACATACATTGTTTTGTTATAAATTATCTCCAACGGGTTAGGTTAGTCATCGTTTTCGATAAAAGCTCCCAGACGGTTTGATTTTTTTTCGACACATTCAACTATTTTCGTCATAAATCAAACAATTTCCACAAAACCTTGTGCAATTATTATCGACCTAAACCTTCCTAAGGAAGTTCGCTCTGTCGGTAAATGTAAAGTGCACGAAAATCCTTTCAGTAGTTTTTGAGATTATCGCGAACATACAGACAGACAGACTCAGCGTGGAACTTAAATCCTACTAATATTATAAATGTGAAAGTTTGTGACAAGATGGATGTATGGATGGATGGATGGATGGATGGATGTTTGTTACTCTTTTACGCAACACTTTTTTTTTAAGAAATTGAGAGCGTTGAAAACAGAACTCTGCGCTAATAAGCTAAAAATCAAAGTGTCGAATGTCAAACTGTCATAATATATGACATTGACATTTGACTCGACACTTGTGTGTTCGATTTCCAGCTCTATTGCATTTACGCAGAGTTCTATTTTTAGCGTTCTGAATTTTCTCCGGCCTTCCGGATTCCGGATCATATAGTCCCAGCCTTATCTCTGGTATACTTATTTCTCATTTGACTAAAGCATCCACTAAGGAAAGATTTTTCAAAATTCAACCTCCCAAGGTGGTGAAATAGGGGATAAAAGTTTGTATGAATTTTTTATTCCTTGGACATATTCGCATGAAATTTCGTATCAATTGAGTATGAAAAACAATGAGTTACGTATTTTGGCGTTTTTCAATATTCAACCCCTAAGAAAGTAAAATAGTGGATGAAAGTTATAAATAATTATAAAGATATCGTTTAAAACCTGATTTCACGCGGGAGAAGCCGCGGGCATATTTATATTTTTTGCAGTCACTATCAAACTCTAAAACTTTTCTCTAGAATTCTATCGAATTCATCTGTCATATCTCATCTTTACTCAAAAACGATTACGTTCACTCGATTCTTTTTCAATTTATTTTGCAAATCCGACTACCACGGAAAATACTATAACCACCACGGAAAATATATAATTTTTTGGGTTAAAGGGCCTATGACACTCACAAATAATGTGGCTTTCTATTGGTAAAAGAATTTTAAAAATAGGTTCAAGTAGATCCAGAAATTACCTCTCACAATCTCGGTAAGTCACAAACTCACAAAGAAACAAACTTTACCTCTTTACGAGTATAATATCAGAGGTAAACTCTTCTTAATATTAGTATATAATATTAGTATATTCTTAATATTAGTATATAATATAGTTCAGATTTTAGCCGCGATTTCGTACGCGAAAAAGAAATTCCGGGAGAACCGTACTTTTTCCTGCGATAAAAAGTAGCCTATGTGTTAATCCAGAGACTAAACTACTACCATATCGAATTTGATTAAAATCCGTTCAGCTGTTATTACGTGAAAGAGTAACGAACATTCATACATCCATACATAAAACTTTCGCGTTTATAATAAGTAAGGATATGTTCGTCGTCGTGTTTTAATGATTTTGAAAATCTCTTGAATAGAAAAACGTTAGTAAGTGTTAGGCGTATAGATTTTGATCTTAAAAATTATTTGAGATTGTGGTCACCCATTGTAGTTGAATCCATGACCGGCGTTGCTTAACATGAGTTAGCGCCACGACCTAGAACTTCTCACTTATTATACATCAATGATTATACCTAATCATACCATATGTAAAGTTTCAGCCAGTTCAACTAATCAGTTATTCTATAGCATTTCATATGATAATTTCTTGAGGCTGACATATTTATTTTTATATTTATGAACCGATTGAAATGAAACAAACACAAAATTTTTAGTAGAGCAAACCAAAACGCATAAGTGAAAACCGCATTCAAATCGGTTAAGCCGTTGAGTTCGTACGCGCAAAAACAAATATCGCGGGAACCGTACATTTTCCGCAATAGAAAGTAGGCTATGTGTTAATCCAGAGTCTAAACTACTACCATACCAAATTTCATCAAAATCCGCGATAATAAATTCTGCGATTAGCGCGTACAAACGTACCTACAGACAAACAGACAAAAATTCTAAAAATCACTGTTTTGGATTCTATAACGTTCATAAAACCCCTCTGTAATAGTTTTTCTTATTTATCTTCCACATACAGACAGCGATCAGTTACAAATTTATTAAAAGTATGTATAGATCTAGATGTAAATAAATATAGATAACAAAAAATGAAAACCGACTTCCAAAGTAAGTTTGAAAAAGGGGAATTATTTAGATAATAAAATTTATTTTATACTTTTTTGTGCGTTTTACTGTGGAAGTCGGTTTTAATTTTTTGTTAATAAATTATAATTTTCCCTTTTTAGTTAGTCATATTTTTAATTATTATCTAAGAAAGTTTTAAATAAGCGTTCGAACGTATAATTGAATACGCGACAAGCTTCCATTAGGTACATAAGATGATGATGATGATGATTACTGTAAGTTACTGATTACTGATTACTGATTACAATTACTGCAAGCATATGCCACCATGTGGTGGCATATGCTTGCATAATCAGGTAAATTAGGATCAAAATAAAATAAGGCTGACATGAATACTTATTTAAACTAATAAAATAATAACAACCAGTTTGGATAACTTCTCTTTAGGTCAGTTTTTACAGGCCTGATACAAGTTTCTATGTTGACGACACAGCGCAACAAGAACCTTCATAATTTTATTTTTTTAGCCGTGATTTACGTACCTACTTTTTTATAAAGATTCCTGTCAAAGAGTGCAGTTTTAATGTCTTTAAAAGGACAAGATGTTAACTTTCTTTCTTCTTCTTGTAATCGGTTTTCTCTAAGTTTTCTTTCTCCTCAAATTTTTTGTCTAAACCACCTGAGCAATGTTTTGGTTGACCTTGCTTTTCTTTGTTTCTTTGAAAATTATTTGTCTTCCTCAATTCTAATCCTATTCAAGTTGTCAGAATATGTTTTATAATCTTATTATGAATATAATCTTATTATTATTACGTTTCGTTAACTGGCAGTCAGTTTGACTTCATAAATAATGTACAATATACTTACGTAAAATAGGACTGCCAAAACTTAACGATTATGTGTGGATTCTGCACTGTGATTTGATGGCTAGGCAGTATGTTTTTCCAACTCTTGAATTTTACAGATATCTTTAGGTACGATATCCATATCCACAAGAAATCTCAAAAAACCACGTATGAAACGACAAATGAAATATTTAATTGCAGGTCATAGTGTTGTCTCCTTGTAACTTGTATGGGAAAATTCAAATCCCAATTCGGCACGGGTAACTAGGTCTTATATTTTAATGGTAGGTAAGTAGGTAGGTAGGTAAGGACCAAAGATACTTACTTATTTTCGTTTGTATTGACATTGTATGAAGTCGGTTCTGTGTTCTGAGGCGGTACACTTTTTACTTTTTGCATCGCTGAGTAGTTATTTGACAAATATGAATCATTAATTTTTACGTTACACCTGTAAACATAAAAGTGGTCATGAAGTCAAACGCCAACAAATGTACAATATCGCTTTTTATCCGACTACGGCGAATCCAGAAGGAAGGGTAATGATTTTGGCAGTCTATGTATGTATGTTTGTTCCATTGTATTGCCTAAACTACAGATCTGATTTTTTCGTAGTAGGTAGTAGGTAGAGGCCGGGTAATATTTTAATGGTTAGGTACATAATTTGCGTAGTCAGGTTATAGTTAACTTTTTGTTGATTACTATTATTAGGTACGGTCTACACAAGTATACTTAGTAGGTACCGATACAGTAACAGGCATAATTAAAACAAGTTCAATCTGCAAAAATACCTGATTGGTCAGCATGTTTTCGCTCTTGGCGATCAGACTAAAAATATAATTTCTATTTGCCATTTGATTAGTGTGAAATGCCTATCTAATCATAAATATAAAGCGTAACAACCAAACAAACTCACATTCACATATTTTATAATATTAAGCAAGGATTACTAACGTACTCATAGGATGAGGTTGCTGGTAGAGAACGTACCTACCTAATATTATTTTTAACAACAAATTAAAACCGACGTCCAAAGTAAAAATGCACATAGTATGAAAAAAAGTATGAAATAAAGCTTATTTTCTAAATAAATTCATTTTCGATTATAGATTTATATATTATATAGATTCGAATCGATTCCCTTTTAAATTCGACTAAAATTCGAGAAATACTTAATTTCTCTACTAAATCTTCATAATTTTGTAGTCGGTACAACTACCAGCCCAAACAATATCCTGATAAAAACAATATTTAACCGACTTCCAAAAGAAGGAGACGGTTAAGCATTCGGCTGGATATTTTTTTTTGTATTTTCAACGATAAATCCGCCGTCTGTGGGCCGATTTTCAATATTATTTTTTTGATGTAAAGGATATAAACCCAAGGTGGTCCCGTTTTCACCAAAGTTGTGACCTGATGATGGGATCTATGAGGAATCGAGGGAACCTCGAAATTTATATGGACATATATGGTAATTTCAACTTTTTTTGAAGTAGTCTAATCATATGTTACCAAAAAGAAAGATATTGCACCAAGATATACCCTGGATCCAAAAGTACTAAACAGAACTCCTGCCCCTTATATATACATGTTTGGGCATTTCGGGATTTGGGAGTACCTATGTCATCATAATAATATAGAACTCACGTTCAAGTTTGCTGGTACCGATTTCAAAAATATGAAGATTGAGTAGAGAAACACACACACACATATTTAGCGGAACATAAAATAAAGGTTTGATATCAGTATCATATAAGGTTGCTGGCTGGTTTATACGTCATTTAATTAAAAAAGAAATATTTTCAAATTAAGAAAACAACTGAACATCACATTTTATGCAATTGTTTTAATTTTATTCAAATACACCTTATCTGGAGCGAACTTCGAGTATTTCTTCCTTCTGAGTTTGATTCAAAATTTCATTGAAATACTGTTTTTGTTAGTTTTTTTTTAATCGCGTATCTTTTTGGAGTTGAGGACTGAATTATGCCAGACTAAGCCCCAACGGAGATTGCCAGGGCACTCGAAATGCGAAGAAATGGTCAAACCTACAGAGTGATATCCAGAGATCTTCGTCGACCAGTTTCAACGATCCATCGCAGTATCCAACGGTTCAGGGAGACCGGTATTTATGTGAGAAGAGCAGGACAAGGCAGAAAAAGACGCACTTCGAGTAGGGATGATCGTTTCATTCGGCTTCGTGAACGTAGGAACCTCCGTTTGACGGCCGTCCAAGCCCGACATGAGTTAGAAGCAGTGCGGGGTGTAACCGTAAGTGAGCGTACGGTACGAAGAAGGTTCGAAGAAGCTGGTTTGGGTTCATTTGTGCCCGCCAAGGCTCCAAGGCTCATCGTAGAAACAGGTTAACTTTTGCTCAGGAACATCGACTTTGGAACGCGGACCAATGGAGTAAGGTATTGTTTAGTGATGAGTGCAGAATTCTCTTAAATCAAATTGATGGCAGGCAAAGAATATACAGACGCAAAGGAGAACGATACATTCTGACAAATTTTGAAACTACAGTTGCATACGGTGGTGGATCAATAATGGTTTGGGCGGGCATTTGTTTGGGAGCTCGCACAGACTTGGTAGTGATTGACAGAGGGAGTCTGACTGCAGACCGCTATATCAGAGAAGTTTTAGAAGAAAATGTCGTACCGTTTGCCCCATATATCGGTGACGAATTTGTTTTTATGCAGGATAATGCTCGGCCGCATACCGCTCGGGTAACTCAAGCTTATCTTAATGATAGGAATATCACTGTTATGGAGTGGCCGGCGAGATCACCGAATATGAACCCAATAGAGCACGTTTGAGACTTGCTGAAAAGAAAAGTTAAGTCCAGAATTCCAGCTCCTGCCAACGGGGGTGAACTGCGAATCGCCGTAGTTGAGGAATGGCGGAGACTATCCCAGGAGACCATCGAGAACATCATTCTCAGTATGCCTAGACGGGTAGAAACTTTAATAAGAGCACGTGGAGGAAATACGCGATATTAATCACCATTTTTCTAATTTAATTAATTGTTATTTTAATATTAATTTTCTCTTTTCCCGGTTACATGAAAAGTTCAAAAATGTACCATTTTTCACAAATAGCCTTTACTCGCAAAATCTGTTCTTAATGTGATCTCATTTTAAGTAAAACAAATGAAACTTTAAATAACAAAAGAAGTGTAGTAAGTAGATTTTAAAATAAAACCATATTTTTTTAATTATGGACCTTTTTTTTGTGTTCCGCTAAATATGCCGGTGTGTTTAGTTAAAATTTTAGTCGAATTTAAAAGGGGTATTATTATGAAAATAAGTTATATTTCATACTTTTTTGTGCATTTTTACTTTGGAAGACGGTTTTCTTTTTTTGTTTCAAAATATTTTTTTTTTCTTTAGCATATGCTTGGACTACTTCAGATAAAGTAAAAATCACCATATTATGTGTCCATATAAATTTCGAGGAGTTCCCTCGATTCCTCATGGACCCCATCATCAGGTCACCACTTTGGTGAAAACGGGACGAACTTGGGATTATACACTTTACCTACATAAAAAAATAATTTTGAAAATCGGTCCACAGACGTCGGAATTATCGTTGAACATACGAATAAAATATATACAGCCGTATAGCTATTTTTTGGGAGTCGGATAAAAAGTAGAATCTAACGAAATCGATCGTCGCAAATCAAAATCCACTTGATTAAATTAAACTATCACCAAAAATTCAATATTAAGCATTCTTGACACTCGCCAACTTACACTGAAAATTATAAACAATCCATTATTTTTATTAAAATGTTATATTTATATATTCTGTAGGTACTCTAGGTAGATACCATTTCATTACCCGAACAAGTAACCTATTAAACTTTAAGCTAATTTAAATATACATAAGTATTGTATTTAATTCATATACATATACATATTGTATTTAATACACATAAACTGCATCATAGTGCAAGATAACTTTCAATGAAATATAATTAGTGAAAGTGTATACTATTTTGATTTATTTCAAAGATAATGCTAAGACTGGTTCTTAATCTGATAAAAAAATGTGTGTATAGGTCAACTTTTCCCACTAAAAGAATCAAATTACTCCTTTTGCAGCTTATTGGAATGAAACAGTGAATAGAACAAAAACGGCTTTATTATGAAAATTTTACAATTCTTAGAAAAGAAAAAGTTTTAGACGTGATAACGTCTTATAAATCGATGGAGCCGGCTGCACGCACGAAAAAACATGACTCATGCGTTACCCGTTATCGTTACCAAGTACCTTTACCAAGTACCAGCGTTACCTCGCATTGCCTTTACCTCATTATTATTATTATTGTTGTTGTTGTTGTTGACGTTGTCACGTTCACCTATCGTCAGTAAACCGACTTTACAGTTGGTTGTCCCACATGTGTTCTATCGGATTGAGTTCCGGGCTACGTACTGGCCAATCCATGGAACGAATATCAACCTGAGTAAAGTATTGTTCAACTTGTCTCGCTGCGTGCGGATGAGCATTATCCTGCATCAGAATGAAGTTTTCGCCTCTAAATCCGCTAAAATGTACCACATAAGGGTCCAATATCTCCGTTATATAGCGATGTGATGTTAAACCACGGTTACCACGGCCATGCGTGTTTGCGTCAATAAACACAAGTTCAGTTCGAGCATCCATCGATATTCCGCCCCAAACCATACAAGACCCGCCTCCAAATGGAACCCTCTCCTCAATGCAATTTTGAGCATATCGCTCTCCTCGTCTACGGTAGATTAGTCTGCGACCATCAGCACCGTACAAACAGGCCCTCAACAAACTCATCAGTGAATAATACGGAAGCCCATTGCTCTTCAGTCCAATTTAAGTGTTCACGAGCAAATCTTAGTCGAGCTTGCCTGTGAGCTGCAGACAATTTTGGTCCATTTGCGGGTCTGAAAGGTGTGATATCACGCTCTTTTAGCCTGCTTATTATGGTTCGTGCACTAACAAGGCACTACGTCACGTACCTGGTGGAGCTCATTCTTATAGACGTTAAAAACCGATTTCGCTAGGAAGTTGTCACAATAAACCTGTCGTCACGAGACGTTGTCACCCGAGTTCTGCCGGTTCCACGTCTTCTTTTAAATGAACCTGTCTCCATAAACCTTTTGTAAACTCGGGAAACCGTATACTGGTTTACATTTAAATCAATTTCGTTCGTTCGTTGGTCTAGGCGTTGCTGCACTAGACCAACAATTTGTGCGGCTTTTTCGAACGATACGTCCATATTCGTGAGAGAAAAACGTGTTTAAAATGAAAACAGACTAGCAATTAAACGATTAGTAACGATAATTCAATATGTAACAAAACAAAAAAAAATAACCATCAATCACAACATTAACGTAGTTAACAACGAGTTAAACTTTAGTGAATTGACAAGATTCTTCTATATAATATTTTCTTTCTTTTGTGAAAGTACCATATTTAAATTTGATTTTGTTTTTGTGTTTATAAACCAGCCTTTATTTTCCAATATTTACCAATAAATGTAAAAAATTTTGCATATTTCGTAATAAAATTTGATTGAATGTGTTCTTGCACTATGATGCAGTTTATGTGTCCGCCAGTGTATTGGACGCCCGTGGTCCAGTGGCTAGAGTTTGGCTCGCGAGTCGGAAGTCGTGGGTTCGATTTTCGCATTGGAGCAACAAAAATTGTTGTTTCCAAGTTTGGTTAAGTTGATGCGGGCTGACCACCTGATTGTTGACAAGAAAGATGATCCATGCGTCGGATGGGCATGTAAAAAGTCGGACCTGCTCCTGATCTCTCGCCAGTTATGTCGGTTATCCGTCCCACTGGGTTTCGAGAGTAAAGGAAGTGAGAGTGCTCTTGTGTACTGCGCACACACTTGGGCACTATAAAATTACTCCTGCGTAACAGGCCTGCTTTCAATGAAACCGGCCACCGTCACGGAGTTATATATATATATATTAGACTAGATTTTTCCCGCGGCTCCGCCCGCGTAATTATAGTATCGGGCAGTGGCGTAGCGAGCGAAAACTTGTTTTGGGGGCCCCCAGCTCAAGGGTAAAAATTGACAGAAAAATGCTCGCATTTATTTTAGTATTACTCGCAAATGCTTAAAAATGCTCGCATTTAATTAAGTACTTTTGTATCTGAGAACTCGTCACTTTGAAAAAAAAAACTGGTCATAAAATCAGCAGCGGAGTTAACTCGACCAAATTTTAAATCATGTTCCTATTCAAGAGTTTTCGTACGTTGCATCGAAAAAATTGTACTAAAAACATCAGCAAATCCGAGCGGGCCAGACATTTTTAAATATTTTCCAATTTTATAAAACATTATAACATAACCTGCATACTCTACAATAAAAATATAGAATTTATGTAAACAAATAAGATTTTTTTTCAAATATTTTGTAAACTGGAAGGCTTGAAACTACTATTAGGACTGAATTTTACCTTCTTTTAAATTAAATGTTTACGAACTTTTCGTTAACTAGGTTGTTTTCGTCGAGATTTATAAATAAAACAAGTATGCGTAGGAAATCTATTTCAATGTACTGACTGATCTTCACAACAGTTTATAGTGCTCAAACACGATACACTGTCTCTTATCATCGCCTTGCACCACTTTTTCCTGATACTTGCACCTTTCGGGATATGAAAATAAACTTTGTCAGGTGCAGTTTTTGTGTTTTTTTCGCAACTTTAGCGCCTTGTACCAACACCTACTGTTAATACCGTGGGGTCCATATGGGGTGGGGTATTGCTTGTATCTAAAAATTGGCCCGCGGCACAATCTGGCGGGTATACATACGTTCATTGTATCTACACATTAATACTGAAGTCCATAATATTAAATACATTTTATCAGTAAGAATTTAAGGGGAATCTGGCGGGGCTGGATTCTCAGTTCATTATGTTCAGAGTCAATTGTGAAAAAGTTTCGTCTTTCTGACCAAATTAAGATGGCCTCGGAAAATACTCTTTCTGTAATTGCCCAATTTGCTATTTTGATTTTAAGATTTATAGGTACATTTAGCGTTCCGATCAGGTGAAAATCGGGACATCCCACGCAAATCGGGACACTTGACAATCCTTCTTATAAGACAACTGTAGTTGTTGTTAGTTGCATGTAACAAACAAGCTTACTATGATTTGATATATACAACCATACCCCAATCGTACTATTGAAGATAATTCTATAAGTTAATATCGCCTCTACATCGCTACATAATCATTGATGGATTTTACTGTCGCCGCTGCAACATACATAATCGGTGGTAAAATAGAAGCGGAATTCAGGGAAACTAAGGCCCGCATTAATAAAGCGTTCTTATCTCTAAGACAATTCTCAAGAAAGTACTTAAGATGTTGTTTTAATTAATAGACTGTACTTAAGTACAGCAGTGCTGTAGGTACGGCGTATCAAGTGAGTGCGAACGTATTAATAAACGAGACTCGTTACTCAAGTACACTGTCATTGTCAAACTGTTACTTGAGACGCGGTTTCGTGGTTTCTCAAGTCAAACCTTGACTTGAGAACGGCTTGCTTGGAAATTGGGATACAGTACATTATTATTTTTGGTGTTTTTGGGTGTGTTACAATTATGTAAATTAAAATCTTAATACGTCTTATGATTAAACAAAGTCAGAATTTACACTACATACTCAACACATAATAAAGTTATAAAAAAAGACGCTTATATATTATTATTATTCTTTTTTTTTTGGTAATCGCGGTTGCAAAGGTTTTGCACCATTCTGACAGTGTCAAGTATTTGTAAAAATATTTTCGATTTTATTTATATATTTATATTAAACGAATTACCTATTTGATTTTTATTAATTGACTTGATTTGACACTTGACAGCAGAACTCACTAAGGACTAAGGAGCCACTTTAAAGAAGAAGAACTTTTTTCGAATGGCAATGATCCGCATTCCGTTTTACGTAGTTTCCAAAAATATGGATATTATTATGCTAGACAATAATAAATATTAATATCTACGTATAAAATAAATGAAAATCAGTTTTTTTTTTTCAATATAAAAATACAGACTAAACTTTTTTTGGTATTTATATTATTAAATATTACATTTTTAAAAAGAAATATTGAAGGAATGTATAATCAATAAATCCGTTCTTTGTAGAAGTGTAAACGAAACGTTATTTTATTCGTTCTTTGTCGTGTAGATGACGCTTAAAAGTTGAGTAAGTGATCTCATAACGTTATCAACTGAGACGGTCTTGAGATCATACTTTGAATTAATTACCATCTCGGGAAGCTAATCGAATCCACCTCACTTAGCATAGATGATAAGTACTACTACTGAAATAGATATTGCACTTCCCCTGTTTTACGGCTCAAAAATGAAGGTTTGATGTAGCTGCTAGCGCCATCTGGTTAAGATGCAGTTGCATATATAGGTATAGATTTCAATATAATGCTAAATCTACGGTATTTGTATATCAGAATTTTATGTTTCAAACACCTTGATTTTCAAATTACATAAGAACAGTGTTTATCTGTTAAGTTTCCTTAGCAAATACACAATTTTCACAAAAATAAAACCTTTGAAATATAAAAATCCGACAATAAAACAAAACTTAACCAAAAAGGTAAAATATTTTATTTTCACATATGATAATCGAAAATTATTGTTGTTTAAACACGTTATCCAATTTAATTTAAACGTAAGTGAATACTTATAAAGCTACTTATTCAAATGTCACTTATTTTCTGTGTAATAAAGAAATACACACAATGATTTGGTGGAATTAAAACATTTTGCTTACGTTTAGATTAAATGTGGTCTGAACTGAGTTTACAACTTTACATTCTTAACACTATTGAATAAATTATATGCAATAAAATAAACTAATCCGTAAATCTTTTTGTGTTAACAGTAAATACAAATGGCATTGTACTGCTGAGAATTAAAAAAAACAGAAGTTAAACATGAGAACATATTACGATCAAAAAAGATTTAAGTTTTGTAGTAAATATTTCAGTTTTATATAATTTTTGAATACACTCTAAGTTTTAAACTATCTTTAATTCATAAACATACTAAAACCATGCGACCAATGTCAAATTCCTGTAACATGTGACTAGGAATTAACATAAAGAGTTGATAATATTGAATAAATCTTGCCAGATATAATTTCATATAAAATTATCACCAAATATTAATATATACAACGTGTTCCTTTTGATTCCCCATATTTAACTTAAGATAAACATTAGGACTATATTATGAAAACATTCAATGTTTACCATTAAATCTAAATCGAATTATGTATCAATATTTGGAGCACTACATAATATCATTAGCATTATACTTAATAATTTAAGGTTATTATCTTTAAAACGGCATTTTAGAACCCCATGGGAAATGAAAAATCACACCATGTATAAAGAACATTAGTTTGAACATTAGAAGAAGAGTTCCGTTTTGTTTCTCTATCTAAAATACAAATCAATATATTTATTATTAAAAATATCCTGCCAGATATAATTTAATATAAAATTATCACCAATAATTACTATACAAAATGTTCCTTTTGATTCCCTATAAGTTTCGAGTATTATTGTTATTTTTAAGCTGACATTTTATACACTTCAGTCCTAAATACTTTTAATATATTAACATATTATATTTACTCTGATATTTGCATGTAATTTTATTAAATTATTTTTTGCCGTAGTACTATTTTAAATACCATAATAATATTTATGTAAGATCCTGACATCTTAATATCACTTACTGTTGTGAAATTATCAAAAAATGTTATAAAATATAAATATAATTATTAATTATAGTACTAGTTTTATAAATGATTCAGGTTGTATTTTTTTATGAAAATTGTTTTTTTTTTAATTGAACAATGTTGGGCATGTCTGTAATAGACATAAACACTGTAAAATTATTATTCATATTAACTTTCAATATATATTTATGTGTGTATGTATTTATGTTGTTGACGTGCCTCTTAAATACCATAAAAATAAAAAATATAAGGACCATATGAAAATATTAAAACATGTTTACAATAATTTAACAAATTTGAATCGAAATATGTATAAATATTCGACCTCATCAGCTCACGACTTACTTAATAATTAAATATAGCTATTATCTTTAAAACTATGCATTTAAGAATCCCATGGGAAATGAAAAATCATGTATTTATAAAGAACATGAGTTTGGCAAAAGGAGGAGGATCTCCGTCTTGATTATCTATCTAAAATATAAATCGATAAAATAAATTAGGGCCTAACTAGGAATATAAAAAAAACCTGAGCGTATTTCTTTTTTTATTGCAGGAACACTACGAAAAGTTGACATGTGTTCTGCCTAATCTCGAAGATCTGATATTAATTATTATATTTTTATTTTTATTTAGTGCATATGGCCAAGTTTTGTATATTTCCGCTCAACCTACAAAAACAATAATTTATAGTTTATACATAACATTAATTAATTGTAAACATCACTAAGTAGTAGCAGTAGGCTAAGCTGGTGCTGATGATCAGCGAAACTCTCAAACCAGATTAAGATGTTTCTTTAAGTTTGTTTTAAGGATAGATAATTTAATATTTTATATTTAGATACAATATCGCTTGCTGTACAGTTTGTATGAACTATCACAGATGGCGAAGATACTATATATTTTCAACAAATTACAGTGCACTTCATATAAATCTTAAGACATCTTATATCACAGTATTTCGTCATCTGAGACGCCTTTAATGCACTTAAAAATAGAATAGATATCAATATTGGTCTAAGATCAGATATATAGAATATTATTATTAATAATATCCTTATTCATATGCGTTATTCATTTGCGATAAGTTTTATATTAAAGATAATAATCAATTTAATACATTGCAAATAGGCTGCGTATTTTAATTACGTACGGATAATATTAATATATATATGCAATGCTAATTAGATTTTTATCTATCATATAAAACTTATCGTAAATAAATAACAAATGAAGATATAATATATTCCTTATAACGTATTTCGTACCATACAGGGATATAGGTTAAGTCAAAGTTGATCCTTTAAAGGGATAAAGTTCCCAATCTTTTTTTGTATTTTCTACAAAAAACTAAATATATTTTTACAATAATAGCGGCATTACTAGCATTAAGGTGGTTCGTTTTCCATAGTAAAGTATTTTTCCATTTACGGACGAATGGAGCATAACCTTAAACTGAAATTATATAATTTGGCATTTATTATGATGTTTATTCGCGGCAAATTATATTTACTAGACAAAAATTGTATAATAATCGCATAAATCAGTCGAAAATTCAGTTCTATTTTGTTAATGTGTGAGTGTACACCGACAGTATCGTATGCTAAGTTACAAGTTTAGTTGTGTGTCCGGCTACGTTGCCAGCTCGCGCCTCGCTATGCTCGTTCAGTACACTGTTGCCGTTCTTCTCGACGATTACTTGGATCTTCAAATTGTAATCGTGGGAGCTTGTTTTCTTTCTGCCACTTTTTACAAAGGTGTTGCCAACTTTGCACTTTTGATGCTAATCATTTTCATAATTATGCGTAGGCCGTAACCCCATTTGATTTATATTTATAAATAATAATTATAACTAATTACCATTATATCTAGCTTTATATCGTTATTATAGTTATTTTTTGGGGAAATGTTTCTATTGAGCATGCAAAATATCGCGGATGATGCCGAAATACAAAAACCGTTTAAATATAATATATTTATGTTGAGAGGAAATTAGGGTACAGAGGGAAAGAAAAAGGCCAAAGACTATAAAAGGGGAAATAGCGGGAAATAATACTGTATAAAAAAAGGAAATAAGTCCTAAAAGGGGAAATCTGAATTGGGGCGAAACGAAATCATTATAGTGGAAACACTGGACAGCCGGCCGGCCGGTGTCAACTTTATATGGCGTTCCTGATTTGCTCTGCATCACGCATTGTTTTAATCAGAATTCCATATATCATTGATTTCTTTGTAATTAACTGCTATAACGTTGAGTCGAGCTCTGCTCCTCCGTTCTAAGTGTTACAAAGTTCAGTGAATCGTGAGATAATGACTGCGAGATAGTGACTCTAACCTTACCTATTATATTTTGTGTTGTGAGATATTGGACTCTTTGAACCTCCTGAGTTGAGTGGTTATCTGTTCGTGTTAGTGCACCGACATAAAATGGAGCCACGAACTTCGCGAAAAGACTATAAAAATCACCAATATTCTGGTGCAAGAAAAAGTCGCAAACGAGTTCGTGGACAAATGAAACGCTATCACGGAGAAGTGAAAAGGTAAGAAAGTATTCTCCTACTGATTTGTGGATGTACTCATAAAGTACCTACTCATTATAATTATATTGAAAGTTCAATCAGTATATCGTCTTAGGATTTGTTTTTGAAAGTATAGGTACCTAACTAACCTTTTTTTACTTGTTGCAGTCGTAATGAATTGTGGTGTAAAAGACCGAAATTAGACGATAATGACAAAAAAGAAAACATTTCTTCAAGTTCTATGTAAGTGCACCATCAAATTCATAATATTATGTAGACAATAACTTTGAATTCCTCATGAGTAAGTATTACTTATCCACTAATTACAAAAAATACTTTATACCTAACTACAGATTGAACAACACTGTCAAGACGTACAGCACCAAATCGAAGAAGTTTAATGTAGAAGCAAATTATACTCAATATGAACAATTGGAGAAAACTGAAAATGAAACCACAGCAGCAAAGCCATTGGACATAAATTGGCCACTTATTGATCCCACTGACAGTCACGAGTTGACTGTTGAATATGTTTCACCAGATAATTTGACTGGTCTTTCTGGAAACAGAATTGTGGACCTAGCGCACGTCCTTCAGTGGGCTTTCAGACTGGAGAGACACCGATCACAATGTAAAGGAAGCAGTATTTTATTTATAAATGAATTGAAAGATGGCTTCAACAGCATATTTATATTCAAGTGTAGCAGTTGTTTAAAAGAATTCCGGAACAGCAATGAAATAGTAGCCAAACACAATAAAGCCTTTGTTTGGGGAACATTAACAGCTGGCAGTTATTACTCCCAATCTGCTCACATAACCAACTTGATGGACATCCCTACCATGTCACCTAACAAGTTTCGGAAGACAGAGAAAATATTAGGTGATGTCTGGCAGGACCACCTAACCAAAGAAATTAAAAGAAATGGTGAATTAGAGAAAGCTCTTGCCTTGGGAAAACAACATATTGATGAAGATGGTGTGCCATTTGTGACTGTGTATGTGGATGGTGGCTGGCCTAAGCGATCATATGGCCATGACTATAGTTCTGCATCAGGAATGGTTGGTTGGTTTAGTTGATAACCTGTATTTCTTTTTTTTGTGATTGTTTTTTATAACTTTTGTTATATTACAGGCCTGCATTATTGGTAAAGAGACGAAAAAATGTCTCTTCATAGGCATCAAAAATAAATACTGTTACCACTGTCATATTTATGAGAAAAAAAATGAGCCAGTGCCTGAACATACCTGCTTCAGAAATTATGAAGGGCCATCGACAGGAATGGAGTCGACTATTTTGATAGAAGGGTTTCAAAAAAGCCAAGAAATGCACGGAATTAAATATTTGCAATTTGTTGGTGATGGAGACTCTTCAGTTTTTGCACAACTCAGAGAAAAAGTCTCATATGGACAACAAATAAAGAAGATTGAGTGCAAAAATCATGTAATCAAAAACTACACTGGTGCATTGTACAAGGTAAAAACATTATTTTACAGCCATTGCCTGCAAATTTATCAGACTACTGGCCAAATTTTTTGGCTAAATAACATAATTTTTTGTTAATTTTTTACATTATAATATGTTATATAATAAAATAACTACGAGGGCGGGTCAATAAGTCCGTGACTTTTTGAATTTCTAACCTCCTTACTGAAAAAGCAACACTACTCCTGTCAACAGGCATCTGTCAGTTGACTCCTATCAAAATTTGAACTTGCTGCGTCAGTTAGTTTGTGTTTTACAGCTATCTTTATCAGACTATCCAGTAACTTAAGGAAACAATGGAAAAAAGTGAATTTCGTGTGCTTATTAAGCATTATTTTTTGCGAAAAAAAACCATTACCGAGACCAAGGCTAAGCTTGATAAATACTATGGGGACTCTGCACCATCGATTTCAATGGTAAAAAAGTGGTTTACTGAATTTCGTTGTGGCCGTACAAGCACTGAAGATGCCGAACGTCCTGGACGCCCAGTTGAGGTCTCTACACCCGAAACAATAAAAAAATTCACGATATGGTGTTGGCCGACCGAAGATTGAAAGTTCAAGAGATTGTGGAAGCCATAGGCATCTCGCATGGCTCAGTGGTTTCAATTTTGAATGATCACTTGGGCATGAGAAAGCTTTCCGCAAGATGGGTGCCGCGTTTGCTCACAGTCGACCACAAACGCAATCGTGTAACAACTTCACAGGAAGGTTTGGCGTTGTTTAATCACAATATGGAGGAGTTTTTGCGCCGTTTTGTAACCGTGGACGAAACATGGATCCATCACAACACACCAGAGACCAAACAACAGTCAAAACAGTGGGTTTCTAAGGGTGAATCGGCGCCAAAGAAGGCCAAGGTGGGTTTGTCAGCCAATAAAGTTATGGCGACTGTTTTTTGGGATGCACGTGGGATAATCCACATTGACTATCTTCAAAAGGGAAGAACAATTAATGGGGAATATTATGCCAACTTATTGGACCGCTTCAATGAGGATTTGAAAAAAAAAACGACCTCATTTGGCCAAGAAAAAAGTTCTTTTTCACCAAGACAATGCAAGGGTGCACACATGTGCAGTTGCCATGGCAAAAATCCATGAATTGGGCTATGAATTGCTCGCACATCCACCCTATTCTCCAGATTTGGCTCCGAGTCACTACTTCTTGTTCCCAAACCTGAAAAAATGGCTCGGTGGAAAAAGATTTGACTCCAATGATGAAGTCATCTCGCAAACAAAGGCCTATTTTGAGGACCTCGACAAATCATATTTTTTGGAAGGGATAAAAAAATTTGTGAAGCGTTGGACAAAGTGTATAGAGCTCAAGGGGGACTACGTTGAAAAATAAAATGATTTATTTATCAAAAAATCTGTGTTTTATTCCAAAAGTCACGGACTTATTGACCCGCCCTCGTATATAATGTAGTGTATTGTGTTCCATGTCTTCATTAATTTGTATTCATTTTCAGATTCTAGCAAATACAAAATTGCCATTACTTGGCAGAAAAATATTGAAGCCGAAAGTGCAAAAACTTACTGCTGTGGCACGAAAAATAATAATACATGGCGATCGTAACACTTTTAGAGAAGATTTAAACAATGGCCCTTCTCATGTATTTGGATGCCACAAAGATTGCAAAGAGTATTACTGCAGATTCATCAACAGTGATGAAAAGGACACAGATCTTTCACAAGAATTGAAAACAAAGGCACCCACAGTTTGGGCTCTCATTTGTGCAGCAAAAGAGGCAGTCATGTCAAAATGCCATCGACTATCAAATGACACAACAAATGTGGTGGAAAACTTTATGAGTGTCTTGAGCAAATTCATATGTGGAAAAAGATTGAATTTGCACAAAGGTGGCTCATATCAACGCAGAGTATATGTTGCAGGTAAGAATTGAATAATGTATAACATAAACACAACTAGCTTTTGCCCACGGCATCGCATGTGTAAAAGTATACATAAAAACCTTCCTCTTGAATCACTACTCTTTCTACTAAAAAAAACTGCATCAAAATCCGTTGTGTAGTTTTAAAGATCTAAGCATTTATATTATATAGAGACAAACAGACACGAAAAGCTTAGTTAGTTCTTAGTTTTACTTTATATTGTTTTCAATATTACACTTTTTTATTTCAGGCCTTTCACACACTGCTGGTGAAAACTGGCATGCAAGCGCTTGGAAAAGCCACACAGCATGTAGCCCTGGGAAAACAGTAAAAAAATACATTGCTCAAAAAGGAAAATGTCAAGAAAGACGAAAAAACTACACCCGCAGGCGGCTTTTCGTTCCCAAATGTAAACCTGACCAGAATTATGGTCCAAAGGCACAAGAGGCAAATGAACCAATTGCAGAGACAGATCTGAAAGAAGCATGTCTTCTAAAACTTAAAGAGTTTCAAAAAACAGATCAGGAAATTGAAGATATTGAACACCTGACCATTGGGCAACATGAAAATGATGTGTATAATACACATAGATGTAACAGGCTCACTGCCAGCCAGTTTGGAATGGTAAATGGCAATACTCTAGTTTTGTAATATACCACAAATTAGCACATTATGCTCAATCTGCCCTCTGTTACAGATCTGTAAGCGAAAATCAACGACACCCTGCCACAACCATGTCAAAACAATTTTATATAAAAACAATATTCTGACCAATGACATGTCGTATGGTCAACGCAATGAGTCTGTGGCAAGGACATTATTTACAGAAAAAATGAAAAAAAACGTGCGACCAGCAGGCCTCTTCATTGACAAAGAATTTGGCTTTTTGGGTGCTAGTCCGGATGGTATGTGGCATAATTCATTTCAAATTATTGTTTTTCTGTCCAGATCATTTGTGAATATATTATTATTTACTGCAATCAATGAATTTCAGGGGTTATAGAAGAAGAAAAGTCTATTTTGGAAATTAAATGTTTCCCCTCATTGGCTCGTAACAATCAAGACATGAATGCTGCTGCTAAAGATAGAAAAAACTTCCCATTGTATATTGACAACAATGGGAGTTTACAAATAAATAAAAAACACAACTATTACTATCAGGTTAGTACCAATTACATGCTGTTGTTGCATGCAGTAAACAGAGATCACCTGCTGTGCTTTATTTTACTGTTTGAACATTTTTACACCTACCTATTCTTGTTACAGATTCAGGGGCAACTACGAGTTTCTCAAATGAAGAAATGTTATTTTGTGGGATATATTTCTCCAGCTCATGATATTACAGTACTAGAAATCGAGCGTGACGAAAATTTTATTTTGGACATGTTACCTAAATTGGTAGCATTTTATAAAAATTCTGTTTTGCCAGAGGTGGTACTTCGAAAAGTAAAAAATAATCAAAACTGCATAGACGTTTCACTGTGGTAGCACATTTATTATTATATTACTTCTCGAATAACCGCCTCTGTAGTTTAGTGGTGGTTATTCTTTTATAAAGGAGAATTTTATTGTAAAATGTTATTTTTCAATAATGTAATAAATAATAACTGCAATAGTAAAAACCTGATTTTTATTTAGAACTCGGACAAAAATACATAATATTATATTTCACGACTAAAATCTCTTATGTAATTTGAATAAAATTACAAAAATATAACAAAAAAAGTTCAAAAACAGTATGTCGGTCTAGCGATACGAACCCGTTACCTTAGAGTACAGACCAAGATGCTTACTCATTTGGCCAGATCATGCTATGCAGAGCGGACGAAATTTACTAACGCTTCCGTTTACGATGAAATCTTTGTATGTGTGTGTGAATCACTCGCGCGCCGCTTCGCCGATGCTAAATGCACAAATAAAGCGATTTTAACACTTAAAATATTATTTAAGTATTGTTAGTTACATCAAAAATATTACGCTATTACCGGTAAACACTTTACTTTCTAAAAATTTGTTCTATTTAGTTGAAAAAAAAATAAAATAAGCTCTATTAGGACATTAACGCCATCTAGTGGCGCGGCAGTGCCTAGCTGACCGTGACGAACCACCTTAATAGGTTTCATTGTATACAATATTGGAAATGATGGTAAATACAACCTTTTAAAGGATCAACATCGACTTAACTTGTAACTCTTTATATTATGCTTTCTATTATTGGACAAGGCCTCCCCCAATGACCTCGTTCCCGCGCCATCCCAAGCCTGATTGCAGTGCATCTTGCACAACGGAACATCTCTTTCTAAGGGCGGCCACGGCGTCTTCGTCCATTCTCCCAACCAATGCTTATTTTTCTCCCATATTCGGGATTCAATTCTTGCTTTGGCTTTGTTAATGCTTGTTTTAGTGCCCAGAATTTCATAGATTGATTGACATGTTGAATTCATAATACTGACAAATAAAAAGCAGTGGTTTAGTGTACGAACTATTAAGTAACTTTATGGTTTTATGATGATATGATTTCAAAAATTGCATGGTGTACTAAAAAGAAAAATGATACCTAATATTGAAGTTCAGAAATTCACAAAATAATTTTAACTGTTTAAACCCAGCCTAAACTAATATAAGTATTACCTAGTTAGTAGTTGTAGTTTAAGTAGCCTTACACAGGTGTATTCAGAGCAGTCCTGATAACTTCGTCGGCTTATAATAGGGCATGAGATATATCCATTGGTAAAAGTGATTTGCTTTTTATATTTGATAAAATTTAAATATCCTGCTTACCTTATTATTTTATTTTCAATATTATGATGACTATTCAGTCACAACTCAGAAGTAATAAGATCCCTTATTTCTTCTTTGACACTGAAAAATGAGAAATTAAACGTTAGAAATGATTATGTATTTAAAATATCATTATTTATTTTGATAATAATGTAAAAAATTAGGGCTTCGTTTGTTTTACCCAAACGAATTGCAGGCAACAGCTAATCTTTACTAGGTATATTGCCTATTACAACTAATAAGTACTTATATTAAATTGCACTAATAATACTAATTGCAATAGTAATAAAATACCGCTAGGATCAGTCGAGCCGTTATGGAGAACTTTTATTGACAGATTAAAGATTTTTTAAATAAACAGTTTGCTCACCTTCAACGGTTGTTCTTGTTTATTTTAATGATGATTGATGACCAGCCCAGCAGGTGTTGACTTTCGATTCCACGAAGAAAGGTTCGTTCGTTCGTTTAACCTATATGAAACGCCCACAATTATCCGCTCGATGCTGAAAATAATTAATTATCAGAGAGTTAAATGAAAATTTTACACAACATAAAAAATACACATTTTTTAAATGCAATCAATGTCAATTTAAGTGTAAAATTGACATTGATCACACATTCTGCACCTTCACTAAGCATTGGGTCACCTGAATCATTATTTTATTTTTATTTATCATTAACTTAGGTACTTATTTCCATACAAACATAATAATATGATAATGAACTAACAAATATGATCAATTGATTATTATCATCTATTACAGACTAGCTGTTGCTCGCGGCTCCGCCCGCGTAAGTATAGTATCCCTCGGGAACACTACTTTTTCGGGATAAAAAGTAGCCTATGTTTTAATCCAGAGTCTAAACTACTACTATACCGAATTTTATCGAAATCTGTTCAGTAGTTTTTGCGTGAAAGCGTAACAAACATCCACGCTTTCACATTTATAATATTAGTAAGGATGATAGATGATATAATGATATAGAATGATAAGATACATATTAATACATATTTTAAAATATTGAATAATATTGCTACTCACTAGGGGAAGGTAAGTCAATGCTAAATGAATCTGCAGAGGTAAAATGTGTACCTGGAAAAATATTGTGATGAATAAGATTTAACAAATAAAAGTTACCTCTGAGTATTCCCCTTTAAAATTATTTATTTAAATATGAATTGTACTAATTAAATACTCATTGTAAGTAAAGGAGTCTACAAATAGCAACTATAATGTTAAGATGTATATTAAAGAATGATATATCTCAATTGTCATTAAATTTATCTATAGAATTAGTCAGAACACTACACACAACAGATAAATTTATATTCCTACATCTTTGTATCAGCGATATTATAATATTCATTACAATACATCTCTTTTATTATAAACAGAGACAGAGTACATTCAGTAATTCAGAATGAAGGCAAATATGCATTATATTATCTTTTGTGTGTGTGTGATACCTTAAATTATTATGCAAAGCTATAAATCCCAGGATATAATGATATAAATTATATTACTGCCGTCTCTGGACTCCTAGACAAATTATAAAGCCTTACTTACCAATCTGCCCAGGTAAGTGCAATTTTGGAATTGCAAGCCTATTAATACGCCTATTCCATGTGTACCTGTCATTTTCTTCAAAATGTCCATCACATACCCTGTATTTGGTATAGTCAAAATTTTCTTTATCGAAGTCGTTTGGGACAAGCTTCAACCAAGATTCAAACTGTTTTGGGTATTTCATTGGATTAGGGAAACGATGTACAACCTTTGACCCTAAAAGAAAATATAAATATTAAAATTGGGACGAATAGTAAATAGACTGAACTGTGAAGATAAAATCTAAATTGTATTTTAATTACTACTGATTGAAAATGTTATAAAACTTCCAACTAGGTATGTACTTAGGTCCTAACATTACACCTCATGTCATATTTTTTTGGATTGTATTAAAATAGTAAACGAGCAATGCTTTGTAAGTGTTACTCTTATTTTTTAGGTACTTCTTTAATTTGACATATACTTAAATAAAATAAAATCTATCAATTTTTCGTCGACTTACTAATTTTATTTAAAACGAGGTTACATGATATGTATTATATTTACTTACTTTTTGCTGGAGGGCAGCGCAAAATGCATCTATAGTTCATGGTGATTTCTGTTCTCGACTTTCTTATTTAAATTAAACAAGAAAAACCAAATAAAAGCAGCAATTCTGTTTTCTTCAGACCAGCAGCCATTTTCTAAATGTTTTTTTTAATATTCTTGTATTTTGGTATTAAGATTAGAGATTTGCCACTTGTAATAATATCGTCGCATAAGTTCTAATACTACGTATTTAAAAGATAGTCACTTTGAGGAGAGTGAAAAAACTGAATAATTTTTAACGTATACTATTATGTATTTTGTATACACCTCATAATAGATTTAATGAAAAAAAATAATTAGTTTTTTATAAAAATTGGTAATTTATCCTATTTTTGTGACATACGTTTTATTTCCTATTTTAATATCCGTTTGGGCTGACTTACGTATTTTTTACGCAAAATTTTTAATCGTTTAGTTATTTATTTATTAAATTGCACTTTTTTCCTTCCTTTTCTTTCCTCATCAATATTTATCCTTAACAGTAAATACTTTACGTTTAGTTCCACTTTTTATAGTACATAATCAAACAGGGAATTTATGATCATAGCTATAATTTTTATCCTTTAAGCAATCGGTCTTATAATAATCAAATCAATTTGTTTTTATTAATAATAAAACGCAAGATATTACCATGCTTAGATAATCCCACGCATCTCTCAATCACGTCGGGGTTACCAATGTGGAGAGAATCTTCCGACCAAGCGAGGTACTATGCTCGGTCAGGCCGAAGCCCAATTGTATGAATTTTATATGTCGTATATATAGTGCCGATCTTCGAAAACTTCGATAGCGCGATTCATTGTGGCGCTAATTGGTCCGTCACAGTACCATAGTAATATATTTAATACCATAGACCACATATATATGGTACTTTTTACTTGTTTCTGATTGGCTGAAACAGCGAGTATTCTGATCCCCTAGTGCAGTAATTCCCAAAGTGGTCCACGGGAGACTCGACGGGGTTCTACGTTGGACGTGACTAAAAATGGGGGTCTACAATCGTAAGAATGCGTGCATGAAAATTAATTTGGTTTCGGTAGTGAAGAACTAAAATGTTGGCTTGTTATTTTAAATAAATATAATATACCTAGTAAAATACCTAAATTAAACCTTCTCAATAAGACAATTTATAAATTAATTGAGAAAAAAATGGATAGTTCCGAACTGGGACCTACTTTATTATCAAATAATTAACCCTATCAAGCAATCAATTCTAACCTTTTTTTTTCGAATACTGTTAATTCATCGTTGAAACTCAGCCCCGACGCAAGTTTCTATAGATAGATAGATCTAATCTTCACCTTTTCTTCGAGTTTTAGAAATTGGTAGTAATGTAGAATGTAGATGCAGGGGGTCCACCGGATCCAGCAAAATTTTGAAAGTGGTCTATGAAACAAAAGAGTCTGGGAACCACTGCCCTAGTGAATGGCATCGAAAAGTCAAAACCGCCAAAAAAATTACTTACGTGGTATTAGAACTCATGCAACGATGTCGGTCAAATCGACCACTGTGCATTGCCATAAAATGTCCAAAATATATTATTCATTCGCACTTTTTTTGTTTCTATATTCCAGGATGTATGTGTAGACTGCATTTTGTATAGAAACATGGCCTTTCTTTGCTGCAATCTTAGTTTAAGTATATCAAATTCAGTCTGCAGGGACGGAGCTTTTTTTTTTTTTTACGTACCCAACTAAGACTTTCCGGCATTGTTTAGGAGGTAAAAGTCAATAAAAAGAAGGATTAATAGTGCGGTAATTCCCCGATGCATATGTGTAAGTGTGGAACCTACGTTTACACGAAGTCACTTATGCCCGTTTTCACCAACTGATTCCTAAACGATTCTTATGTAAGTGACCCTTTGGATAGGTGGTCTCCTAAAATCGGCACCTACCTAATTTCATTTTCATCAAGCTGGGTAACACTTAGCTATGGAACTCCTAGTTAAGTGACAGTTTTTTTTCTAATTTGCGCTCATACTATTTATATTTTATCGATAAATGTAACATTGCAAATTCTAGTATAAATAATTCACAGATAAATAATATAACATAAATAAATCCATGTTAGTGTACTTTTGTATGCTTTAATAAATTATTTAGCAATTTTAATAACTAAATTAGTAAGACGATGACGTACAGCATGTTTAAAAATGTACTGTGCTGTAAATTAAAAAGTAATAATATCAGTTTCACTGATGAGTGACAAACGAGTCATTTGATATTAATATTTTTTTTAGTTTTAACTGTTTGTGAGGGGGTTTTAGATTTATCAATTTTAGTTTCAATAATTCGTACTCATAGTAATGATTATTTTCAAAGATTTAATTTAATTACAATTCACAACCACGTTTACTATCTCACAACCTCCAAATTGTTCGTATAATCTTTTGTGGATAATTATTATATCATTTTTGATTAGATTAATTAAAAATATTTTCCATTAACTATGTTTCGCTGCCTGCTACTTGTGACATACCTATTTGTATGAAATTGTTTCAGAGACGTCCAAGTAGGTAATGGTACAGGTATAAATACATATTATTATTATTTTTTTTTTTATAAATACATATTAAAAGAACAATCACTGCTTTTGATTTCGACATGATATTCAAGTATCATTAGAAAATTATGATTCCATTGGTAAAGGAGTATGTAGGTAAGTACGAGAAAAGTACCTAAATGTAAAATGTAAATGAATAATACACTTATCTGTCCTTATACTCAAGATATTCAATTTTTTCTAATAAAAATATTACCCTCTGTTTTGTCAACCTATATCGGATGAAGAAGTCGATATCATCATATTTATCAAAATGTTCCACTCTTTGACGATATAAACAGGGTCTTTTTGGTAACAAGTCATTAGAAAATAATTCAAGCACTTCAACAGCGTTTAAGTTACCAAAAACTGTCTCAGATCGTCTTCCATTTCAAGGGATTCACGTATTTTCAATCACAATGTAATGTTAGGTGACAGTCAAGGCGCGAAATATCGGGCCCCTAAAGTTAGAGGCCTCCCTAAGGTCTTAGGTGACACCTAAGCGTTGGTGAAAACAATTTTTCTTAAGAGGCGCCCTAAATGGCCGCTAAGGGATACTTAAAATTAGGAGTCAGTTGGTGAAAACGGGCATAAGTCCCCTGTCACTAAGCCTCCAACCTCGAGCAAGTCGACTAGATAAGATTTAGTATTAATTTTATATGTAATTTTTGGTAATTTTTAATAAAGTTAATTTTGAAAATTGATTTTTTTTGGGAGACTCGAGCGTCGAAAATATATTTGATTTAGTTAACATAACTTAATAACAACAAACAAACTAGGTAACTATGATTTAGTTTTGTGAAAGAAAGTACGTGGAGTTAGGAGTACCATATTATATTATAGTAATATAACTTTCCTAAAATAATGACCACAACAGCTGTACACTGTACATGCATAATATAAATATTGCTTAGTCTGTCCGCCAAGACGAGCAAGCGAAGCGTAAGGACACTACCAGACATAAGACAATTAGACCAGACTTTCCTCGAAGCGTTTCGTCGATTATATGCCAGAGGTGCAGAAAGTGCCAAAAGGCAGTATCTAGCGTTTTGGTAAGGTACATATTTTGACACCACTTCAAGTATCGTCAAGACCTATGGTCAAACTTCAATTCACTATGCGTTTATCGCGACGATTTATTATTCGGGAGCTGGAACTCTTGCTATATTAAATTAGTTCGAGGCAAATAAGTAGGTACATAGCTTAATGACTTTTATACCAAACAGCACAGCATTTATTTTACAAGCATCTTATAGAATATGGTCAAATTTTAATCCTTTGCATCAGCAACACCTCCGTTAGTAATGGCGAAAGTAGCTTCGCTCTCCGGCAGGTCTGGCGAGTCGTATATTTTCGCTATTCGGTTTTCACCGCGGCCCTTTCTGAGGTAAATCCTTGTAGTTGACGCGTGGGCTAGAATGTTACCCCCTATAGGTTTCTTTGGATCCACTTGAAAAGACATCGTTGCGCCTGGATCGGCCGTCATTTGGTTTGTTATGAATACTGCCACGTTGTATTCTTCAGAAATCTTTAAAAAAAAAGGCCAATACTACTATACTAAATACTCTACAGATATTTTATTTTATTTTTTATTTAGAATACACTAATTTCTGTGTTGGATTGCTTATTTAACGAGGAAAGCTTTAGGCTATAGAACTTCACTTTACTTGAACTTCACTTGTCTGGACGAATCGTAACTTTCATCCCGGAATAATGTACGGGCCCCGTGGGATTTTCGTGGCCAAAAGCTAGTAGAATTCCTACAAGACTTCTGTTGCGGATATATTCGACCGTCATTCATATCGAAACTTGTATGTTCGAGCTAGCGTTCAGCGTCCGGGTTCAGACCCAACCCTAACTAACGGTTTCGTATCAAACTTTTGGGTCCCTAGCGATATACAATAATATTATAGTCCAATGCTTGTTATCGATAGTCTCCTATTTAGATTTCAGACGGTGAACGCCAGGTCTATGAAATTTGCATTGCATATTAGGGCAATGAAACTTTGAAAATGTTTTGCATGAGTTGTGACCGTGATCGATCAGTGACGTTAATCGTTATATAAGTACCTATATTATAATATTTAAACTTGCGTCAAACATGACCTATAGTATTTAAACTTGCGTCAAACAATATAATTTTGGATGTGAAAAAAACCGAATATGGAATACTATATAACAAGTTGGCGAAAGAATGTAAGAAACAAAAAATTCCAAATCTGGCGACAAATAATACCAGTTTTGTTCGCTAAATACTCCAAACTGGCAGACAGATATTATTAAGCGAACAAATAACCATATTGGCGATAATTTGAGAGTACACATTTAATTTAAGAATAGGCGCATATATTTTCCCTCATGTAGGTAATTTAAATAAAATAATAAGCAGCAAAACGAGCCATAATAAACAACATAAAAAACGTAAAAACGTAAAGGAGCGTACAAAATTCTCATTTTTAATTTTTCTCGGTGGAGATTACAAAAAAACAATTCGTTTTGAAATTTCAAAATGGCAGATATTTAGTTTTTGTAATATTGATATGGGTGTCGCTTACCAGGTTATTGTGGGTGCTGGATACGAAAATGACATTCATTTTGAATTTCCAAAATATGTCCGTTATAAAAACTAATATGGGTGTCCTTGTGTAGGTTTCTGGGGGTGCTGATTACAACAAATTCATCCATTTTAAATTTCCAAAATAGTAGACATTAAAAAAATGGATATAGGTGTCCTTTTCTAGGGTCCTAGAGTCACAGATAACAAAAATTCATTCATTTTGAAATTTCAAAATGGCGAATATTTATTTTTCTGTAAAATTGATACGGGTGTCGTCTTCGAGGTTTTTAGGGGTGCTGAATACAAAAATTATATCCATTTTGAATTTCAAAGATTGCGGATATTTATTTTTAATAAAATGAATCTAGGTGTCCTTTTCTAGGTTCAGGGGATGTTAATTACAAAAAAAAACATTTATTTTAAAATTTCAAAGTGGCGGCTATATTTTGCGGTATTCAAAAATGGTGCGTCCTACTGAAAAAATAATGGAATATTTCCTCTCCCTTAGTATCTCCGCAACCACATATTTTCTTCATGATGGAAGTAAAAGAATTTTGAAAATCCTGAATTTTCTAACATTTCTATAGCTTTATACATCGCTCGTACCTCAAAATAAGCATCTCGAAAACAGGTAATCCTATTGAAAAAGTAATGAAAATTTCCTCCCCCCCCTAAGTAAACCCGTAACCACCTATTTTCCTTATGATAAGAGTTTTTTTTTTTTCAAAATCAATTATTTACAAAAATTTCTATAGCTTACATAGCTGGTACTACATAAGATACTGTGTTAATAATCATCAATCCTAATCAGCATCCGCAACATCTTTTAAATTAATACTAATGTCATTTTAACGAAGAATGAAAATTCTCCATTTTGGAAATTGAAATTGGAAGACAATTTTATAATCAGCACCATAAACCTAGAAAAGGACACCCATATTAATTTTAATGAAAAAAAAATGTACGCCATTTTGAAATTTCAAAATGGATTCAATTTTCATACTGACCTGCAACCTCAAAAACCCTTGAAAACGGCACCCATACGAAAGGAAAACAAACAACAACAGTATCCAAAAATGCGATTTTCCGTAGCGTGCAAATTGAATTTTTAGCAGCCATTAATTTATCAACCCAATCTGGTTTTATAGCTGCTTACATCGTATAATAGTCACCAACTCGGAAATTAAGTCGCCAACTTATAAATTTCGGTGCCAATTTGGATTAAATTTCGCCACCTTTTGATCATTTTTGTATTTTTTGTCACGTGAGTGCTTTCGCCAGTTTAGTAATTTAGTCGCCAACATATTAATTCGCTGCCAAATTCAGTAATACAATATGCTCATGTGCAGTCACCAATTTATTTTTTATTTATTATATACTTATTAATTATATCCCATTATTAAATAGGTACTTACCTACTTCTCACAGTATTTTACACCGATACGGATATTTTTGAACATCACTGCCGTTTGTGAACATATTTGCAATATTCTTTTTTGTAAAGGTTATAATTCGAAAGTCTCTTAGTCACCAAAGTGGTAACCTGATGATGGGATCCATGATGAATCGAGGGAACTCTTCGAAATTAAAATGGACACAATTATAGTGATTTCAACTTTGTCTGAAGTAGTCCAAGCATATGCTACCAAAAAGTAAGATTATGCACCAAGGTATACCCTGGATCCAAAATTACTGGACAGAACCCCTAAGTCTTTACATGTTTGAGGATTCCGGCGTTATTTAAAGAACAGCAAGCATAATATGCCTTCATACCACTTACAGTAATCATAATCATCATCACGACCATCTTCACACGAAATACTAACATATTATTATGATGACATAGGTACTAACTACTCATTAGAGTTTTGTGCACCGATATCAATGTATTTGAAATTTTGCTATTGCCAAAATTATATTCGTGATCATCATCATCACTATAGTATATTTAATGCTTAACTGCTACACTTTTGCCGCCGACTATAACAATAGATAATAATAATTATTTAATTATATAGTATCTAATCATTATCATCACTGGTGATTGTTTAGTAGGTCCGCAGATTGTTGCTTATTTGAGGAAATATCACGGCCTCTCAGTAAACTGGCATGTACGAGGGCTGCACTAAAAGTTTCGGGAATGGAATATTTCCACTGTTCCTGTCATATTAAAATCTTTTTAATTTAAACCTCCTTGGTTTTAAAAATCGAATACCGTTTATTTATTTAAAAAAAGATTCTCGGTCTTGTCACAAGGTCTTGTCAAACTTGTTTAGTCGTTGAGAAAATGGAATTGACTCGAGAAAATTCTAGAGCGATGATTTATTATGACTTTCGAAGTGGTTTAACACAAAAACAGTGTGTTGACCGGATGATTTCTGCATTTGGTGATGAAGCCCCATCCAAAACCACAATTTATCGCTGGTTTGCTGAATTTCAACGTGGACGTGTCAAGCTCAGTGATGATCTCCGTCAAGGTCGTCCAAAAACTGCAGTCACCCAAGAAAACGTTGATGCTGTGCGTAAGCTGATTGAGGAAGATCGACATGTGACATACCGCGAAATTCAGGCAACTTTAGACATTGGCATGAGTCAAATACAAATAATCTTGCATGAACAATTAGGTGTAAAAAAGTTGTTTTCCCGATGGATACCGCATTTGCGAGCAAAAAGCGGCTCGCGTTACTTGGTGCGTCAGAACTCTCGAAAGATTCCACGCACGATTCTCAAATGCTGTATACAACATCGTATCAGGTGACGAATCCTGGATATACGCGTACGAACCAGAAACAAAAAACCAGTCACGAGTTTGGGTGTTCGAAAATGAGTTAAAGCCAACAAAAATTGTTCGTTCACGGAGTGTTGCAAAAAACATGGTGGCCACGTTTGTCTCCAAAACCGGCCATGTTGCGACTATTCCTCTTGAGGGACAAAGAACGGTTAATGCAGAATGGTATGCTAACATTTGTTTGCCACAGGTCGTTTCTGAACTCCGTAAAGAGAACTGCAACCGCCGCATCATCCTCCATCACGACAATGCGAGTTCTCACACCGCGCACAGAACAAAAGAGTTTTTAGAGCAAGAAATCATAGAATTATTAGACCATCCGCCGTACAGCCCCGACCTAAGCCCTAATGATTTCTATACTTTCCCTAAAATAAAGAATAAATTGCGTGGTCAGAGATTTTCATCACCTGATGAAGCTGTGGACGCCTACAAAACGGCCATTTTGGAGACCCCAACTTCCGAATGGAATGGTTGCTTCAATGATTGGTTCCATCGTATGGAAAAATGTGTCAAATTTCGCGGAGAATACTTCGAAAAGCAATAAATACATTTTTAAATAGTAATGTTGTGTCATTTCCTTGATTCCCGAAATTTTCAGTGCCGCCCTCGTACTCACTCTCTCGACAATCAAACTCAAGTGTTATTTCATGCCAGTTTTCCAGGGGCCGTGGTATTTCCCCAAAATATAAGAATTACCGATCTGCGGACATACTAAACAATCACCAGTGATGATAATGATTAGATACTATATTATTAAATAATTATTATTGTCTATTGTTATAGTCGACGGAAAAAATGTATCAGTAAGCATTAAATATACTATAGTGATGATGATGATCACGAATATAATTTTGGCAATAGCAAAATTTCAAAGAATAGACATTGATATCGGTGAACAAAACTCTGATGAGTAGTTAGTAACTGTCATCATAATAATATTATGTTGGTGTTTCATGTGAAGATGGCGGTGATGATGATGATGATTACTGTAAGCGGTATGATGGCATATGCTTGCAGTTCATTAAACGACCCCGGAATCCCCAAACATGTATCTATACTATAAGGACTCAGGAGTTCTGTCCAGTACTTTTGGATTCAGGGTATACCTTGGTGCAAAATCTTACTTTTTGATACCATATGCTTGGACTACTTCATAAAAAGTCGAAATCACTATTTGTGTCTATATAAAATTTGAAGAGTTCCAACGATTTATCATGGATCCCATCATCAGGTCACCACTTTGGTGACCAAAGAACAAATTTCGAATTATAGCCTTTACAATAACAAAATAATTTTTCAAATAAGCTAACAAACGGCAAAAAATGTTGAAAGATATTCGTGTCGGTGTAAAATACTATGAGAAGTACCTAGGTATTATATTATCATCATAATGTGATGATAGTGTTGATGATTTTGATTTGATTGACATAGTGGCTTATGCTTGCAGTTCTTTAAGCAACGCCGAAATCCCCAAATATGTATCTATAAGGAGATAGGAGTTCTGTTCAGTACTTTTGGATCCAGGGCATACCTTGGTGCGAAATCTTACTTTTTGGAAGCATATGCTTGCGTTACTTCAGAAAAAGAAGAAATCGCTATACTTATATGTCCATATAAATTTTGAGGAGTTCCCTCGATTCCTCATGGATCCCATCATCAGGTCACGTCACCACTTTGGTGAAAACTGGACCAACTTGGGATTATACCCTTTACATCAAAAAAATAATTTTGAAAATCGGTCCACAGACGGTGGAATTATTGAACATAAAAAAAAACTATATATACAGAATGTCTGAAGACCACTACCATTAACTTTGGGATATGATTATACTACTTTTTCTCACTACAAAAATGTATTCTTTTTAAATTATTTTTTCAAAAATTGAATATTTTTAAGTATTTTTTTTTACATTTTATACCTTTTAATCATAAGAACAACCTGTTTAGAAATAGATTTTTTTATTAAAATCTAAAATATTATTATTTTTACTTCATTACGCAATGTAATTTACTTAATTACGCACGCGGGCCAATGACCCGGCCCGGCATGTCAGCTGGGCATACCTGCACGCCGTGCCGGGCGCCGGGCCGTGCTCCCTCCCAGTACCTACACGCGTTCAGGGATGGTGTATGCGGTGACTTAGAACCGTACACACACAAGTGATGGAAAGATGATAAGATAAGATTCCAAAATCCAATTTTGGTACTCGGACCTCTGACCTAGTTAATGCCCTAGTCCGGATTTTTGCCAACTACCAAGTAAAGATCCTAATTTCATAATTTCAAATAATTTTAACAGAGCCTTGATGACCATCCTACGGAACCCACTTTGCAAATCCCTGCTCTACACCGCCTGCAGTGTGGTTCGTAAATACCACGCACAAAATGTTGCTTGACAAATAACGAAACCTATGTACAGTGCAACTAAATTCATAATGTCCAACGGCAATCATCGCTTTTCTATCAAAATTACAGACGGTGTGTGAAAAACGACAATAAGCGAAAGATTTAACGTGCTTGAACTGTAGGTAACAATGAAACTTAGTATCTATCAAATAGTTACATACGTAAGTATACCGATCGTATTAAGTAAAACTATGGCTAATGGCTATTTACTTACGTGAAAGAAGTATTGAGTAGGTACTGAATAACTGCTAGTAGGTACCAACTCTAATCGTCTCGTAGTAGTTTCACGGAATCCATTGACCATCAGGCTGACTGCGGCAAGGTGTCGCGTTAAAAGTTAAAGTTGTTAAAAAGTGTTTTTGTTGCATTTTGAAAAATGTTGCTAGCACCATAAGTCAAAACTCAAAACACGTAATCACGTAAAAATTTAACAACACAACAATACGTTTTTAAACACGACCTAATAGTGAAACTCAATTCAGACAACAACCTTTTATCTCGAGAGAAAAACGGCAACTAAATTTGAAAATCTATTTTAAAACTAAATAGTTCTTTTATCGACTTTCGGCTAAATTCAGAAGACATTGCCGACAACAAGTGCACGTGCTAATGTAGGGTCAGACTGTGCGTAGTTATTTAAAATTAAACAGTTGACTTTATTTTACCCCGGTCTGTCTACAAGTGGAATCCGTCAAAGTATATCGAATTTATTGCATATGAACGTATGTACATACATATATATGTTGTTGTTAGTGTTTAAATCATATCGAATGAAAAAAGAAATCGATTAATTCATTTATTTTCTCGTATTTTAATTTGTTTAACCTAAATGGGGATAACTATGTTCTGCAACTGATTCGTCAAATCTTCAGAGCCATAACACATAAATACTTTGGAGCTTACTCTGAGTAAAATTCAAGAAAATGAGATTATAATACGTGTTAATTTTTAAATTAATAATTTAATTTAAATTATGTTCTATAAGAAATCCGATAACAGTAATGAATAAAGTATTGAACGCCACACAATTTAAAATATTATTAGATTTGATTAAATTCTTAGGATCTGTGGCGGTGGCAGCCCTGTGCCGGTGGCGCGTGCGGCGGCGCGGCGAATATCAAAGGCGCACGGACCGCTCTTTCAAAGACTTATCCTAGGTACCTAGGCTAAGTGCTGTGACCTATGAAAATTGAATCATTTACTTGTACGTAGTCGATATTTAAATTAGTTAATTGTGATGGTATGCGATTATCGTACCTGACACATGTGCGTTACCGATCTTTTACGCACTTTGAGCCTCCAGTACGGAAACTTAATCAACGAAACATAATGCAAACGCTATTTTCGCCAAGTGCCAAGCCGAGTGTCGTAACAAGATAAATTAATTATTTGATGAAAATTAGATAGGGACTTTTGTCGTGCTAGCAGTTCTGATCGACCATCATTTGGCAATGTTCTCTTTTTTCAGATAAATAGTAGCGTCAAGTCAGTCAAGTTACAACTGATCGGAAATCGATCGAAATAAGTTTGTAAGATTAGGAAGATAATATGTTCTCATTATTACCTAATGGTTGTATTGTATACGTATGGGATTTATTGATGAAATATTTCATTATTTTTATTAATTTACTGTTCTTTTCTATTAGTTAAGTAGTTTATTAATAAGTCCATACAAATCAATGCGTATGCAAAATAAATAATAATTTATCGATATGAAAAACTATCGATACAACATATCAAATGTATCGGTTCGGGGCACATATTTATGTTTTTACATAAAATTGCGCGCGCGTAAACGCTGTTGTGTGTTGGCGCGCTTTCGAGTGACGTTCTCGCCAAATTGTCCAATTAATTGTTTTTTTTTTTTTCATTTTTACTTCATATCTTCGTTTTAATATTTGTTTTTTAATTTTAACTTTTTCATTTTTTCTTTTAACTGTTTTATTTGTAATTCATATAAACTGTTTCGTTTGTTTTTGACTTGTTTTTTTGTGTTTGTGTGTGATTTTTTTATTTTAAAATGCCTTCGCCATACGCGTTTACAGCACGGGATTATGGTATGATGCTGATATGCTTAGGAGAAGCATTTGGGAATGCCACAAGGCATTGAGGATTTACCGAAGGCGACATCCTCATGCCCGCCATCCTTCAGACTCCCGTACACAGGCATATCAGCGAGTGTTAGAAAATAGGCCCATTGAGCTTTCAGCGTCTGGCGGTGGGTGGCAACTGGACATTAATATCGAGGAGCAGATTTTAGACGTGGTGCACCGGAATCCTCGTCTTGGAACCCACAGTGCGGTTAAAATGCTAAGACGTCGGCAAGGTAGGCTAGTTGCTACGCATGCAACTGTACATAAAATTTTACGGCGGGACAGAATGCGTCTATAAGTTGGTCAGTTAATGTATGGGGCGGCATTTACAATAATTTCATATTGGGGCCCATTTATTTAGCTCCACGGATGACCGGTGCGTCGTATCTGGATTTTTTAAATAACCAGCTAACAGAAGAACCGGACGACAACATACCGGTGGCCGATTATCCGCGAATGTGGTTCCAGCAGGATGGCGCACCTCCACACGTGTCGCGGCTTGTTCGTCAGCGTCTGAATGAAATGTTCGGCGATCGCTGGATCGGACGAATGGGACCCCACGCCTGGCCACCTCGATCACCTGATTTGACCCCATTCGACTTTTTCCTTTAGGGTTACGTCAAGGACAGTGCTCGTGAAATGAAGCTTCGAGTTAAAGACGTTTTTGGTGAGTTGCGTAGACATTGCCACGAAGATCCCACGTTTGCTTCTCGTCTACACGAAGAGACCAAGAGACGTGTAGAACTGTGCGTTGAACTGGAAGGGGCACAGTTTGAACCCCATCTCATACGAACGTGAGCGCAAATAAACTAATCAGGTTAGTCACATTATGTACACTCTGTTTGATTAAACGGTGGATTTGTAATTGTTGTTTCGCTGTTCGATTTTACTGTTTATGCACTTAATGGCATTTTATTTTCATTTATTTTTCTTAATCTGAACAAAAATCTGAATGTTATTATTAAATTGTAACATAACAAAAGTTAGTAAATACTTGAATATTATTAGAACTTTAAATAAGATTGTAAATAATCTATGCAATTTTCGCGCCAGCGCGGGCGCGGACGGAGGCAGCCTCTCTCCTCGCGCCCGCCCTCTCCTGCTTCCTGTCGTTGTGTACGTTGAACATTGCGTGTTGAACGTTTTAACTTTACAAAAACTGTCGATTAAAAGCAAATGACTAGTACCAATGGATCGATCTATCTAATATGGATGAATAGATCTCATGCCCTACTATACGCCCACGAAGTTAACGGGACTGGTCTAAATACACTATATGTATACAGGATACAGCCGAATGTATAATAATATAACCGCCTCCTTTTTTTGGAAGTCGGTTGAAAATAAAAGTTGTGACTTTAGTAAACCATCTCAAAATTAAATTAATTGCGCGCTTTAACCACTGTGCGGCGTTGTAATGAAGATGTGAATGAAAAATAAAAAGTTATAATATATATATATATATATATATATATATATATAAGGTCAAAAGGTCACGAAAATCATTTTTTCGCAAATATCTCGAATGTCAATATAGGTCATTGTAAAAATTGTTTGTCGTGAAATTATCTACAAAAAAATCCTCTTGCATTTTTCTGTAAAATTAACCGTTTTCGGAGTAGAGCGCTGAGAAAGCGACTAGAATGCACTCGCATACGGTATTGTATACCGTACACCAAGACAAACTCTATTGCTTTTTATCCATGTTTGTAAGTGTATTAAAAACCTTCTTTCTGGTACTTGGGCGTTTTGTGAAAAATATGTTCCCGGGTGCGTAATCAACACACCCGGGGATACCGCACTAAAACCCCAAGGTGCCTTCTCCTGCTCCGCTTTTTGCAGATTTCTTGTTGCGACGCGACGGTGTTTAACATCTGCGATGTGTTCCTTTACGCGCGTTTTGATAGATCTTTTAGTTTGCCCTATATAGGAGAGACCGCACTCACAGTCGGGCTTGTAGACTCCTGCATCTTGAAGGGAAGTCGTGGATGGACTCAAGTAATAATTGAAGAATCTTCGGGTAGTTCTAAACTTAAACAAATCGGTAACTTCAACAAATGGGACAACTGCCACCTCAGTCCTCCCGTCACCACGACTGCTGGAAAGTAGCCGAAACGTCGGAAAAAAAGAAAAGTGCACCGCGACACAATCCGTGTGTACAATGCACACTCGACGGCGACACTCCAAAGAGGCTGGTAGAGGATTTGCTTAGCTTTTAATAGCGAATAATGAGTATATTTATAATAACTATTAACTACACAGCTTTTAATTTATAGCGTTTTATCTTATCTGTACGGAGCTGTTCCACCCGGATGCGTATATGGCCACGCGTTCCGTAGTAAAATAAACATCCAAGTGTATAAGATAACAGCAGGTCAATCGCGCTATTGTTTATCGTTTAAATTTTAAAGCGATTGACCTTGGATTTAAACTTTAAATTTAGGTTCAACTCTGCTTTGGTTATGATTCGGTTTCGGTTAGATTCCGATGCGGCTGAACAAATTTCAGTATCGCACTATCCTTCCAATCGAAACTCAATTATACTTTTATTTCTATTTCATTTTTCAAGTCGTTTTTACCTCATATTCTCAACAATTTAACACACCAAAACAAGAAACGTTTCATAAACGTGAGAGCATAAGTACTTAGGATCGTATCAACTTTTTAACAGACTTCCAAAAAAGGAGGCGGTTATACGTTCGGCTGTATATTAGGTCTTTACCTATGAAATTGCCGTTTTGTATGAAAAAATTTAAACTAATTTTTTTCATGTAATTTTTATTTGCATTAATCGAAGTAATCACCCATCAAAGTAATCATGCAATAATCATGCAAAAACCCATGCAATCAATGCATCTTTGCTAACGCAGTGGCAGTTTATTGATGCCCTTCTTAAAGAAATCAGCTGGACGGGAGGCAACAAATTCTTCAAAGGCATTTTGTACTGTATTGAATTTTTTTCCCGCCAAGAAGTTATCCAAATTCTGGAAAAAGTAGTAGTCTGTAGGCGCAAGGTCTGGTGAGTAGGGCGGATGACGGAGAGCTTCCAACCCCAGTTCTTGCAACTTGGAGACCGTCTGCTGTGCAGTATGAGGTCGCGCGTTGTCGTGCAAGAGCAGCGGAGACGAGCGATTTACCAATACTGGTTGGAGATGTGCCAGCTTCTCCATCATTGTGTTCAGTTCTTCACAGTACACATCTGCAGTAATGCTCACCCCGTTTGGTAAGAAGTTGTGATGAATCACACCGGCGCTAGACCACCAAACAGTGACCATCACTTTTCTAGGGGTAAGTTTTCGTTTAGGGCATTGTTTAGGTGCTGAACCAGGATCCAACCAAATTGCTGAGCGCTTGCGGTTATCAAACAGAATCCATTTTTCATCGCAGGTAACAATGCGGTTCAAAATCCTTCATTTGTGTGTCTGTTGAGCAGTGTAAGGCACGTCTCGACGCGTACTTCGCGCTGGCGATCATTGAGTTCGTGGGGCACCCATTTGTCAAGTTTTTTAACTTGCCAATTTGACGCAAATGGACCATCATCATCATTGTGTATCATCAGCTTCCACAATCGCCTTTAATTCGTCATTGTCGACCAAAGTCTTCGGACGACCGCGAGGTTCATTTTTCAGGTGGAAATTTCCAGAACGGAAGCGAGGAAACCAATAACAGGTGGTGCGTTGGTTTGTAGTGTTAGCTCCGTAAACGATGATGTTACGTGCCGCTTGTGCCGCGTTGCTGCCACGACGGTACTCATATTCCATAATAATTACTCGAATTTTTAACGTATCCATAATGACGAAAAAGATTGAAATGCGATGAAAATGTAACACTAATCAATAAACAAGTGGCTACTTTTGGAAAAAGAATTCCATGTTTTTAAAATAAAATTAATTTGAAATTAGAATTCTTAGCCAAACAAAAATTATTTTGATTTGAAATGGCCAGTACTGCAGAACGGCAATTTCATAGGTAAATACCTATTATATTTTAGGTCCTTACATATGAAATTGGCGTTTTGTCGTACTGGCCACTTTGATCTCAAATATATTATCTTTGGTTAGGAATTCCAATTTCAAATTTATACCGCTATTCACTCATGCATTTGTGTTTCGAAAGCCGTAACTCATTTGTTTTTTCCTCTTTTGGTTTTTTCTTTGCGTCACTCTGTTTACAAAATGGAAAACTTGAAATATCGTATTATTTTCGAGTACGAGTTCCACCGTGGCACCAGTGCTCCAGAAATGGCTCGAAGGATTAATGGAAAAGGAAAACGCCAAAGGAAACAGTGAGTTTTTGGTTCCAACGTTTTCGTTCTGGAAATTTCGACCTGCAGAACAAGCCCCGTGGACGGCCGGAGACCAAAGTTGATAATAAAGAATTGAAGGCTTTTGTGGAAGCGGATCGATCGCAAACCACGTCCGAGTTAGCTGCAGGCTGCGGTGTTAGTGAGTAGCTGCAGGCTGTTTTAATCCACTTGAAGCAAATTGGGAAGGTGGAAAAGCTTGAAAGGTGGGTTGACATAGTGGACAACCTCATGAATTGAGTGCAGTAAAACGACAAACGTGCGTCGACTGCTGCGTTACATTACTCAACTGGCACAATAATGAAGGGATTTTAAATCGAATCATTACCTGTGATGAAAAGTGGACCCTGTACGATAATCGGAAACGCTCATCGCAATGGCTGAACCCTGGCGAACCACTAAAGCCTGCCCCAAGCGAAAATTGATTCAATAAAAGTTACTTGTGAGCGTTTGGTGGACTAGTGCCGGTGTCGTTCACTACAACTTTTTTAAATCTGGCCAGACGATTACGGCAGATGTCATTGCCAGCAACTGCAAATCATGATGGAAAAGCTATCTGCTAAACAACCGAGGTTGGTCATTCGCTCTAGGCCACTGCTGGACAACGCTAGACCACACACTGCAACAGTCGGCTACCAAATTAGAGAAGCTTTAATTGGAATGTCTAAGACATCCACCGTACTCCCCCGACCTTGCTCCAACAGTATACCATTTTTTTCGAAATTAGGATAACTTCTTCAAGGGAAAAAATTTAAATCCGATGGGGCAGTCCAAAGCGTCCTTCAAAGATTTTATTGATTCCTGTCCGAATGGTTTTTTTAGTAAAGGAATCAATGATCTACCTATGAGATGGCAAAAGTGCATTGATAGCAATGGTATATACTTTGATTAAATAAATATATTATGTTTAAAAAAATCAACTTTATGTTCCTCCTTTACAAAGCGCCAATTTCATATTATGTAATGACCTAATATATATACCTATATTTTGTATGTTCAACGATAACTCTGACGTCTGTTGACGGATTTGTAAAATTCTTTCTTTGATGTAAAGGGTATACTCCGAAGTTGGTCCCGTTTTTACAAAAGTGGCGACCTGATGATGAGATTCATGAGGAATCGAGGGAACTCCTCAAAATGTATATGGACATATATAGTAATTTCGACGTTTTATGAAGTAACCCAAGCATATGCTACCAAAAAGTAAGATTTTGCACCAAGGTATACCCTGGATCCAAAAGTACTGAACAGAACTCCTGACTCCTTATAGATACATGTTTGGAGATTTGCTAAAAGAATTGCAAGCATAAGCCACTATGTCAATTAAAGTAATCATCATCATCACAACCGTCATCACACCATAAATCATGACATAATGATGATATAATAGGTACTTACTTCTCATATTATTGTATTCTATATTCTCGTATTTTACACCGACACGGATATCTTTGAACATTACTCTGCCGTTTATGGACCTATTTTCAAAGTTATTTTTGATGTATTGGGTATATTCCGAAATTGTTCTCATTGTCACCAAAGCGGTGAGCTGATGATAGCATCCATGAGGAAGCGAGGGAACTCGAACTTTATATGGACACATATAATGATTTAGCCCAATTTAAAAGGGTAAGTAATTATTTAGAAAATAAGTTTTATTTCATACTTTTTTGTGCATTTTTACTTTGGAAGTAGGTTTATTATTTTGACAGCGTTTCGGTTTGGGCAGTGCAGCGTTCCAACTACCTATCTGTCAAAGCGTTAGCGCTATACCGAATCATTTAAAAAGTCGAGTAACGTTCACGGTTCGTTTACGATTCAACTGAATAACTTAGCGCGATTGCCATGCAGAATTAACAGAGATATCAGACACATACATGCACACGCCTATTTCCCAATATGGTCCTTTAGCAGTTTCGGAAAAGTGAGCAATGAGTATCTACAATAGGTACCTTTTGTAATTTGGACAACACTTGGGCTAGTTTCTGTTGCCGATCAGCTAGTTCGCCTCGGCCAGAGAAGTCGACTCGGAACAGCGCCATTACTGAGTCAATAATCAGTAGCTTGAAAACACCACCCTCCTCATGAAACTTCGCTGCTACAAAGTCAAGGAGCTCCGCCTGCGAAAAAGGGATATTTTTCAATTTTACCTAAAAATATCTGCAACGTAGGTAATCCGGCTATCTACTCGACTCTTCTGAGATATAAAGTAGGTAATTACCTAAGTAGTAGGTTAATTACCTACTAGTTACCCCGTACCATAATTACTAGTGTCCAGCTGGTAGCCAAAAACATGTAGTAGATTAGTTAAAACACTACCTACAATTACCTAGACCTACCTAGTGTATGTAGTGTTTTAACTAACCTACTCATTATCCGACATTTGGTTGAAAGTCGGGCAGGACTGGGAAATTGGTCACTAACTCACTAGGAACTAGGGGTAGAGGCCAAGTATAATATTTAACAGCCTCCGTGGTTCAGTGGCTTAGAGCTAGAGTGTCGACTCGGATGTCGTGGGTTCGATTCCCGCATTGGAACAACATAGAATGTTGTTTTCAAGTTTGGTTAGGACATTGCAGATTGATCACCTGATTGTCTGATAAGAAAGATTAGAAGATAAGAAAGATCCATGCGTCGGATGGTCATGTAAAATGTCGGTCCTGCGAATGATCTCTCGCCAGTCGTGGTCGGTCCGTCCGGGTCTGGGTTTCGAGAGTAAGGGAAGAGGGGAAGAGAGAGGGCTCTTTACTACTACTGCGCACACACTTGGGAACTATAAAATAACTCCTGCATAGCTGGTCTGGTTTCAATGAAACTGCCACCGTCACCGAAATCGGTGTGAGGAGCTATTTTAATATTTTTCTCGTGCGTAACGTAACGTAATTGTTTATAATTTATGTTTATGACGTAGAAAGTAGGCACCTACTGGTTAGTAGGTGCCGACTTTCTGTGTCATACCCAAGCGGAAGTACGCACAAGTTCTTACTTACGTTTTGACGTATTTATAATATACGCTTAGGCTGACAAGCAACGCGCTCGCGGCACGCACACAGCGCCCGCATCGCTGACATGCCCGAGGAACGCGCACGCCTAATGCGTTTAGGCCTTAAAGGTGCCTAAACTGACGTTAGTACGTACACTATACTACATTTATCTAAACATTATCTGTGTGTGCGTTTGGTATGCCAGACGTCCGCGTCCCGTATTTTGGGTAGGTATTACTTAAAACGTCCCGCGGGGACAAGCGCTGTCCCATAAATCAAGCGATCTAGGGTTAAAAAGACAGTACGTAGGTACTCAGTACTCGCGCAAGAATGCTCGCAATATCCCATACTCATAAATATGAGCTCGGGCGCGCTAAAACTAATCGAATGCTTAAAACTCACTCGATCTTTAGAAAAATATTTCAAAAATATGTCACCAATTCATTTAGGTTTTTTTTTTCGGTTAAGAAACTAAAATTCCGTTTTTTTGGATTAATTTTTCTGGCTTACCTAAGTATATAAAAAGAATGCTAAAGAAAACGTGCAACCCGTTGCTTGCTTGGTACCTAAGTACTTACTTGATGTTCTGACGTATAAGCTCTGGCGTAAAGCACGTTGTCTAGAACAGCATTTTGTTCCAGGTTAAACCTGTCTGCAATAGGTCTAAGCCTATCTGGACGACTGATATATCATTAATGAAATTACAGAAGAGAAAGATCAAAGAACAACAGAAGAGACTGCTGCTTAGGTACTTCTTATTCCTTCTTTTGGAAAATGCAAACATTACAATGACATAGCTCCTATCTTGGATAGGTAGTTACTATAGGCAATTGACAGGGCATTAAAGTAAAGCGGCATGGAAATTTATGTACCGTTAAACCATGTTGCTAATGGCCTTTCGGCAACCTTCGTTTTGCTATGGAAATGACAGAAGATGTATGAAAAACGACAATTGCCAAAAGACATCGAGGTCGTGGTCGTATTACCATACTACAACGTACCTACTGTAGTGTTTTCCAAATAATCCGTTTAATTAAATTATTGTCCTAACTAAAAGTAAGTAACGACTGCCGGTTTTCTATAAAGTATAATAATTACCAACATAATATTATTTACATTAAAGGAGATTGCAAAATTGCATACTCGTGTTAGCATTCCTCGTCAAACTGGTAACATACACATTACACACTACGAGTATACACAGTAATTACACAATATGGCCTTTGCCGACGTTCAGTCCAATTTGGCCACAGACGTTCTTAATTTGACATTATTTAAGAACGTCAAAGTCAGGTCGAAGGCAAAGTTTCCATACAAAACACGCATAGCCCACACACGTGCGTAATCTATCTAACGTCAGTTGGAACTTAAAGAATGATGCTGACGTGCGTTCTTAATCAGGAAGCAAACTGACAGAATTAAGAAAAGAACGCACAGTTTTTCATATAGGTATTTCTATAGAACACATGTACTTAAATTATGATTGTGCACATATTGTAAATTAAATAATTTGACACATTTTTTATACCTATATATGGAATATATGGAATTCAGCACGACTGTGGCCAGGATAAATAGTATGCTTGTTAGTGCCATTATTGTTAGCCTCTCGTCGAAGTACTTAACTATTACTTTTAAATAGTAGAAGTTACATTAATATAGCTAGAGCTAGTGCTACCATGGACAGAAGAAACAAAAGACTTCTTAGTTTCTAAGTAATTTGAAAAGGATACAACGTATGCTCAGTATCGAGAAACATGACTTTGCCCCCGCTGTAGCCGGTGGAGTTCGGGATTTGTGTGGTTACGCACAAAGTATGAGACAGCTGAGTTTTGCCAGTCCGGAATTCTCCGAAAACTTCTGTAATCGCCATCGATTCTATGCCACCGGCGAGAAGCTTGCTAAATAAATAAATAAATAAATAAAAATCCGGCCAAATGAAAGTCGGATTCGCGTATAAAGGGTTCCGTACAAAACGGCAAAAAATTCACGTTTGTTGTATGGGAGCCCCACTTAAATATTTATTATGTTCTGTTGTATTTAGTCTTTATTGTTATAGCGGCAACAGAAATACACATTTGTGAAACTTTCAACTCTCTAGCTATCACAATTCATGAGATACAGCCTGCTGAGTGGTGACAGACAGATGAACGGACGGACAGACGGACGGACAGACAGCGAAGTCTCACTAATACCTTAGGTACGGAACAGTAATAAACATTTGTATATCTCTAACGGCAATAAAAATTATAGCAGGCTGTGGAAATTACTGTGTAAAAGTTACTCACTCCAATTCATTGCTTCCTGTACTGATTTTAAAAACTGATTTTCGTTTGTCACTTACTTCCAAAGCAGTCATGAAACCTAAAGATATAACTTTTAGACAAGCCTCTTTAATTTTATCAACTTTGGTTTCTGAAAATCCTTTGATATTATTAAGTTTTTTCTTTGTGGACATTTGCACTCCTTTGATAGTGCAAATCCCTGCGCCCTTTAATTTTTTTATATCAGCCACATTTATACCATGCTTTTGTAATATATCTACGTCTTGAAAAAAGCTCTCCTCTTCATCGTTTTCAGAAATGTTGTCATCTAGTGCTTGCTCAATCATTTTAGATTATTTTTAGTTCTATATTATAATTATTAATCTGTTTTTGATTTTTTGCCGCCTTATTTAAATTTTTTTAATGTGTTGACTCCGAAAGCAAAGATTTGAATCCATAATGCCGATTTATAAAACCTATAAAAAATCTAAAATTGCACTTACATAATAATTATAACATAAATGTTTTTGGATATTTTATGAGGCCTCCAAATTCTTCTAAAATGTGGGTACGGCACGCTTTATTTGATAGTTTATTCACATTTTTAAGCAATAATTTCACAACTCAACATTTTAAGTAACCATTGTTCTGGCAAAAATTTTATGTTCCATTCCTCCAAATCGAAAAAAAGAAGTAAAATAGTAATGTCAGTTTGATTTTTGACATGATGCCATTTTTTATAGTAAATTAATTTTTACTCTTCGATGATTCTTCATGCGACGCAAATTGAAGAAAATAAGATAATTTATTTTATATCATCAAGAATAAACCGTCTTAATCATCTCAGTTAAGGTAAGGGCGTAAGTTCACCCAAAAGAGCTCTGAAAAGTGATTTATTTATATATGTTTTATATATTCCTCCGTATCACAGCCATGTTGAAGTAGTGTTGATTTTTCTAAGTTTTTCGCAAATATAATTGTTTATTATAAAGTTAAAGTTGTTCACTAGTATATGTGACAGACCTAAGTTTAGTTTGTGTTGTGATTATAAAAAGTTGGAAAGTCGTTACAAAATGGGAAGTGTTGTAAAGTGCCACCAATTCTGGCTTCGAGGCGTCGTCACCAAGGTAAGGCTGGACGTGTCTTCAATATACATCACATCGTAATATATCTAACTAAAATAACATTTGAATTTCACGAAATACGGGTCGATATTTCGTTAGAAAGTACATCTATTGAGATTCCATTGTTACATGGGGCAAAAAACCGTTAAAAGTTTTAGCTTGGTGTTAACATACATATTGTAATGTATACGTATTTGCTCTTCGTGTATTTTTTACATCCTTGCAAGTTTTGTGATTGCAAACTTGACAGACGTTTTGTAATAGCTGTTACTGTTAAACCTATATATATATATAATTATACCTATTGGAAATAATATGTGATGGTCAATTTGTACATTTTTAAAGAGCTTGTTTTGGGTTTGGTATGTAAAAATAATTAGCACAAGTAGTACATAGAACTGGCTGCTGTTTTCAGATATGGATTCTGAAGATTCTCGAGATGCTCCTGGAGACGGTCATTCATCTTCAAGTAGTAGCTCCAGTTCTAGGAGCCGCAGAAGTTCCTCTTCAGAGAGTTCAAAGAAAGGACCAAAGTCTCCACAGTCACCTAGATCCAATGGCCATGGCCCTAGATCACCATCACCTGAAAGTCATTCTCAGTCCACGCACAGATCAAGCAAACAGCCAGAATCTCCAGATAACATGAGCGGAGCACATTCAGACATAAACTCTCCTGAGAACTCATTACCAGGCTCTCCTCTTGGACCAAAATCACCTGATGCCCCAAAATCGCCTAGTGAAGCTGGCTCAAATATTGGATCTCCAGAGCCTCCATCATCCCCGCCTCCCCACAGTGGGCCCCGGACCCCACAGTCACTAAGCAGTTCGATCAAGTCTCCTGTATCCCGGTCACAGCCTGTCTCGCCAGATTCGGGCTCACAGATCGCGTCCCCACCTCATAACACCGTGCCGAGGTCCCAAACGTCCAGCCCTTCCCCAGACCGAGGGTCATCACAGTCTTCCCCTCGTAGGTCACCGGATAAAAAAAATGATTGGAGTCCCAAAGAAAAATGGAGAAGGCACACAAAAGCCGAACAAAAAATGGTTGCCACATCACGAGCAAGAAGTAGATCTGAATCTAGTCAGTCTAGCAGAAGCTCATCCTATAATAAGAGGAGTACTAAAGATCCAGCTACAGAAGAAATATCAGATGGTAATTTTCTTTCTTACCTATCCTACTACTATTACAATTATGAAAGTTTGTGAGGATGGGTGGACATTTTTTCACTCTTTCACACAAAAGCTACTGAAAAGATTTTAATGAAGTTTGGAATTTATAGTAGAATAGTTTAAGCTCTGGATTAACACATAGGGTACTTATTAACTCAAAAAAGTTCAGTTTTCCTGTGTTTACGCAGGCGAAGCCCAAGAAAGGTGTAAAAAAATAATTTTTTTGATACCTTGTTCATGCTAGTTTGTTGGCAATTTCAAAATTAATTATTTACTTTTGTAGGGGAAATGGAGTCTGATCAAGAGGATCATAAATCAAGAAGTAAATCAGTAGGAAGTGATAAAAATGATGGCAAAGACAATAATATAAGTCATGAAGATTTGTCTGATGTATCAGATTTGGACTCTGAAAATGGTGACCTAGAAAAGTCAAAGGTTTGTTTTAATTCAACCTTATCAATATATTTTATAAAATAAAAATCAACTAAAGGCTATGGTTTGTGATATTTAAGCTTAGTAAAATTAATAATGACAAATTTTCTTTTCAGACCAAGTCAAAACCTAAATCACCTGCATTAAATCATGAATGTGTGAATGGCAATGCAGAGTCCAATACAAAAACATCTCCAAAATGTGATAATGCTAGAACAGAAAACTCAAAACTTGATAAAGTAAGTACAAAATGTTTCATAACTATAAAAAGTAAAGTTAAAATTATAACTTTAAGTTAAAAAAAACTGCATTAAAAAATTTTGATGTCACACTCACAACTAAGATGAATCTAGTCATACCTCTCAAGCTCAAATACGACATGCTGTTTAGGCTCTAGAGGGTGGCAAAGAAATATACATATATATTATATACACTTGAAAAACAGTCCGATAATAAGTTTTCTTTAAAGTTTCAATATTTCTACATTTGCAGGTCACTTTAAATTGTAAATAAATATGACTTCCTTTCAAACCTTTTCGATTCTGTTTCGTTTTTAATAAATTAGAATTATTGATAAAGCCCTCAATTTTAGTTGCCCCAAGAAAAGACAAGTAAAACGGAAGATGGTGAGGAACAATTAGATTTTGAAGCAGAAGAAGGGGAATGCGTAGAAACCAAACAAAAAGACCACTCCAATGGAGATATAGATACACAAGCAGGAGAAAATGGTTATTGCTTACTTTTATAACATCATATTTTTGTAACTTTGCTAAAGTATAATATTATGGACTAATCTGAGAGAGGTGGTTCTATGTTCTGAATAAACAGATTCTGATTACCAGTTCTGTTAGCTTGACCCTACTGCATGTGTAGATGTTACCCATGGTTCACCATATTGTCTATATTATTCACATAATGCTTTTCAAATACTTTCTTCAGACTTTTGTCGAAACCTTTAAAAAAAGGTGGATATAAAATAAAATTTTCAGAAGAGACTAAGGCAGGACGGAGGTCTCGAGGTTCGTCACTGGAAGAGGGTGAGGTATCGGACGAGGCAGAACGGAGACCCGAGGAAAGTGAACCTCGACCGGTCTGCAGATTCTTTTCAAGGGGTGCATGTACCTGGGGTGTTAGCTGCAGGTAATTTATTAATGAAGTGTTTTATGGTGTACCCCTATTATATGGGATAGTTTGGGGTTGGATGGATTTATGTTTGTTGAGATTTTATTCAGGCAAATAGGATAAGACTGTACGTAGGATATAAGGACAGGTTACACATTCCAGTGGTCACTATTTTGGCGCAGTAAAGGAGTGATAAAGTTCAATATTTTGGCAAGGTTCTTGTGTTTATATTATTATCTGTACTAATAATATAAAGAGGAATTATTCGATCGTTTCTTTGTTTTAATTAAATAGGCTCCGAAAATACTACATCGATTTTGATGAAATTTGCCACAGATCTAGAATTGACCACCCGGAAGGACTTTGGCTACTTATTATTATCGCGGCAAATGTACAGTTCCGTTACGGCAACATCTAGTACATAATAACACTACAAACTCACACTCTTCTCTCTATGTGGTCATTCTTTAGGATACAGAAGTATGAAACAGTGGTCGATGATAATGATCATCATTACGTTTTAGGTTCCTGCACCCGGGCGTGACGGATAAGGGTAACTACAACATGTTCGACGTGGTGCGCGGCGTGCCCGCCGGCGCGTACGGCGTCCGCGACACAGCGCCGCCCGAGTCCGCGTGGGAGCGAGGCCTGAGGACTGCTAAAGAGGTAATAACTGCAAAACAAACATCAGCAATGCCATGTAAGTACTTACACCATAGACGAAAAACCACCAAGAACATCCTTGCATAGAAGGAATGCTACAAGTAACTTATATTTACCACATATTAAGGTTTCATGAAAAGTTTGGTAGTAGTTTTGATTCTGGATTAAGACATAGGCTACTTTCTATCGCAGCATATAATGTATATTACTTTTATTATATATATTACTGTAGTCTATAAAAAGTAAACCATGTGCCTCAAGACATTTTATTATTTGGTATACATCAAGCAGCTTTGCTACAACAATCACTTTTTTACAGATGCTACGCATAGCGAACAAGCGCAAGGAACAGGATATGGACTTTGAGGAGAAGAAACTACACCTGTCCCTAGGCGGCGCCGCGCATGATCCCGACGCGGAGCTCGCGTACGCCGCCGCTGCTGTGGGTGCCTCGCCCCCCGCTATCGACGCGCCCGCCCCTCGGGATCCGGAGGTCTTCAGGTAGGCTGGGCAAGCTTTGTTGAAAATCGACAAAAGTGAAATACACAATATATAGTTCATACCGGGAGGGGTGTGAACTGACGCTTTCACTACTGGATATTCTGCAATAAAGAGCTATATCTTTTTATGTTCTGTGAATGAGTGAAAAAAATGTGTGAATTAAGTTGAATTAAAAATACCGGGCCGCGTCTTAGTGTAAGCTGACCCTAATTCTATTTTAAATGAATTTGATTGGTATTTAAAAGACCTTTTATTACCTATTTTTACCTTTAAAAAATAAAACAAATAAATACAAAAGGCCTTTATTCTGAGAATTTACAAATTTTATATATATGTATTGCATTTTAAATTATATCCCTTAACATAGTGCCTTTCGGCATAGGCCTCCCCCAATGGCGTCCCATGGCGTTTACTGTCCTTTGCAACCCATCTCCAATTTGGTCCTGCTGTGAGCTTTAAATCATCCTTCCATCTGTGGTACTATCTGCCTCGGTTTCTCCTGCCATCCCTTGGGAACCAATTGTGCCCCGTAGCATGTGGCCTGTCAAACGCCACTTGGTATACCGTTGCTTGGTTGCAATAAAGTGGATTTTGCGATTTTATCATTATTTGTTTTTACTTGCATTGTATGGATGCAATTTAAAAAATAATAGTAGGCTACTAGACTCATATTTAATTTCATACATTGAAGGAGTTTTTCCTTTAGTACTTGGCTTAGGAAACGTATTCTAGCAATATCATAAATTAAAAACTTAAGATTGATAAATAAAGTTGATTTAAAAATATGTATTTTTGTTTTTTAATTTCTACTGATGAAAACACCTCGAAGCAACTTCCGACAAGGATGTGACGACACAAACACACTAAGCACATAATATGAAGTAGTGAAACGAAACTTTCTGTAAATAAATAGTTCATGACATCTTATAAAGTTATTTATGTCTAAACGCCAAACGGAACGCAACACCCACCATTTTAATACTACGGACTATAGCACAGATTACAATAGTACTAGTATGACGTCACAGCACATAATCTATCAACCAACATGGCGAATAGTGATTTCGGCGGTTTTTAAAAAGTGTATTTTTAATATATTTTTTTTAGGTTTCAAAATAATGTAATATATATTTTTTGTGTAATGAAACAATTACGAAGCGTTTAAGACATAAATAAAAACAAGGTCAAATAGCCTATTCACATGTATAACTCTTAACTATAGTCGAGTTTAGGAGACAAATTATAGAAGTAAACAAACATTTAGGGGCTCGCAACTTTTTGGAACAAATTGAAAAAACAGTTTCGTCACTTTGTCGTAGACTTGAATAAAAAATCTGTCAAATTTACTTAAAAGTAGCGCTGTACCGACGAGTCGTCCACGATTCACGTCTCAGGCGCGAGAGGATAATCCGACCACGTGAAATTGCTTACTAGTTTTGAATGACTTATTGTATGTTACTTTGGATTGTTTGGTTATAAAATTATATTAAATTTTATAGCATTTTGACAGATGATCATTGTTTACACAAATTATTCTCTCTCCTGATTTTGCGTGTATTGAATATAATATTACAGCAGGCCGTACGGTGGAGGGATGTACCGCGGTCGCTTCCCACGGCCCGTGGACGAGCGCGAGCGGTACTACGAGCGCGAGCGCGGCTACGAGCGCGGCTTCGAGCGGTCTTTCTACGACGAGCACGCGCCGCCCGAGGACATGAGCTACCACAAGGTTCGTATAAGTAAAGATGATGATGATGATGATGATGAAATGACCGATACAAAAGATCTATGACGTCCAACTATATGCCATTGTCATTTGTCTCAGTTTTTGTCCTAATTAAAACAAATTTTAGTACAATTATGAGAGCTAGTTAGTATATGCTTTTGATATGTAAATGATTCACCACAACGTTATTTTTGTGTACAGCGTCGCGTGAGATCCTCCCGCGAAGTTATAGTGCAACGCGCCGAGGTCGAACGTCGGGAGGGGCGAGAGGGCAGGGACAGGGAGGGACGCGCGCGGGAGGGCCGCGAGAGAGGGGACGAGTGGGCCGACCCGTGGATGCGTACCGAGCCCTCGCGCCGCCGCCGCCCGCCCTCCTCCGAGGACAGCTACTCCTCCTCCAGGTGTGTAGACCATAGACTAAAATGATATGCCATAGACAGTATTAGGTCATACAGTGAAGATTTGTGTAGGTTTCATAGTCACGCTGACCGAGTGAATGGCACGCGCGGCTATTTTTGACTCGTATTAGTACACAGCGTTGTTAGTGGTACTAAAATGTACGTGCCTCGTGCCTCACCGTAACTAGGAAACCATTCTTAGATCATACAGGTGTGTAGACCATACACGATGGCTCCGGCCATAGAGTGTAATAATGTAGATGATAAATAATTGTAGTGCAGTTTTTGGTTTTTTATTTATTGTTTATGATAGATATAAGTATAAAGAGATGATATTAATTGAAATATTTTTTGCTTCCGTACCCCTTTCCGGCTGGATTCATAACTGTCGCGGTACCGGTTCATTAATTGTGCTTGTTTCGATCGCCGGGGTTGTTTGTGCAACACAATGTGTTTGTGTAACACGGGTTTGTGTAACACGTTGCATGTGGCGCGTGTTGTGTAACACGTGTGTCCCCCCCCGTCCCAGCGTCCCATTGAGTCCACAGCTCTTCAAATTCCAGCTCGCGTAGTTCCGGCTCGCCGGGGGGTCGCCGCAAGAGGAGGGGTTCGCCGACTTCTAGACAAAGGTGGGTTGTAGTCACCTGATGATAAGTGTAGTCACGTCGTTTGCGCCAAATGATTGTTTTAAAATGATATGTTATTCTGAAATGCTAGTCGTGTTTTCGAGCTTCATTCACTATATATATTCCATCAGGGAAATGTTACAAACCATATAGTACGCTTACAAACGCACCGCAGCTCCCGCGGCGCCGCTGCACTAGCATTCTAGTAATGTATGTAATTTTTCGTCGCGGCGATGGCGAAATCCATACAAAATCCGGCGGCGCCATCGGAGCTGCAGCGCGTGTGTAACGGCGCTAACCCATCTAATTCTCATCTAATCGCCTAATATTCACTGCATTTGTTTCACTTAGGACCTATTTCACAATCGCCTAATAAGTGACAAAAATTTTATTTGCAAGTTTTGTCTCTGACGCTCAGTATAAAGTAAGCCGCTACAAAACTTCCAGATAAGCTATTCCTCACTTATTAGCCAATTGTGAAACAGGCCCTCAGTTATATCAAATAATCGTTTTTCAAAAATACAACTCTAACAAAGGAATGGTGTGATAGTTTTATATTCAGACATTTTCAATCATGGCGAACACAATTTATTAAATCTTTTGTTTTTTTTTTTAAGTCAACCTGACATATCATTTTCAAACAAGAACTTTTTTTGAGAACGCCACACACAGTCTCTTTAGTATTATTTGCACTTTTTACTGTGGCATATGTATTTATTAAAACGGGAAAATAGTTTACAAAATTTAAATCTGTTGCAGAAAAATAATCTATATACTGCATTTATATTTTTAGAACTATTTTTAAACTATACATAAAATACTAAAACTTGGTACAAAAACTAGCACAGAAACTTCTGTTTTTATATTTACTTATGTCACAGTTTGGTCTACTCTACTATGAGTTCTATCTAGTTTCCTGAATGAAGACATCAATCTTTCTTCTTCCAAGAGTAGGTACATTCATACTTTTATTTACTATTTATAATCTTTTGAACTCAAAACAATTTTTCCTTAGAACATTATCTATTTGTTACAAAATTCATTGTGAATTTGTATCTTTTACTTTGTAATTATTGTTAACCGTTTCGTTTTTATATATATACTAATATTATAAAGAGGAAATATTTGTACAAACCTGTTTTGTTTGTTTGCTTTGTTTTTATTTATTTGATTGTATAGACTCCGAAACTACTGGTCCGACTTTGATGAAATTGTGCACAGATATATAAGGTTTGGTAAAATCAACTACGCATATTATTTTGGGCATATAATCTACTGCTCATATAATGACGTTTAGACATAAATTATTGTCATACTCAAATGGGTCATCTCATTATGGGTGAATCTCCGCTAAACGCAAATTCCCCCGTATAAAGGTTTTTTTTTTTTGGAGTAAAACAATTATTTTTCTACCTAAAAACGTCTATGCATAAGAAGTAGATCAGAAGCCCAAAATATCCGTCATTGATTTTAGCGAACCTTATAGAGTAGTCAACGGGGAATGGCTACTTTTTATCGCGGAAAGGTGCACGGTTCTCGGCAATTTCCTTTTGGGCTCAGGAGGTCGCGGTCAACAACTATTTTCTCATATCTGTGATAGTTGTATTATATTTTAAGATTAAATTGAAGAAGTATTACCGTGTAGGTGACTTGGTCATTTTCTACACATATTTCTTTTCTGACCTAACACTTATAGTAAACGGGTAATAACAAAATTCTTTGTCAGATCCTTAGTTAAGATATCCTATCCTATCCTTTTGAGAGTATAATATATGTCATATCTTTCAGATCGGACTATGTTTGTACTTCATATTCTACATAATAATTTATTAATTTCTCAGTTCGGTTCACGCTTTTGACCTAACCTAACCCATATACAACATACATATGCAGCGTGATATATATTCCGTATGCGCAGGTTGTCACCGTCCGTGATCGTGCGCGAACGGCGGCTGGCGAGCGCACGCGCCACCGCCATGAACCCGCCCGCGCCGCGCCGCCGCGCCCCCTCCCCCGCTGCGCGTCAGCTCGCCGTCAACCCTTCGCCGCCAGTGTCCGCCGCCGCCTACAGGCACAAGGTACGTGCAGAGCGAGTCAGCACTGCGTTAGAGCGAGACAGAGTGAAACAGGCTGTTGGCACTATTTACTTATTTACCTGGGGGTTAGAGTGAGACAAGCGGAATTATGGTACATACTACAAAAATAATGCGGTCGCTCTACGTTAGCGCTAGGTTTTCAAATTCTTTGCTCTGTAATTTTTCAGGAGGAAATTGATCCTTACGGTCGCAGCAAAGCGTCAAGCAGAAATAGGAACCGAAAGAAATACTCAAGGTCTTCGTCATCGGGATCAGGTAAATATTTATTTTGTCAGTCACCAAAAAATATTCCAAAGCACACTATTAACGTCAATATCATTAATGATTAACTATTTTGATTGTTATTATAATTGTATAAATAATGCGTTAAATATTGTTGTCACTTGTCTTATCGACTAACGGCCCGTTTCAATAACCTATCTACCAATAACTATTTGTTAAAACGTCACATTTGTATCGCAAAAAAAAAGGCAAATGATTGAAAGACGACGTTCATAAATATTTTTTATGAAAGTTAATGTGACCCGATTATTTATTAACAAATTCTGTCATTTTATTACAGAGTCGTCGTCATCGTCCAGCGAGTCAGAGAGCGAGTCCCGCTCATCATCATCATCGGGCAGCTCCGGCGCCCGCCGCGCACGACACGCGCGTCTGTTGAACGCCGCTGCGCGACCTATCAGGTAAGCATAAAAATTATTTAATGCGCACTCACGATTTGTCAAAACTGTACAAAACGGCTGCCTTACCAGTTACCGCTGACAGCAGTTTGAAAAAACGGTAAATTTACATAAGAACTAGGAAATAAATGCAGGAACTATTTTTTAATGTAGGTGTTTTTCAGAATGAATTCTAAATCGACCCTTGGAGCACCCACAGGCGTAACAAGTAAAAAGGAATCGTCCATGGAGAAAGGTAATATTAATTTATTAATAATATATTAATACTTTATTATGTGGCTACTCTGTTCGTGTGTTTTTTAAAATACACTTTTTAAAAATCGTCGAAAAAACTATTCGCCATGTTGGTTGATAGATTATCTGTGCTGTGACGTCATACTAGTACTATTTGTAATCTGTGCTATGGTCCGTAGTAGTAAAATAGCGGTATTACGTTCCGTTTGACATAAATAACTTTTTAAGATGTCATGAACTATTTATTTACAGAAACGTTCCGTTTCACTACCACATATGTGTTTAGTTTGTTTGTGTCGTCACAACCTTGCCGGAAGTTACCTCGAGGTGTTTTCATCAGTGGAAATTAAAAAACAAAAATATATATTTTGAAATTAACTTTATTTATCAATCTTAAGTTTTTAATTTATGATATCGCTAGAATATGTTTTCTTAAGCCAAATACTAAAGGAAATACTCCTTCAATGTATGAAATTAAATATGAGTCAAGTAGCCTATTATGCTTAAAACAAGTATGCCAAATTTATATTATGCGTAACTATTATTATTCGAACGAATAATATTATGTCAAGTTAACTTATGAAATTTTATGATTATATGCAAAAAAAATAGAGGATCATAACTTAATTATAGCAACTATTCGAAATTGAATAAAAATTTGTGCAATGAAAACATTAAATTTTTTACAGAAATAATATCACGAAAGCGATCCGCGACGTCACCAGTGGGCGGGGCGGCCGCGAAGAAATCAGTTTCAAGAAGGGAGGAGCTACTAAAACAATTGAAGGCTGTCGAGGACGCCATAGCGAGAAAGCGGTCCAAAATATAATGTAATAAATCAATAACGTAAAGGAATAAATTGATTAAATCTACCTGACGATCTAGTGGAAAGGCTTTAAAGCTCAAATTTGAGGGTAGATGTGTATTAATTTCAACATTCTCGATATTATATGTAAGAATAGTCTAGAACTAGAGTAAGTTAAGAAGTCTGTTTACTGTTTAGGGTTGCTACGAGTGAATGCATTTAACTTTATTTTATTACTGGAGTATAGTGTTGACTTAATAATAGTTTGTGTACCAGTTGGGTAATAAACATCGACATGAACTTTCCATTAATAAATTGTAATTATTTTATTACATGTTTTTGATTTCATTCCCCATTTTTTTTTCGTATAGGTAAATCTATACCCACTTAACATCTCTATTGCTTCCCTCCTACCTAAAAACACCCCCCGTAATAATAAATGTTCTTCATGATGAGAGAAAAAACATTGGAAAATCCTGAATTTTTTCAAATTTTCCATTCAGAGCTCGTATATCCTCTTGCTACATCTTTTTCTAAAATCTCTTGTATCTCGGAAACGGGGCGTCATACTAAAAAAATAACGAAAATTTGCTTTCGTCCTATCGGAATTCGGAATACAACCCCAGCATATATTAGGTCTTTACCTATGAAATTACCGTTTTGTATGAAAAAGTTTAAACTAATTTTTTCATGTATTTTTTATTTGTATTAATCGAAGTAATCACCCATGCAATCAATGCATCCTTTCCAACGCAGTGGCAGTTTATTGATGCCTTTCTTAAAGAAATCAGCGGGACGGGAGGCAACAAATTCTTCAAAGGCATTTTGTACTGCCTGTCGGGTATTGAATTTTTTTCCCGCCAAGAAGTTATCCCAATTCTGGAAAAAGTAGTAGTCTGTGCCTACAGACTGTGTCTTGCGCCTGCAAGGTCTGATGAGTAGGGCGGATGACGGAAAGCTTCCAACCCCAGTTCTTGCAACTTGGAGACCGTCTGCTATGCAGTATGAGGTCGCACGTCGTGCAGGAGCAGCGGAGACAAGCGATTGACCAATGCTGGTTGGAGATGTGCCAGCTTCTCCATCATTCTGTTCAGTTCTTCACAGTACACATCTGCAGTAATGCTCACCCCGTTTGGTAAGAAGCTGTGATGAATCACACCGGTGCTAGACCACCAAACAGTGACCATCACTTTTCTAGGGGTAAGTTTTCGTTTAGGGCATGGTTTAGGTGCTGAACCAGGATCCAACCAATTTGCTGAGCGCTTGCGGTTATCTGCAATGAAAAATGGATTCTGTTTGATGCGGTTCACAATTCCTTCATTTGTGTGTCTGTTGAGCAGTGCAAGGCACGACTCGAGGCGTACTTCGCGCTGGCGATCATTGAGTTCGTGGGGCACCCATTTGTCAAGCTTTTTTACCTTGCCAATTTGACGTAAATTGTCCAATATTTTTGACGCTAACGCCGAAAGCTGCTGCTAATTCAGCCGTAGATTGTGTATCATCAGCTTCCACAATCGTCTTTAATTCGTCATTGTCGACCAAAGTCTTCGGACGACCGCGAGGTTCATTTTTCAGGTCGAAATTTCCAGAACGGAAGCGAGCAAACCAATAACAGGTGGTGCGTTGGTTTGTAGTGTTAGCTCCGTAAACGTCGTTGATGTTACGTGCCGCTTGTGCCGCGTTGCTGCCACGACGGTACTCATATTCCATAATTACTCGAATTTTTAACGTATCCATGATGACGAAAAAGATTGAAATGCGATGCAAATGTAACACTAATCAATAAACAAATGACTACTTTTGGAAAAAGAATTCCATGTTTTTAAAATAAAATTGATTTGAAATTTGAACTCTTAGCCAAACAAAAATTATTTCGATTTGAAATGGCCAGTACTGCAGAACGGCAATTTCATAGGTTTTTAATTCAATCTATTATTAAAAAGAGGATGATTAGAGAAAAAAAAACAAACTTTCCAATTTTTTTTTGAGTACGACCCCGATAAAGCATCAGAAAAACTACAAGTCCAACTTAAAAAAAATAATCAATGGCTAAAAAAAATTGAGAATAAGATCCAGCACCACCAAATCGATACATATAACTTTCACATTGAGAAAGAACGAATGCTCGCCAGTTTATCTAGGAGGTAAAGTACTGCCTAAAATAGACTGTGTGAAGTATCTTGGCATGCACGATAAGCGATTAACATGGGCTAGCCTCATAAAAGCAAACAAAAAGAATGAAGCAAACCTAAAGTTCAAAGGCCTATTGTAGCTGAGGTCGCAACTTCAGCTATCTTTGACCAAGAAACTGCTTTTGTACAAGACCATAATAAAGCCAATATGGACCTAAGGCATAGAACTCTGGGGCTCTGCAAGTAGGTAACTCTTATATAGAAATACTGCAGAGGTTCCAAAATATTGCTCTCAGAACCATGACCAATGCACCTTGAATCATACGGAACTCAGAAATCCACGAACACCTGCAAATAGAAACAATCAGAGTAACTGTGAAATCGAGTAGTGACAAATACAAGCGTAGTTTCAATGAACATAAAAATGTACTTCAAGGGAACAACAACCACAATTTACCAATAGCGATCTCATCAGATTATAGCTATATTGCTGATAATAAGGGAAAAAAATTGAGTAGGGACAATACCCACGGAATAAGCAGTATATTTAGCAGTTGGTGTTGGTAGGAAGTCCCCTTACCGTATATCCATACTTACAGAGCTAGTATGCTACGTTTTCCTACTCAAAAATACTTACAAAGCTCGTATCTAAACTAAACAACTAAAGCATTGCTATATTTTTTTCTAAAATCGCTTGTATCTACTGAAAAAATAATGAAAAGCTTAATCGAAATAATACCTTATCGAAATACACCACCCGTAACCATACATTTTCTATATCAGTGGTTCCCAGACTCTTTTGTTTCATAGACCACTTTCAAAATTTTGCTGGATCCGGTGGACCCCCTGCATCTACATTCTATATTACTAACCAATTTCTAAATCTCGAAAAAAATGTGAAGATTAGACCTATCTATGGAAACTTGCGTTGTGGCGGAGTTTCAACGACGAATTAACAGTTTTCGAAAAAAAAGGTTGGAATTGATTGCTTGATATGGTTAATTATTTGATAATAAAGTAAGTAGACTAAACAAATTTTCAATTAAATTTTAATTCATTGTTTTGTGAGTGGATGTCAAAAAAGCAAAGTTGGCCAATCGAAAAAGTGACTCCATCCAACTTTACTTTTTTGAAATCTACAGTGACTCAGCACCAGGACCAATCAATTCTCACAAACTTTATTTAGAAAACGTCCCATTCGGAGTGGTTAAAAGAAATATAGTATATTTCCTTGTGTTGTAGTATATACCTGGGCTGATTGATAACTGGCCGAAACAACGAACTTAAAAAAATGATACGCAAAAAAGGAATATTACATTATATTCTGGCATCTTTTTGAAAATAGAACGCCAAATTTGAATTTAATCGAACTGATGGAATTTGTTTGAGAGGACGTAGAACTTTCTCTGTCGTAAATTTTCTTAACAATGGAAAGAAACGAAATTCTTGCGGTGATAAAGTTTTACGTTTTAAAAGAGAAAACAGCAACCCAGATTAAAACCAAGCTAGACAGTGTTTTAGGTAATTCTGCTCCTGCATTGAGTACAATTCACACCTGGGTAACTGATTTTAAACGTGGAAGACAGAGCTGCGAAGACGCCCAAAGGTCTGGCCGTCCAAATGAAGTCACGAATCCGGACATGATCAAAAAAATTCACAAAATTGTATTGAATGATCGGCGCTTAAAGTTGCGAGAGATAGCAGAGATGGTGAGCATTTCATCTGAACGCGTTTTTAATATTTTGCACCAACATTTGGGAATAAAAAAGCTTTGCGCGCGATGGGTGCCGCGTTTGCTCACTATAGATCAAAAGCAACGTCGAGTGGACGATTCATCGGAGTGTTTGGCGCTGTTTAACCGAGATCCTAATGAGTTTTTGCGGCGTTATGTAACAGTCGATGAAACCTGGATACATCATTATACTCCCGAGACAAAACAACAATCTAAGCAGTGGACTGAGAGCGGAAAACCTGCGCCGAAGAAAGCAAAAACGGGTTTGTCGGCCGGCAAAGTGATGGCGACTGTTTTTTGGGATGCTCGAGGGATTATTTTAGTGGATTATCTGCAAAAAGGAAAAACAATAAATGGAGAGTACTACGCAAGCTTGCTGCAAAAAAAGAGTGAAGAAATCCAGAAGAAACGACCACATTTGGTCAAGAAAAAAATTTTGTTCCACCATGACAACGCACCTGCACACACGTCAATGGTTGCAGTCGCCAAACTCCATGAATTGCGGTTCGAATTGCTACCGCATCCACCCTATACCCCGGATCTGGCCCCGTGCGACTTCCACTTATTCCCAAACCTGAAGAAATGGTTAGGTGGCCAGAGATTTTCATCAAATGAAGAAGTCATTGTTGCCGTGGACGAGTATTTTGAGGGGTTGGAGAAAACATTTTATCAAACTGGTGTAACGACAATGGAGAAGCGCTGGACTAAATGCATTGAGGTAGATGGAAACTACGTTGAGAAATAAATTTATTTTAAATAGATTTTTGAAGTTTTTTCTTTGTCGTTTCGGAAACTTATCAATCAGCCCTCGTAAACACACCGGCATATTTAGCGGAACACAAAAAAAGGTCCATAATTAAAAAAAAAATGGTTTTATTTTAAAATCTACTTACTACACTTCTTTTGTTATTTAAAGTTTCATTTGTTTTACTTAAAATGAGATCACATTAAGAACAGATTTTGCGAGTAAAGGCTATTTGTGAAAATGGTACATTTTTGAACTTTTCATGTAACCGGGTAAGGTGAAAATTAATATTAAAATAACAATTAATTAAATTAGAAAAATGGTGATTAATATCGCGTATTTCCTCCACGAGCTCTTATTAAAGTTTCTACCCGTCTAGGCATACTGAGAATGATGTTATCGATGGTCTCCTGGGATAGTCTCCGCCATTCCTCAACTACGGCGATTCGCAGTTCACCCACGTTGGCAGGAGCTGGAATTCTGGACTTAACTTTTCTTTTCAGCAAGTCCCAAACGTGCTCTATTGGGTTCATATCCGGTGATCTCGCCGGCCACTCCATAACAGTGATATTCACAGTGGCGTGCACAGGATTATGACACAGGGTATGCGGCGAAGTACTCGGTCACAAAAACTTTTTCGTTTATAGATTTTTAGCATAGCTACAGCCAAGCGACGGATCTCTAAGTCGAAACCATGCCAACAGAGCAAGTCTTATATGTACTACTATTCATGTACATCTTCTACGGCAACGCAGACAAAACAGCGATCGATCGTCGCGGCGGAAGAAATTCTAATAAGTAAAATAATAAGCATATTTTAAAATATTATAAATACTCACCAGTCAGTCAGCTTCAATTTTCACATATTCAAGGTTCCGGTTACTTGAGATTACTATATCCCGATGTAAATTACTAAATAATATGCAAGGAAAACAATATAATTTAATCGTGTGTACGCAGCCACACAGCCTGTTATACGTTTCATAACTTTCAACATGAAATTTTCGAGTGACATTATTTTTTTGCTGGTTTAATTGTTGTAACTCGGGTACACACCTACCTTTAGACAGAATTTGAATATTTTCACTGAATGACAATTGTGAGAACTTGTTATTTTTAATTTTTAATAAACACACATTTTCAACACAAACCTCACAGTCAAATAACATTTTAAAAAATTCAACTAACTCACTAGTAAAAGCAAATCACTACAATTATTATAGAAACTCCGTAATAAACTGTTAAATGTACACACTTTCAAATGTTAAAATGAAAAATCTTTTAAGAAAACTATAAATAAACTGGAGCGATTAAATTGTAAACAATGCTTATCACATGAAATATGCAATATGGCCCCCGCGAAACACAAAACGTTTCTTCTATTTAAACAAATAAAACATTACTAAAAAAAATGCGTAATGTGTGCATACATGATTCATTAGATTCGCGTCGTATTCTTTTTACTCGGATTATAGGCATCGAATAATTTCCGACAAGCCAGTTCGGCGGTTTTCGGAAGCGATCGGATAGCCGAACCGAAGCTCTCGGCTCGGCTCTCGGTTCGGCCATCTCCCGCCGCATGACTTTCGTTATTTTATCATGTCGATATTCATGGGTGTGTGCGTTTGCAAAGTATGAAAATTACACATACATGCGATGATTTGTCCTGCAGAACTTATCGGCATTTGTTGCTATTTATAAAATATTAGGCGTTTTTAAGTTATTATATTTTTTTAATTAATTTATTTACTATTAATTAATTATTAAAGTCATCTAAAACGTACGAACGTTTTATTAAAATATCTGTGAATGACAAGTAAAGCACTGCATTTCTGCCTATATGGAGCGCACGCCCCTGGATATTCATATCATTAAGATAAGCTTGAGTTACCCGAGCGGTATGCGGCCGAGCATTATCCTGCATAAAAACAAAATCGTCACCGATATATGGGGCAAACGGTACGATATTTTCTTCTAAAACTTCTCTGATATAGCGGTCTGCAGTCAGACTCCCTCTGTCAATCTCTACCAAGTCTGTGCGAGCTCCCAAACAAATGCCCGCCCAAACCATTATTGATCCACCACCGTATGCAACTGTAGTTTCAAAATTTAGTCAAAATATATCGTTCTGCTTTGCGTCTGTATATTCTTTGTCTGCCGTCAATTTGATTTAAGAGAATTCTGCACTCATCACTAAACATTACCTTACTCCATTGGTCCGCGTTCCAAAGTCGATGTTCCTGAGCAAAAGTTAACCTGTTTCTACGATGATTTACCTCGAGCCTTGGAGCCTTGGCGGGCACAAATAAACCCAAACCAGCTTCTTCGAACCTTCTTCGTACCGTACGCTCACTTACGGTTACACCCGCACTGCTTCTAACTCATGTCGGGCTTGGACGGCCGTCAAACGGGGGTTCCTACGTTCACGAAGCCGAATGAAACGATCATCCCTACTCGAAGTGCGTCTTTTTCTGCCTTGTCCTGCTCTTCTCACATAAGTACCGGTCTCCCTGAACCGTTGGATACTGCGATGGATCGATAGGTTATCGACTTATTATTATTATAGGTTATTTATGTATCGACTCTGTAGGTTTGACCATTTCTTCGCATTTCAAGTGCCCTCAATTTCAAGGCAATCTCCGTTGGGGCTAAGTCAGGCATAATTCAGTCCTCAACTCCAAAAAGATACGCCATTAAAAAAAAAACTAACAAAAAACACTATTTCAATGAAATTTTTAATCAAACTCAGAAGGAAGAAATACTCGAACCAGATAAGGTGTATTTGAATAAAATTAAAACAATTGCATAAAATGTGATGTTCAGTTGTTTTCTTAATTTGAAAATATTTCTTTTTAAATTAAATGACGTATAAACCAGCCAGCAACCTTATATGATACTGATATCAAACCTTTATTTTATGTTCCGCTAAATATGCCGGTGTGTGTATTATATATTCAAATATATAAATTATTACACTAATAATTATTATTGTTTTAACAGTCGTAATATAATCAAAATTAGACACTTATTTATAACGTAATGTAACTTCTACAATGGTAATTACAAAAAAAAATTAATGAGATGGATGTAGGTACTTGATGGATTGACAGCAAATTATCATTTGGCTATAGTTTTGTAAGGAATAACCGCAAATCTCCCCGTTCTGTGATATTCAATCTGTTCCTTTTTTTTGTTAATAAGTTTGTAACGGCACTAAAACTTTTTTCGACGAGATATGACGAGGGAAACGCTATCAGAAGCTTTTGCGCGTTTCCCCACAGTCCAGGATATTTTTCAGGTATTTCTGCCTGCAGCCAAAATTTTTGATACCCTTTTTTAAATGTCAATTTAAAAGAGGTACTCAAGCTTAGCACTCATTAGTGCTAAGCTCGAGTAGCTCCTCTTGTAATATTACATTCTCAACTTCCGTTTCATCAAATGGATTTATGATCCATGGTGGAATTTCCATCGACAGAATGTCTTCAAATCTGATTTTAAAATCATCATGCAGGGCAATCAAATGTTGAACGTATGTCTGAATATCTTCATCAAGGCATTCTATCTGCTATAAGTTTGAAAACTGTGAAAATTCGCGCCGACCAATATTTTCCTTCATAATTTTCAATTTACCAATAAAAGCTGAAATTACACTCTTTGTTTTTATTAAATTAAGGCTGTCCCCTTGTAATTGTAAGTTGAGGTCATTAAATTTTTTCAACAAATCTGTCAAATACGCGATGTCTGCTTTAAAATTGATTAGTTTTTTTTAAATCAGGATCTTTACTTTCCAAAAATTGGAAAGTAAAGATCCTGAAATGAAATTCTAAAACTCAGTCAAAAAGTGAATAAAATCTTGATAAACATGCACCTTTCGACAACCAGCGTACTTCCGTATGTAACAGCAATCGTTAAAAGTTTTCATCATTTTCATCGCACAATTGTGCAAATAAGCGCGTATTCAATGCATTGCTCCTAATTTTGTTAACTGCATTAATCACAAATTGAAGCGATTGGTGCAATCTATCACTCAAATTTTTCGCTACTAGACGTTATCGCTGGAGAATACAGTGAATTGCAGTTACCTCTGGTATAATTCTTTTAAGATGGCCTATAAACCCACGATATCGCCCGACCATGGCAGGAGCTCCATCTGTTGCCACCGAAATAACGTTTGTAAATGAAATCATTTTTCTTTTAAAAAATCACTCAGGACATTAAATATTGATTCACATTTAGTGTCCGTCTTCAAAGTTTTCGCGAATAGTAGCTCTTCATGAATTTCTTCGCCTACAACAAATCGGACATATGCCAATAATAATGCTTCATTGCCAGGTAAAGTTGACTCGTCCAGTTGAATATAATAATGAGTTGTTTGCAGATAATCACACAAGAAACTTTCAACATCAGAGCTCATTTGATCAATACGTCTTTATACAGTGTTGTTACTCAAAAGAATTTTATTGAGTATGTCAAATGAAGATTTGTGCAGAACAGTTTTTAAAATCTCTTCAACAGCAGGTAAAATTAACTGTTCTCTGCGGTTTTCCAGATTTTGCTATAAGTAATGTGAGATATTGTAAGATGCCCGCAAGCCATCATCGTTGCTTTCAGACGTTGAAGCGAACATACTGTGCACGGTGGTCGGTGGGTCTCTTTTCATATTTTTCCTTTAGTGTTTGAAAATATTTTAAATCTTTACCTATTTTATCAGGATGACACCTTTTTAGGTGGTCTTCCAGTTTTGATGGTTTCATAGAGTCATTACTCAAAACTTTGTTGCATAAAAGGCATGTGGGCAATCGTTTATCTGCCTGTGATGGAAGAAAACCAAATTTAAAATATTCAACACTGTACTGAGGACACTTCTTCTTAGATTCGGTCATGTTTCGTATCAATTAGGTAATTGACACCCACCCACCCACATGCCTTTTATGCTACAAAGTTTTGAGCAATGACTCTATGAAACCATCAAAGTTGGAAGACCACCTAAAAAGGTGTCATCCTGATAAAATAGGTAAAGATTTAAAATATTTTCAAACACTAAAGGAAAAATATGAAAAGAGACCCACCGACCACCGTGCACAGTATGTTCGCTTCAACGTCTGAAAGCAACGATGATGGCTTGCGGGCATCTTACAATATCTCATTACTTATAGCAAAATCTGGAAAACCGCAGAGAACAGTTAATTTTACCTGCTGTTAAAGATATTTTAAAAACTGTTCTGCACAAATCTTCATTTGACATACTCAATAAAATTCTTTTGAGTAACAACACTGTATAAAGACGTATTGATCAAATGAGCTCTGATGTTGAAAGTTTCTTGTGTGATTATCTGCAACAACTCATTTTTAATAAAATTAATAATTTAACCTGTAAATAATAAATAAAAAAAATCAAGTTTTAATACAAAATGTTGAAAAATGCGCCCTTTTAGCATTAGGCACGCGATCTTATAATAAATAGGCAGGTAGGTACTTACTTTTCCGACACTGGTAATCACTAATATCGATTCACTTTTCTTTATGAAATTTCGGAAACAAATAGTAACGTTTATTCTTGACATTCGTATTTATATTGGTGAAGAATTAAATGCGTTCATACAAGATTGCAAGTACATACACCACAAGACGTATTAATTTGTACGTTTGAACACGCATTGTGGACAGGACGGCGGCGGCCCGCTAGGTATAAGTGTTCTGTGGCGGCGGCCGGCGCGGCAACAAGTCTCGACGCGTTGTACTGAATATGGAATATGCAAGTTTTTACAAGTAACAGTCGCTGAGCTACTTAAAATATTATCTGCCTATATTGATAGGAGATAATTGTCTTATTGAGAAGGTTTAATTTAAGTATCATATTGTTTATGTTGTTGAATTTCCGTATGATGGACGGTGTGGCTCTATAAGTTATAAATGAAATTGAAAAAGGAAAGTGGCATAGGGCCGGATAACTCAACTGGTAGAGCACTCGGCGCGATACCGACACGGTCTGGGTTCGACTCCCAGTTCGCAACTATCCATTTTTTCTCAATTTATTTATAAATAATTGTCTTATTGAGAAGGTTTAATTTAGGTATCATATTATTTAAAATAACAAGCCAACATTTTAGTTCTTCACTATCGAAACCAAATTAATTTTCATTCACCCCTGCTTACGATTGTAGACCCCCATTTTTTGTCACGTCCAACGTAGACCCCTGTCGAGTCTCCGTGGACCCCTGGGGGTCCACCTGGACCACTTTGGGAATTACTGTTCTATATTATGATGAGAAAAACATTGTCTCTAAAAAACACAAAAAATACATTTCAACATTTAATCAGTGTGAAGTTTGCTAACCTATACACTCTTGAAGTAACATTACGGACTAGCACTTGATTTATACCATTATTGACTAATGTTTGTAATGAATTTAGTGTCACATAGCCAACTCCACAACTCCTTGCTTCTGTGAAACTGAAGGCCCCATGGACAACATATCCCATGGTCTCCCTTATTCCACATTTACGTACAGTTTCTACATTTGAAGGTAACCATAACTCTCTCATACTCTGAACATATTCTGATGGTTCTTTAGAGGTTTTCTTGTGTGTTTTCATTGATGCAATCTGAAGAAAGGTTAATTATTAATAATTGTATATTATACAATTTTGTAAAATAAAATAACAGATAACTATAGCAGTACAACTACATTCTTAATGTCGTACTATGGTATCAGATGATGTATGCAAAATGAAGTTTCTCAAAGGACATTAAGAATGTTCTTAATCAATAAACATTACAACTACCTTGTTGTACTGTTTATTGATTAAATATTCTATATTACATTTTATTGACAAGCCTCAAGATTGTCCACTTTGTTTGTGATATAGATTCTTGATATATGATTCATGATTAATAAAGTATTTTATTATTGGAATAAGTATAAGCCTAAATATCTTACTTTCTTATTAACAGCTTTCTTTTTACATTTTATTCTTTGTCTGCGCAACTGTTTTAAAAAAATTCTGTGTTCAAATTTCTTATCTTTCCTTGCTTTAGCATTGCAATCTTCATGGTGAGGTTCAGTTAAACAAGTTAATTTCAAATCATTAACTTCAGGTAAACAAATATTAGCATGATTTTGTAGACTGCCTTTGTTGATGACTTGAACATAAATTGCAACTAAACAGGAATCCATGTTGTCAATTTCCGGCAGTTTTGTTCTCCTTTTAATACATTCCTAAAAACAATATTATATAATTTCGTATTTTTCTGTGGCTATAGAGTCACATTGATCGTTAGTTTGTTACTACTCTACCATAGTTAAGAAAAAGTTTTTTAAAACTAAAGAAATTGTGCTTACCTGCAACTCGGACATTAGATTTCTATCCCGCAGAACAAAGAATTTATCATTTTGAACTCCACTCCAATCTCTGATTAAAACTTTCCAGGGGCAAATAAATGGGCTAGGTTGAGCCAATTTTATGAAGTTCACTCTTTTACTTGGCGGTCGCCTAAAATATTTGTCTTTTAGTTTTATTTCTAAAGATTTCTCTTCTATAAAACCGGAGTGTGAGTCGGGAGGCATGTAAATTTCGCCTCTTTCAAAAGCCAGGCTTTCCATTTCACGTAGGCCTCCTGATCTTCCCCCAAACATTACAAATGTGAGCCAAAATGGCAGACCATACCCCGGTGGAATTATAATATCCCACCCATTGTTATATCCTGTAATAAAAATAATATCAATCATCCGTAAACTATATGAAATGAGCAAATAAAGGAGTTTACTTTTACTCGTATATATTTTTTTGTTTTAAAATAATATAAACAAATTACCAATTTTTTTATAACTGGACTGTTGTGATCCAGGTCTTTGAATCAGTACAACAGGAATAGGTTGTAGCTTGGGATCATCTTCATTTACCTCCCCAGGGACAATCTGGGTTTTAGTTATATGCTCAATGAATTCTGCATTAGTTACTTTCTTATTTTGTATGTATTCCCTCACTTTTTCATCCCATAAGGGTGAAGAAGACAAGAAGGGGTGTATACTTGTTAAGGTTTCAATACTAATCTGTTCTGCCTTTTCAAGTAGTGCTTTTGTGCGTTTTGCAGGACGAGAAAGTCTAGGGTCTTTTACCGTTAAACCTATGACTATTTTGGGTGGCAATTGTGCTGGGGAGCTGATTGATTTAAGACTTAGCCAATAATTAAACTTATCTTTTAAGAATAAATCATATTTTTTATTGATTGTATGAGCAACCCAATCCTTCTCTTCTATGTTTCTGATATGATTGATACATTTTAATGCATTTGTTAACACAGCATGGCTTTTAGGGCCTGTTAATCTGAATCTGTTTATTCCATTTACTACTTTAATTTGTATTCCCAGAAATTTACTGTCTATTTTTCGTTTCTTTGAATTATCATCACAGTTTGATATAGAACTTGAGCTTTTTCTTATACTTAATAATGTTGACTCTACTTCTTTTGCATAGGCTGGGTGGATAAAAAGCCATAATTCTGTGTTAGAAGACCACAAGAAGTTTATTGTGCCAATAAAGCCATAAGGATACTCATTAGGCTTAAAAATATGAATTGAGCCTTCTCTGATTCCAGATACATAAGCCTTTGCAGCAATGCCTAACCCACAAGCACTATTTGTAATATAACTAAACATATCTCTTATGGCATCCATTTCCCCTAGTATTTTTATGATATTAAAAAAAGACAAATCTTGCATAAGGCAATGTGCGGAACTTGCACGATAACATGCCTTGAAAGCTTTGTCACATGGCCTGTGAGCTAAGCGATGACCCCATTTTTCTATCATATGAAATCTCTTAGCATGCCATATGTGAGTTTCGAGCCAGACGTTTCTTCTCTGCCGCCTTGTATACTCCTCGAGTAGATTAGCTGGACGTCGTCTATACTTTCTAGATGGCCTTTTTTGTTGTGGAGGCAGTCCGCTCTTTTTCAATTGCTCCATATGTCCTACCCTCAGTCGTCTTGGGAGTCTTTTGCTATTATGGCTCATAACCCTACGTCGCATATGAACAGGTAATGTTTGAAAAATGAGTTTGGTTTTACTGGGTCGTAAGATACTCTCCGTCATTGCTGCTATTTCTACACTCCTCGAAGCAGCAAATCTGAAGGTATTAGCGATGGTCGGCAACACTTCCCTCCCTCCCAGCGATGCATCGAATTCTTTTGCTGAAGTCTCCATTTTTGTTTTGTGATATAAAACTAATATCTACAAACTTTTTGCTCGCTAATTATTCATTTTGACACAAATTTTGACATGAAATCTGAGGTTAGAAAAGAGTAAACATTTCAATACCTATCACAAATATCATTCACGAGGATTGAGATTTCAGATTTGAGGAAATTCAAGCTTTTTTTTTTTTATATATGGCATCGGCTTATAACCATTTGCCAGTCTCAAGTTAAAAAGGCGGGAAATAGAACTTTCGTTTCAATTTTCAATACCGTATTCCTATATCGTCAAGTCTAAAGTCTAGTCAAAGTCCAAATATATAGTCCCAAGCTTGAGCACGTTAACGAATATTTAATGGTTAAGATTCTACCAATATTACACATTAAGAACCGAAATAACACAAGAAATGCAAAGTCTATAACGTCACCCATTGAATTCCCCGGCAAAACTCTTGTCAATTCTTATTTGCTAACTGTCACAAAAGTCTTTTTCGTCTTTTTTAAAGACATAATTTGCCATTTTTTTTTTTTTTAATTTATTCATGACCATGGATACAAAGTCCTTCAGTCGGATACATTTTGAGTTCATAATTTGCCACCGATAGCAGTGTTGCCACTATCATAATTACATAGAAAAATAAGCTAACTTATTATTTTTAATATTAGGTCATTACTCATTACATATGAAATTGGAGTTTTGTAATAAAGTAGATTTTTTTTAATATAATATATTTATTTAATCAAACTATATACCATCGCTATCAATGCACTTTTGCCATCTCATAGATAATTCATTGATTCCTTTACTAAAAATACCATTCAGACAGGAATCAACAAAATCTTTGAAGGTGCTTTAGACCAGGGATGTAACGGAGGTAGTTTTATAGGAACCGCAGACGCAGTCGGAGTTTTTAAATTTGATTTATCGGAGTCGGAATCGGAGTCAGTGGCGGGATCAAAAGTGGTGGCATGAGAGAGAATTTTTATTTATGGACAAATAAAGTGGTGGTCAGTGGCATGGACAGAATTCAAATGGCCTTTTCACGACGTTGTCGTACCTCCTTTTCTTGAATACGTCTTCATACACAGTTTACACTTTGCCGAATCTGAATTAACTTCAATGAAGTCGTTCCAAATATAACTTGATTTAGGTTTCATAATTCATTGTCCAACACAAAAACAGATCAGTTTTATTGACAATAAGCCGAAAAAATCAAAACAAATATCTATAACCTATGAACGTGTCGTGTGCGTAACAAATTAACAACAAGTGAAAAAATAATTGACGATAGAGTGCGCGTAGTGGGAGTCGGGGGATTCCCCGTGCGACAGTATGAACCTGTTCATAACAGTCGACACAGGCCGCCGCCGCCGCTATGTTATGCTTCGGCCTCCGATAAAAACCTTCGATTTAAAAGTGTCGGAGCCGAAGTCGGAACCGAAGGTGTAATAATAATCGGAAGTTCCGACTTAACGGAACCGGAGTCGAAGCTCCGTAACATCCCTGCTTTGGACTACCCCATCGGAGTTGAATTTTTTCCCTTGCAAGAAGTTATCCAAAATCCAAAGAAAAAAATGGTAATCTTTTGGAGCAAGATCCGGGGTGTACGGTGGATGTCTTAGACATTCCAATTGAAGCTCCTCTAATTTGGTAGCCGTCTGTTGTGCAGTGTGTGGTCTAGCGTTGTCATGAAGCAGCAGTGGCCTAGAGCGAATGATCAACCTCGGTTGTTTAGCAGCTAGCTTTTCCATCATGATTTGCAGTTGCTGGCAATAGACATCTGCCGTAATCGTCTAGTCAGATTTAAGAAAGCTGTAGTTAACGACACCGGCACTAGTCCACCAAACGCTCACAAGTAACTTTTTTTGAGTCAATTTTCGCTTGGGGCAGGCTTTGGCTGGTTCGCCAGGGTTCAGCCATTGCGATGAAACGCTCATCGCAATGGCTGAATCGCCGATTATCGTACAGGATCCACTTTTCATCACAGGTAATGATTTGATTTAAAATCCCTTCCGGTTGAGTAATGTAACGCAGCAGTCGACGTGCGTTTGTTGGTTTGCTGCACTCAATTCATGAGCTACCCACCTTTCAAGCTTTTTCACCTTCCCACCAATATGCTTCAAGTGGATTAAAACAGTTTTATCACTAACACCGCAGCCTGCAGCTAACTCGGACGTGGTTTGCGATAGATCCGCTTCCACAATAGCCTTCAATTCTTCATTATCAACTTAGGTCTCCGGCCGTCCACGGGGCTTGTTCTGCAGGTCGAAATTTCCAGAACGAAAACGTTGGAACCAAAAACGCACTGTGTTTTCTTTTGCGTCACCGCCGCCATATACATCATTATTCCTTCGAGCCGTTTGTGTATCACTGGTTCCACGGTGGAACTCGTACTCGAAAATAATACGATATTTCAAGTTTTCCATTTTGTAAATAGAATGACGCAAAGAAAAACCATAAGAGAAAAAAAAATGAATGACGGTTTTCGAAAATTGTAATTCCTAACTAAAGAAGGTATATTTGAGATCAAAGTGGCCAGTACGACAAAACGCCAATTTCATATGTAAGGACCTAACATTATATACGGGCCATACTCTTTTGGGACAGTCGAGGTATTGAGCACCCTCCTATACGAAATGACCTATACGAAATCAAACTCTAACAGTATCCTATAATCAGTTTCTTGGCACAGGAACACGTGGAATTAAGAATTTAACTGATTACAAGAATCTGCGACATCGAACATAAAATGTCAGTGGAAAAAAATACAAATTTACTTACCTCCTAAAACTAAAGACAGGGAATTATATTAAAAATAAAAGCTTATATTACTAAGTATGATTGTATTCGTTTGCGGCGTTTAGCATTAATTAAAATATTTTAATATTTAAAAATATTTTAAGAGCCATTGACCTAGGGGGATCAATAACTGTAACGTGATGTGTAATGTGTCGAGCTAGCGAACGGTCGCGCTCCGCGTTATACATATGCAGCAAATATTTATTATTTAATTAATATTTTGTTAATCGCGCGGCTGATTACCGCTGCACGTGATCATGGCGCTCGTGGCCAATGAGTTGCTGGCGTTTATCCAGCATACCATCGACACCATGGACGAGGTCAGCATAATGCAGATCTGCAAGTCTTCCTTCACCAGCGAGGAGATTTGCGAAGGCTAGCATTTGCTGTACGAGACGCTCGGCCAGAGCGCGAACATGCCATTGCGACGGAGAGATGGAACCGAAAGAAGCGTGCAGGACATCATCTCCCTGCTAAAGCAGACGGATTCGGATGAAGTGCCAGCTTTTGTAGCGAAAAAACTGCATAAGCTGCCACCGGTGACACTGGACCACGTCGACGTCGTCAGCCTACTGGAACATCAAGGAGAGGACAAGGACATCAAGTTCCTGAAGGAAGAACTGACCGAAGTTCGAGGTAGATTGCACGCATCAGAGTCTACCATAAGTGATTTACGTAGTGAATTATCACCGTTAAAAAGTTTTAATTCAATATGCAGGTCACCCGATGCAGCAAACGTTACTCGTCGTCGAGGCGCGCAGGCGGTCACGTTTAGCCCGTCAGCATTATCCGACGGGTCAACGAACATCGTCGCTGCCGCCCCTGCTGCCCGCTCCCCGCCCGCGAAGGAGCCGGTGCCAAGTTACGCAAGTGTCGCAGCTTGCGTCCCCCCGCCACCTCCCCCGCGTCCGAAAAACAAAGGGAAGAAGGAGGCCCCTTCAAAAGAGCGTTCTCTTTCTACAAAGGACCGAACGTGCGATGATGACGGGTTCATCAAAGTCGAGAGGAAGAAGAAGAAACCCGTCGTCCGCAACCATCGCGGCACCGCACCCGGAGGATCTGAGCAGCTGTTGCGGTGTGAGACTCCCGCGACACCGCTGTACGTGTCCAGGTTGCATTGGTTTACGACGGTCGAGCAGGTCGTGGACTACATCAGGAGAAGAAACAATTTCTCCTTGAGGATCGAGTGTTTGGAATCTCGTCATAAAGTGAAATTTAGTTCTTTTGTGGTGGGAGTACCAACCCATTACTTACCGACCTTCGAGAAGGAGGAGTTCTGGCCGATTGGAGTCGTCTATAGAAGATTTAGAGGACGACTCTCTAACACTTCGCGCCCCACGTCGCAGACAATACGTGTTTAATGTTAGTGTTAGTTTATTATATATTATGTATGTTAGCCTATTAGGGTATTATAATATGGGCCTATGCAGCCTGAAATAAACGGTATTAGGCTTGATATTTAAACTCACTAATACTACAATATGATATACATTTTATCAGTTATGATAACAAAATCAATTGTACCATAAAAGTAGGTAAGTACTAAAAAAAAATAACTACTCCAAAACTTAAAATGCTACAAAAAAAAGAAATCTCCCAGGTCATCCCCACCAGGCAGAGTACCTAGAAGGCTCAAAGAGTTTCCTCGCTGGATTGCGATACTTATTCTCTGGGCCAGGTAGGTGCCGGCTCTGGGGTCTCGGGTGGCCTCAATGAGTTTTTTGGAGATTTCTCCGAAAAGTTTGTGCGCACCCAGACCCCATGTGGGGTATACATAGGTGTTATCATTATTATTATCCTATTCACCCCATACAACGGTATTTAATTTAATTTAATTAATAACCCGAATCCCGATAATTGAACCATGAGTACCTACCCGTCCCGAGAGTAGTTTTATGCTATAAACAAATGAATTCTAAAAGTCAGGATTAACAATAATTTTATATTTAAATTAAACGAAAGTCATTTAAATAAAAATTCGTTTTATATTCATCGAATACACATCATAAATATAGTTTTATAGATGCCTTGGCTGGGTCTTCTAATTATTATTATTACTTATTACGGCTTCATACTTTATTGAGATCATTAGGTGGTGGTAGGCAGACGACTGGCTCTCGCAGGAGTGTCGTCTATATTTATACATAACACATAGACATACAAATTTTATAACCAATTGAGCTGACAATATACTTTGATACTGCGAAGTACATATATATTAAAAGGGTGTGGACCTTTATGTCTGTCATTAATAATATACACGACAATTAAAGATTAAAAACATACAAGATAAAAGTTGATCGCACAAAAAATCATTTATCGTCCATCACTTAAAAAAGTGCCAGATCTGACGGTTCTACTCACTTGGAAAATATTGCCGGTATCGTATACTACCGACATGACACTGTATAGGCCGTTATTCTCCCAAAGAGTTCAAGTGTCCCTCTCCTCCCGTACTTATAGCAAGAAACCTTATTCAAAGCTGGAAATAAATCTGATCCGACAAATTACAGGCCCACTTGGGCCTGTAATTTGTCGAATCTACCGACTTTTAGTAAAATATTAAAAATATATAATTTTAATACAATAATTACTTATTTGTACCTCCATTTTAATAAAATAATTTAATAATCAATACTGTTTAACGACCACCCGATCCACAACGAATGCTGGTATTGGTCTTCTTTGTAGTATCTTTTTGAAGCTTGAGAGTGGTTGCAGGAGGCCTTTGATTGTGTTGAGTATGCTACATCGATCAGAAAACTGCTTCACTATGATATATGGGACTCTTCACTTAACCTTTTGAGTTCTTAGATAAATATTAAAAGGTCCACTGGGACTAAAATAGAATTAGGTGTCCCACAGGGCATCCCTCCTTTATCAGGTAGGCTTTCTAGGTATAACACTACATAGTAAATTACAGTGTGGTCCTCATATTGCTAATCTGGTAGATACAGCAGCTCAGTTCTGCAGCATATGCAGTCAGAAAATCGAACGTCACGTCGCGACTAGTTTATTTTAGTTATTTTCATAGTTGAATGTCTTACATCCTTTTATGAAGATTTCTTCACAAAAGGATGTAAGACATTCTACTATGATATTTATACAATATTTGTGCTGCCGAAGCGAGCAATACGTTCAATTTACAAAATGTTTCATGATATGGTCATGTAAACCTTTTCTTACTGGAACCAATAAAACAAACTTATAGTAGTAGATAATCTTTCTATCTGAATATAATATCTGATATCCAATAACTACTATATTAATACTTTTAAACGATATTATTGCTGAGTTTTAGTCTGTTATTGTAAATTTTCCAATCGTGATATTTATGTAATTAATCCGCTCCAAAGTGCATTCTATTTTAAACAATGGTCTTTGTGAAAACTGTATAACTTTTATAACTCTCTGTTAAATTGTTTTTTCTCTCACATAACCTCCAAACTTCCATTAACTGGCACTTGAATTAAAGAAACTTCTGTTTGATGAAGAAAAATAATATTTATACCTCTTAACCTTTGTTTAATTATTACATAATTTAATATATCTATGATCTTAACCAACTTAACAGTTATTTATATCAATATTTTTTTTTATTTCCATTCATAAGCAATGTACGAAAATAAGTATAAGTCAAGTAGCCAATAGGCTACAAAACAAACGCATGGTAGTGTGACTTATCAATCTAAGAATTTAGAGGTAGTGTGCGTAAGTTTATTTTTATTAATTTTATGTATTACTAAGCATTATTTTAAAAATATTAGCATTCTGCACACCTTCAATCACATAAACTTTAACTGTGACAAATTTCATACTCCTCAGTTTGCATAATCTTCGTAAAAAGGGTAAAAAGTTTTCGATTCACGTACCAATTAATATATTATAATATTATGATGATGCATTACAAAGTCAAAAAAATAGGAATGTTGCTACTTAAGTAGGTACTTATCTTAATAATAATAATTTAAACCGTACAAGAAAGTATGTATGTAGTAAATAATAATTAATATCATAGGAACAAATTACTTAAGGAGGCCAAGAGGGGGTTTTTGAAGTGACTCCACTCGAGTTATCCGTCTACTCCGTCTACTACTCCACTCGTTAGAATAAGGTAACATGGGTGTTCCACATGCCTTTAGTAATAATGTTATGAAAATTAGTTCACATGTTTGATTGGGGCGTTAAAAAAAAGTAAAAAGAAAGCTTCAAACTTTAATCGGGCGAGTCAGAGTAAGGACCTTAAGTAGACCTCAAAGAAACTGCAACTTAATTATATTTGCCATATTTTGAAAGTAAGGTAAGCCCGTGGGGACTTAATTAAAATAAAAGAAATAAAACCATAATAATTAAGTAATTGTGCTTCTCAAATTATTTTATATTGGACTCGTCTAAATTTTTTAGTACTGTCTAAAATCTGATGATAAAAAATTAAAAAGAAATCATAATCTTCTTTTCTTCTTAATTCGTATCACCTACTCCCGAAACCACCTACGCCCGAAATTAATAACGCATCTAAAATCTTAGATACACTTCCATCTTAGATTCTCAAACAAAAATTTTGTAAGTCGTAAATTGACTTGAAGTTAATCCTAGGACCGTTGAAATGTATTGAAATCTTGATCTCAGATAGCTAAAATGAGATTAAGATTGATTATTAATTTCGGGCGTTAATCTACAAATAGGTCTTCACGACGCTCAAGTAACTACACATAGGTATTATGGGTACCCCTACCATAATAACTTAGAACATGGCTTAAGTATATTAGTACCTGGGTAACCGAACTTAGCTCGGAGTTCTTATACATATAAATACATAAAAAGAATCACAAAAACATTATATATACTTATGCATATCAATCTGCGAATCGGAGTGACATAATAGGAGTAGAAATTATATTGATAAAAAAAATATAATATGTTTATTTCAGGCGTAGCCACTAATATTAAATGACATTTAATTTAGGTATTTTCCACCCTCTGCTCCGGGCACATGCACGTGTGCTTAGATCCATCATCCAGTGCCGCAGGGGGCTGTCCAGTTTGGCGCTGAGCATGTTTAGGATGGTGTTGGGGCTCCCACGTTGCGGAACATCGAACAGCGATGCGATGCGACGCCGCAGCACGGTGTGAAAACCGTCTGTGTGTGAATGCGCAAATATCGCAGACGACTACAGTAGCGAGGAAGCCCCACCAACACCCTGAACGCGTTGTTATACTGTATTCGGAGAGCGTTGATGGCCCGCTGCGTGTAGCTGATCCACAGATTGCAGGTGTAGGAGAATTTGGCAAAACGCTTTGTGTAAAACGCAAAACAGTGTAATTTTAACATCTGTACTACACCTCGCGAATCTCCGTGTCAACATAATATATATATTTAATTTAATTGTTGCACGACGAAAGAAAAAACACATGTAGCTTAAAAATGCACAGTTTGCCAGGGATAACACCTAGCGAGATCGATTATTCTCCCCCAAAACTCCCTGCATACTAAAATTCAAGGTAATACTTGCAGCCGTTTTCGAAATTACGATTAAATATAATATACAGAATTGTCTCGTTCAAAGTATAATATGTAGTATAATTAAATTAAAAATTGATAATTAACATTATAAATTATTCTAAAAATGCTCGCCCTCCACCGCGGTACTAGAGGTAGTCTGACCAGAACCTCAATTCTCGTATTTAAACGTTTACATTAAATAATAATGGATCAGAGGGTCAATTTCTGCTAAATAAAACCTGCAATAATACAATAACAATCAAGTCCCGATACGCTAAAACTGCCAAACCGATGTTCTCGTAAACGTTAAGCCAGCGTGAAACGCGTTCTGATTGGTCGAAACTGCTAGTTAGTTGCTGCTTTGACATTTACGAGAATATCGGTTTGACAGTTTTATCGTATCGGGACTTGATTGTTATTGTATTATTGCAGGTGTTATTTAGCAGAAATTGACCCTCTGATCCATTATTATTTAATGTAAAAGTAACGTAACTAAAAAGATTGAATTCGACCATATTAATGTGTCACTGTATTACTTTTTTACACGGTCAATAAGAGACATTTAAATTGGTAGCTTTATTTATTTTATTGTTCTCTTTGTCTACGTTAAGATTAAATTGGGTTTGAACTTTGAACGGAGTAGGTATACCTAAAAAGGTGCAAGAGCGAGCATTTTAAAAAGGAAAGTCCGGAAAATCGCTTCTAGATTCTCCTATTTCTCTTCTTTTCTCAATAGCGAATAGAAGGTATGTAGGTTAAAACAACCTATTGTTGGCCCCGGACAGACAATTGCTGGCCCCCTACCCCAATTTTTTGGCTACTCACTTATCATATAGAATACGCGTTGCGTATCCGTTTTGTTTATGTTTTTATACTATATTTTATACTACTAATTATGTTTTTTCTTATTTATTTGTGTGTAAACGAAGGGTGACCAAAACAGAGTATGTGTTTTAAATCTTTGGGCCAACTTGGGGGATGCCATCAATATGTCATCTTAGCCTAAAATAGACAGTAAAATAATTGTAACATATTCTTTTTCTTCGCTTTTCTTCTAGAAGTATAGGAACAAAATTAGCTTTCACAATGATCTCAGAATACTGAACAATCTGTCAAATCATTATGAAAACCAGTTTCGTAATTCCTTTCTCTTCTTTATTTAGTTTCTGCCTTCACTATTCATATTCCTTGTTGAATTTTCTTGAGTGTTCTTATTTAAATTCTACAATACTAAAAATTACTTGCTTAGAAAAATATCTACTGGTAGAGCTGAGAGCTGACCAAAGAATCTGCTGGTAGAGTCTAAAAGACTCTTCTAAAAAAGCTCTTTCAGCTACGTAAAGGTAACCTGAAACTGAAACCAGAACATAAGTATATAATTTAAAACCAGTTCACACCGCGACGATATGCGACGCTACGGGGCGCTGCATTTTAAAGATAGCTATTCGAAATTGAACTTTATTCACTACACAAATATAATACACGTTTCATTTGGCATCTGTCATACACTGCACATGCGCTGTGCAGCAAGCTGCCACTTTACATTCGAACTCTTCCAATGAAACGTGTATCTTCTTGTGTAAGGAATAAAGTGCAATTTTGAATAGCTATCTTTAAAATGCTAGCGCTATGTCCGTATCGTTTCGTTTCGGTGTGAATTGACTCTTACAAAATAAAGATCAATCGATCACATTCTAGAGCATCATACAAAACGACCGCGTTGCTAATGTCCTTCGGTAGTGATAGTTTTTATATGAAAATAACAGATGATGTATGAAAAACGACGATTCCCGAAATACATTAGAAACGTGGTTTTACTGGTTTGGTCTTGCGATTATCACCCGCCACGTTTATGGGCGAAAATCGCAAACGCGGCGACTTGTGATCGCGCAAATAAGGGGTCCCGTGAGTTTCGAAATAAAATCGCAGTTCCACGATCGCGGCGGGCGCGAATTGCTCCTTAAGGGCTGATCCACACCGAAATGTCAGCGGAGCGGCGAGCGGCGAGCGGCGACCGCTGATGGCCGCTAGCGACCGTAGGGGCCATCGGCGGCCGAGAGCGGTGTGAGGGGCGGCGGTTATCTCAAGCGAAACTGTATTTTATAGTAATGAAGATAAAGTTTAAAATTAAGTATATGACAGTTATGCTGCTCGCCGCTCCGCTTTGCTCCGCTCCGCTTATATATATTCTTTGGTATTGGGTCGAAACACGAAACTGTAGGTCGAATTAAAGAATTAAATCTTTCAATAATACAGTTTCAATTCAGTTTCGATATGTTGGCGTTCGCGTGAATCTCGAACCAACGTCAAAAGAGTTATGATTGGTCCAAACTCGAAAAATCAGTTAATGATGTCAAACAATAAATTGAATGTCTCCATCAGTTCAATACGGGAAGTGGGGTTCTAGTCTCTCGTATTAAGTCTATTTAGATAACAATTAATGGGCATGCTTTGAACACGTACATTTTTCCAGTGAATAGTGACTAGGTATATCCTTCACAGTTCTTCTATTAGATACATACTTATAATTCGCCTCAACTCATATTACATACCAGCTATAATTCCTTCATGAATGGGTTCGTCATCGCATTGCTCGGGAACGGTATGTCGGGACGCTCCCAACATGACATCATGAGATCATGCGGCCCCTGTAACGCAATACACATTACTTACTTCGTGTCATGAGAATACTGTCATCGACAAAGATTGTATTAGAATTTCTATTAGGTAATATTATGCAAGTAAACTTAAACATGCGTTGGAGATATTGGCACAAAATTTTAATAAAGAAGCTTTAAACCTATCTTTAGTAATAAGTTTATCAAAAACATAAAGACGTGAGTAAGGTTGTGACGTCATCAATAAAATGCGCGAAAAGACAATAACAAACTTAATCATAGACAAATATAGAAGTGAGAGGCGGGCGCGAGTGCGGGGTGGGTGAACGCGGGTGGGTGTGTGCGGGTGGGTGACCGAGTGCGGGGGGTTTCACATCGCGGACCTGCGCTAATTAGGTGAGACTAGACAGTACCACAAATGGTAAGGCCGTTCTGCAGGCGCCTACACTTATAAGGATTGGAAACGGATGTAAACAAAGAAAATCGTTTTTGTTGTAGAATTTAGAAATTAAAATCACACCTGTACTTAAATAAATAATAAATACAAATAAATAAAATTGAAGTGTCTGTTTGTAATTTTAAATCAACAGCTTTTCTCTACACGCGTATAGAGTACCTGGGCTGATTGATAACTGGCCGAAACGACGAACTTAAAAAAATTATACGCAAAAAAGGAATATTACATTATATTCTGGCATCTTTTTGAAAATAGAACGCCAAATTTGAATTTAATCGAACTATTAGAATTTGTTTCAGAGGACGTAGAACTTTCTCTGTCGTAAATTTTCTTAACAAATGAAAGAAACGAAATTCGTGCGGTGATAAAGTTTTACGTTTTAAAAGAGAAAACAACAATCCAGATTAAAACCAAGCTAGACAGTGTTTTAGGTAATTCTGCTCCTGCATTGAGTACAATTCACACCTGGGTAACTGATTTTAAACGTGGAAGACAGAGCTGCGAAGACGCCCACAGGTCTGGCCGTCCAAATGAAGTCACGAATCCGGACATGATCAAAAAAATTAACAAAATTGTATTGAATGATCGGCGCTTAAAGTTGCGAGAGATAGCAGAGATTCATCTGAAGGCGTTTTTAATATTTTGCACCAACATTTGGGAATGAAAAAGCTTTGCGCGCGATGGGTGCCGCGTTTGCTCACTGTAGACCAAAAGCAACGTCGAGTGGACGATTCATCGGAGTGTTTGGCGCTGTTTAACCGAGATCCTAATGAGTTTTTGCGGCGTTATGTAACAGTCGATGAAACCTGGATACATCATTATACTCCCGAGACAAAAGAACAATTTAAGCAGTGGACTGAGAGCGGAAAACCTGCGCCGAAGAAAGCAAAAACTGTTTTGTCGGCCGGCAAAGTGATGGCGACTGTTTTTTGGGATGCTCGAGGGATTATTTTAGTGGATTATCTGCAAAAAGGAAAAACAATAAATGGAGAGTACTACGCAAGCTTGCTGCAAAAATTAAGTGAAGAAATCCAGAAGAAACGATCACATTTGGCCAAGAAAAAAATTTTGTTCCACCATGACAACGCACCTGCACACACGTCAATGGTTGCAGTCACCAAACTCCATGAATTGCGGTTCGAATTGCTACCGCATCCACCCTATTCCCCGGATCTGGTCCCGTGCGACTTCCACTTATTCCCAAACCTGAAGAAATGGTTAGGTGGCCAGAGATTTTCATCAAATGAAGAAGTCATTGTTGCCGTGGACGAGTATTTTGAGGGGTTGGAGAAAACATTTTATCAAACTGGTGTAACGGCATTGGAGAAGCGCTAGACTAAATGCATCGAGGTAGAAGGAAACTACGTTGAGAAATAAATTTATTTTTAATAGATTTTTGAAGTTTTTCTTTGTCGTTTCGGAAACTTATCAATCAGCCCTCGTATATTATACGGTACGTACAATATGAAAAAAAAAATTGTTTGTCTGTCTGTTTGTTCTGGCTTATCTCTGTCTGTAATTGATATCGTATTTGACGAATCAGGGCCTTTAGTCAAGATGCATTCGATAATTTCGAAAGCGAAGTTCGAAATCTAAAATGTATTGGATTTGACAGTCTTATGTCAAATCCAATATCGCTATCGCTAAGTGACATGTCGCTTGCGATACCTTATGTCAAATCCCATATATTTTATTTTCGAACTTCGCCGTCGAAATTATCGAATGCATCTTGACTAAAAGCCCAGGTGACGGTCCTACATTTTTTCTAACACTATTTTTATTATTCTGCTTTAAAGGGTTTTATGAAAGTAAAGTAGAGTAATTAAATTTTGTAATTAATCTTTGTTTTGAACTCTACTTAGAAATAATTACACAAGTTGTTACTAAATATATCCAATATGTGATTTGAACTTGCTAATAAATACACAAGCAAATACAGACATGAATAACTTTTTGTTAGAGCACGTGGTTTTCAATTTAAAAAGGGTGATACGATAAGGCACGTGTATAAGATATGTCGGTACTGTACGAAATATGAGATTGCTGTGTACTCAACTTCAAATATAAATAGGCAGACTAACAGTGACTACTGTAATAAATGAACGGTAACTATAGTTTTACAACGAATAAAATGAACTGCGCAGGCGCATCGAAAAATGTTAGTCGAATAATCGGTAAAGTTGGGAAAAGTGTCGCGCGTAAGGAGTTTGATACCGCGGAAGACCGCAGGTGCGCGGTGACGTCACATCCGGGCCCGCGCTCAATGGGCTCACTATGTGGGCCACACGTGTCATAGACCCCCCCCCCCCGACCCCCCCCTCGTCCGTTAACCACCCCCGCGCCCGCACCGCTCTAATTGCCGACGACTATGGGAAATAGCGAAAATGTGCTAGTTTTTATCGCAAGTGTGTTTACACGTCATAATGAATGTGTGTTAGTAGTTTGGAATTAGGTAGGTGCGACATTATCGATAGCTTTCAGGAGGGAAATTTATCAGCTTAATTGATTTTTAATTTACGTAGAGGAGTTCCATAAAAAAATAATCTGCCTTCTTAAAAAAAACGGGTTATAATTTATATGGTAGCAATCATTATACATATGAGAGCAGTAATACACAAAACAAATATCTCGTGTTAACAGCTAAGGGTCAATTCACACTGAAACGAAACGATACACGACGTGGCGCTGCTTTTTTAAGGATAGGTATTCAAAATTGAACTTTATTCATTACAAAAGGCGATACACGTTTCATTGTAAGAGTTCGAAGTTGCACCTCGCTGCACAGTGCACTGCAGTATTTGACTGATGTCATATGAAATGTGTAGAATCATTTTGTGTAGTGAATAGCTATCTTAAAAATGCATCGCCGTGACGCGCCGCGTATCGCCGCGAGGTAAACTGACCCTAAGTCTCTACATCCGGTGAAAAGTGTCACTCCGATACTGTTACGTAACAAACAAATACATTACATAAAACTGCCATAAAAAGTTGCGGGCATAGATATGTGTGATGAAACCAGCTAGCTGTGAATTGGCGACTAATATGTAGGACGGGTGACGCGGCGACTATAGATAGCGCCCAGCTATTATGTGACAGGGTTGCCAAAAACAAAAAAAACAAGACGGACCGTTTAGGTAACGAAGAGATTTGCAACCAAGAACCAAGCCTTATTTAATATCCTATGCCAAACGGGCCGGACACCGTAGGTAAAAACCTACGGGGCAAACAAGCGAACGGATCACTCGTCGATTATCATCGCCTACGGATAAAATATGGCCAGAAAATAAAAAATAAGATGCCCAGCTGTGTCCGGACTCCGGATGCTTGGCGGTGCAGCCCTATTCTAGAGAGTGCATGCAAACCCGCAGTCATTGTCGCGGTGAAAGCACTGCACATCTTATTAGGATAATAATTCACCCGTAAATCTATTGCCAATGTGTGAACTTTCTTGCCTTTCGCCGGTAGAAAGTAGCTTTATTTTAGTAACGAATATGTATGAATAGCTTTTGCCCGCGGCTCCGCCCGCGTTAATACAGTATCCCACGGGAACACTGTACTTTTTCGGGATAATGAATAGCCTATGTGTTGTGTTAACCCAGAGCTCAAACTAGTAACATACTAAATTTATCAAAATCCGTTTCGTAGTTTTTGCGTGAAAGATTAACAAATATACATCCATCCATCCTCACAAACGTTCATCCATCCATCCTCAAAAACTTTCACATTTTTGATAGTAGTAGGACTACTTGTATTAAATTTGTAATATACCAATGTATGTATGTGCTTTACGAATATGTAATAAGGTACATAGATTTCTGAAGCTCTATAAAATATACATTTTAGCGATTACTATTAAATAAATGTAATATCAATGATTAATTTATAAAGTGAAAATGTAGAGTTGTATAATGTCGTTCTTAGTATCGCAGTTTTATGTATCCTAAAATATTCAAAATTAAAAAAAATCAAAGTAGAGTAGTAAATTGGTAAAAAGTAAATGAATAATGATAGAAGCGAGGTAGGTGGTATTCGGTAAAGCGGGGCCCGCCGTACGAGCGGCGAGCGGTTATATAGAGATAGAGCGGGCATTCCGCAGCCGTAACGGTGAGTTATTTCGCGAGCGGCGGACGTGAATGGCCGGAGATGCAGCGCGCAGGCTGCAGTGCCCCTCCCGCCCCGGACCGCGACTGCCCCCCGCCGCATTCCGCGTCGCGCCGCTTGCGCAACCTCCGCGCCGCATTCCATTCATAGCGGCGCGCGACTCTGGCCCGCGCCCGCCTCGGCTTCCCGGAATGATCTAAACGAGCGCGGTTTTTTAAATTTTAGAGTGTTACGCCACATTTCTTCGTAAAGTTCACGGCGGTCGGCGCGGATTCCGCCGGACGTTGACCCGGCGCGGCTTTCTCCGCCTCGCCGGTCGCTATTGGAACGAATCTATTAATTGGAGAAACTCAGTTCACACATGAGTGTGGAAAGTGGACCGAGTTGAGTTCGTCGTCGTCGTCGAGAGTTTTGGACGGCCGGTCTGCATCCGAAGTACTCCGGAGGCCGCCCTCATCGGCCGGGATGAGGCGCCACGGCGAGACAGCAATGAGTACCGGACGATAAAATATAGTCGACGTCGATGCGAGTGTATGCGCTCGGCGTGTGATATTCACACGGGGGATTTCCGATATCCGATAGGCACGAATCGCGCTCGCGAGCGACTAGCGGTTCTCGAAGCGGCGGAAAATGGAGCGGCGGCGGGGCAGGAGCGGACTGCAGTGAGGGGCCGCGAGCGAGGAGGCTGCATTCCGCTCCTCCCCCCGCGCTCCACCGGAGAAATGTCACCAAACGACATTCCGAAATATTTGAAACGACCTTTATGGCGCGAAAGAAAGTGCGCGGGGGCGCCGGCGGGGTGCGGGCGGCGCGCGGCGCGGGTGTGCGGGGGACGCGCGCGACCGTGGGACAGCGGCGCGCGCGCCAGTCGCACGGCGCCCCCCCGCCCGCGCCGCGCCGCCCCCCGCATTCCAGCGCGCCTCCCTCCGAATTTATTCAGCCGCGACCCGACTGCGCTCGGATCAAAGCGCGCATAAAAAATAATAACATCGAGGATGTACACGTAAAATTACGGCGTTCATTATGAATTAATAGTCGAATACGTTACTTGTGAAACACCAATTAAATATGATATTAAAGTGGAACGAATCGCACAATCCAAGCTTTTATCGTAGTTATTCGTTTTTCTTACAATTTGTCCGAATCGTAGCACCATTAGATTTACGAGCACGAGTTACGACTCATGCACATAGATAGCTCTATGTGCCTACTTATGTTAGCCATAATTTTATGAACATTCGAAGAATTGAGAGAGCTCTACGGTATATCAATAAGCAGTAAGCGCATTAAGTAAGAAACGGTAAAGATTATGAATGAAGAATTAAGATTGGAAACAAATATGAGTTGCGGTAGTTTAACAATCAGTCGTCGATATAAACAAATTATATAACAAACATTACGTTATCGAAGTATCAGAACTTGATATGAGACGTTTTTAAAAAAATGTAGACACGAACACGGCGTCTAGACGTCTGACAGATGAAAGGCCAGGGTTGTCGAGTTTGCGAAATTAAACTTATGGGCAACTTGAACTTAATAAAAAATAGGAAAACGTAACACTTTCGATAAAACTTTTCCATCGTAACATGTCATGGTTATTTTTTATTCTTAAACTCTATTTTTGTAGAGTTTATATAGCAAATGCGCGCGAAAATTGTGACGTCAGCAAAACAAAAGCAAACGAAACTATCGCCCTCTCTCTGCGGGGTCCGCGAGGCGTGAGCACACCTGTCAAGTGGACCTACGATTAACTTGAAGCAAATGGTCCGAATTAATGACAGAATGACCTTCCTGACATCACTTTCTTGGAAAACCGAAAAAAATACTCTGGCCCTTTAGCCAAGATGCCATCGCTAATTACAATGACAAATATAGAATCTCCTATAGTTTAGAAATGCCAGGTGGGGGGGGGGGGGGGGGGGGGGCAACTTATAAACCAATTTCGAGGCCGATTACTCGAAAATTGTTGACTTTGTAAAATAGTCATGTATCAAACCTTGCCTTTTTTTTACCTATCGATACCCAACCCAACCCAACGATACCCACACGATGGGGTGGAATGAAAAAAAAAATCATCCCCACTTCACATGTATGGAGAGCCACCCCTAAAATATAAAATTATTATTATTTTATGATGTTAAAACCGAGATGTATATACAGTCTTTAATTATACCAAATTTCATCCATTTACATTCATAAATAAAGAAGCGCGGACAGACAGATAGACAGACAGACGCACGGACAGAGAGACACTATAAGGGTTCCTTAAGTACGGAAGTACGGGTAACTTAAGTTACGGAACCCTTAAAATGTATGGTATTGACATATCTCGCGCTAGGTCACTTCGCGCACGTTATGTTAATCCCAAATATTTTTAATTTCGAAGTTCGTAATTGTAATTACCGATGGCATGTTGGTTAAGCCCTCTGATGAAGTAACATTATAAAAACCTTAACGAAGTTAGACAACAATAAAATGTACGTCATGGACGTATTTCGTTGCTAAACCTCCCATACATTTTATTCGCTTCTAATTTCGCCTTCGTTCCGATATCGTTCTTGTCTAAGCTAAGCCCTTTGTTAAAATAAAAAATGAACGACGTGTATAATTGAAAAGACGTCACCGCGTTACAACGGCCGACGTCATTATGATGCAAGCCGTGATTCACGTCCACATTTAGACCGTATTATAGATTCAACAACCAAGACAATATTATAAAAGTGAACGGTAACGTCATGATGTATTTCCGTCAACCGTTAACTAGAACTGAAGTGGAGAAGTTCGCTAAGTTTTGAACTTCTGAAATTATGTGACGCAAGAATTCGATGTCTTCGCATAAGATCGAAATGTTGTGGACTTTCCAGGAGTACAGACAAAGAAACAATACCAAATATGCAAATATATATAAACATAATATAAGAAATGTAATGGAATTGTCATAATTTGATGTTATGTCATTTATCCCTTACATTTTATTCGGTCCTAACTTTGTTATTCTTTAGATATCATCGTCAATGTTGTATTATAAGCGCATAGACAAAGTACAATACTTTGTCTAAGCCCCATATCAAGTGACTATCGACTATTCCTCGGAGAAATTGGCACGGGGAGCGCTGGCGAGCAGAGGCGGCGCTTCGCAAATAGCCCGTGACGCGGCGGGCGCTGCACTTTGCGCGGTCATGCGCCCGCGCAGACCAGCCCTATTTAAGTCGCGGCGACGGCGGGGAATGTCGCGTCAACGACCGCGGCCGGAAGCGCGCTTCCAGCCCGGAAGCGCCGCCTTAAGGGATCATATTTATACGCCGGATATAGCAACCGGATACGTGGTGGGAAATGTGGGAAATTTCGATGCTTCCATGATTGACGAATTTCTTGAGAAGAACCATAAGTCTTGTTCAACCGACTTCCAAAAGGAGAGGAGGTTGTCAATTCGTGTGTATGTTTTTATTGTATGTATGTTACGCGATTACTCCGCCGTTTGTTGACCGATTTTCGAAATTCTTTTTTAATTTAAAGGGTTGACTTCCAAATAGGTTCCATTGTCACCAAATGATTGTCTCGGTAAAGGGATACATGGGGAATCGAGAGAAGTCCTCTAAATTTGTAGCGTCTTTAAAGTTTCTGTCCAAGACTGATTTAAATAGAAGTATAAGTGTAAGTCAAAAATAGACCTAATTTCCATCATTGTTATTGTATTTGGAATATTGTAACTAATAGTTAGAATAATATTTGTTATTTGTGAAATTATTAGTAAGTGTAGTAAGTATTATTAGTAAGTAAACTTTCTTGAATTTCTTCAAATGGCCTTAACTTTAAAATTTCAAAATATTTCGACTGTTCCACTTAACACAGACTAAAAGAAGGTGTATTCTTTATGATAAATTGCATTTTGCAATCAGAATGTAACAAAAATGTCGGGCCGAATTTGGGCTAATTTTCGTCCTTAGTTTGTAGAACGACCCATAAGCTGAAGAAATAAAACGATATCTCTAGTATTCCTCACAGCAATTAGTGTAAAAGCAAGAAGCGTCTCCGCTGAGTCGTGGCGCGCGATGAGCCGCGACGGCCACTGACGTCGCCGGTCGCCGGTCGCCAGTCGTCGGTCGCCCTTAGTACAATGACTGTTACTCCAATCGTTACCGTAATTGGTCAGCGTTCAGTGATCTATGTGGTATGCACGTGGTGCATTTGATACACGGTTTTATAATAAAATTAAGTAAAGGCGGTATTTTAAGGGAACGCCTGCAAAATGTTGTTAAACAGCGGCTGAGTATGGACTGTCATTGATTTAGAAATAAATAGAGAAATCAACTAAATAAAATAAACCTTATTGCCACGAATTAAGATTCATGCATAATTGCAAAATAGGTGAACATTTTGAGGAGACTTTTTATGCTTTTTCCAAACAAATTAATAATTTTGTTGTATTACTTATAAGCAAATTTTAAGGTATATATATATTATATTTCCTATCTTTAAGGTTTTTTTTTAAACAATTAAAATAAGCTACATAAGAGCAGAAAAATAATCTTAAACACGATCCTTTTGTTAAAAATTTTGGGGGGAAAAGGTTATGGAAAATTACTATATTATATATAGCTATAATAAAAATCATAATTTTTTTAAATATTATTTAAACAATTTTTAGATAAAGAAATACTATATTATACAACTGTTAGTTTCGTAGGATTTGGTTTCATTCGATCGCAAAATTGACCGAGAAACAGCCAATTCATGTCAAATTTGTAAACGAGTCCTTAAAGGTGAGAATAGTTTTTGAAATAGACCAAAACACAAGGGAATGCTTTTGCATTGGAAGCGAAAAATGCGTAGTATTACAAATTGTAGATTGTATATTGCTTTTATCTAGGTATTATAACAATTGTAGGATAAGTAATTATGTGATTTAAGCATTTAAAAAAACTGTTCATCGTGATTAACTTAAAAAAGGTAGAGTTATTAAAGATACTTATCTACTATCGTAAATAGAGTACGGGAAGTAGCGGTAGTTTTATTCAGTCGTCATGGCGGTAAGCTCGGGGCTCATTACAGGTAGAGTAGGTAGTCAGTAAGGGCGGAGATAAGGTACAGTCGGCAGAGATAACTTTAGCTCGAGATTAATACGAGCGGTATATAGCGGTAGAGGTGTGTACTGTCTGTGGACTCACCAATGACTGAAATCGATGTTGCTCTATATAGAGTGTCGCAGTGCCGTTCCTATAACCCCATTCCTATCGGCTTCGTTTACCACATACCTTTTGAAGACCGTCATCCAAATCCCTAGCAATTATACAGGCTTAGGCTTCCCTATGAAGGAGAACAAGTCTTTGCCACTGCTCTATATAGAGTATTGTGTATGTATTACCTGTATGATCTACAATATTTTTAGTAAATCAAAGAAGAAATTCTGACAAAAGATTCGTTAGGGCTATTAGAGATTCAGCAATGTTAGCTTCATTCGATAATATTTTTTTTTACTAACGACGAAATTAAAATCTTAGAATACTTTGTTAGAGTGTTTGGTTAGGGTATTTTGTTTTGTTTAGTGTTAGTGTTACGTAGTATAACTGAAAATTTAATAGAAAAATACTAGCATAAAACATTAAAAATAGTATAGAATAACAAAAAGACAGACAAACAAAATGTTAATTCATTCGCTCGTGACTTGGAAAGTTTATTCTTCGAACTAGCTGTTGTTTCGTTCGGAATGTTTATTATGTGCTATCAAATATCTATTTTTCTGATTATATCTATTAATGTGTATGCAAAAATGAACAGGTCAGCGAACTTTTTAATGTCACACCGTTTACGAGAATTCTGAATTTTATTTCATTTTTATGGAGACTAAAAATATTTCATTTATTTGCTATCTTTTAATTAAATTTTTATTTTTTATTCATAACACACCTCAAAATGTATAAAAAATCTGTATGAATAATTTCTATGACTTATTTTTAATAAGAACTTCAAACAACTTTGATCATTATAAAAAGTTAATTTCCAAGTAATTATAATAAAGTTCATTCACAAATGAATGTACTGATCGTTATCAAAACTGAACCACTAGTTAGGTAGCACGATTAATTGTAGTGTCTTGTACTTTACGATTGACTACGACAGCGCTACGACACCGCTACGACACCGCTACGACACTGCTACGACATCACTACGACTTGCTACGGAGGCTTTATCAAGCATCATTTTAAATTTTTATAGGAGTGAGAATAATTATTTTATGATTTTCTACATTTTATTCAAGCCGTTATCAGTGTCTACTACATGTGTCTTAAAGATCGTATTAAAACACATATGACTAAACGATGATTAAATATCTTGAAAATTATTATTAATATGTGATAAACTCGAAATTTGTCATAGATTTTGCCTTTATTATCTTAGATATTGTGTCTATTAAATCATTTCGCCTGTTAGTAAGTACTAGGTAATAACCATTTTGTACCTCATTATAAATATTATATAGATACAATCTACATACAACGAGTATTTGATAAATATTATCAGTTTTCACCTTTTGAACAAAAAATATATGGGAATGTCTTTTGGTCCCTTCTCCCCGGTTCTTGCGGTTTTTATCGGTATATTAGTCGGTAGATAATGCAAATGTTTTAACCAACCAAAAGCGCTATTGAATAGATAAACTACCGACAAAAAACCTCAGAAATCGGTCATTATACCCGCTACACACGTAACGTTTTGTCGTAACGATTAAACGGTGCAAGCCGAACCGTGCAGTTTTATTGATCGTGTGTACTGTGTATGGCAAATCGTAGCGAATTATTGTATCGATTTGAAATACACACGATCGATGAAATTTCACAGTTTGGCTTACAGCGTTAAATCGTTACTGTAAAACGGTATGTGTGTAGCGGGCATTAGTAAACGCTTCCACTTTGTTCCCAAATCTAAACTAATGTTTTAAAGAGGAAAAGGGACGGGACATATGCTACTTTTTGTGTCGCGGAGAAAATGTACGTTTCCTGCGGGATTTACTTTCGCGCGTAAAAGGTCGCGGGAAACTTCTAGTAAAATTATATGCCGAGTTGTAGTTTTGATTACTCCATAACATTTAACATAACATTTTTCTACAGCTCATCGTGTTACCGTATTGTTCCCGCGCGGAATGCACCGCGAAGTGGCGGGTCCGTTCTCTACATTGCACGGCGACTCCGGTAACAACAATATCGGTTACACTCGTGTATACAACATACATACATATACGACGAAGTGTCGTAGGCATGTTACACAGCGGCAAAGAATATATATTTCTAACTTAGATAGCCGTAATTCGATAGACCCACACGATTGACAGCTCGCAGCTATGTGTGCGTAGCTAGACGTATGCCGGGGGTGCGCGCGGCGAGCGGGGCGTGAGTTTTTTCCAGTCAGGACTTTCATTCACGGGCCTGACCGCTGGTCGTTTTGTGTAATGACAATATAATTTCATAATATTTATGATAGATATGTCTGACGTTTAAAATTATGTCGGTGTCAACCTTAGGCTTACGTCAACATGGCTGACATTCTCCCGTGCTCGAGCTGTCATTTGTAGAGTGTCGCCCCTGTGATAGCGGGTTATTAGAATGTAATCGGTCCTACAGGCCACTGAAAGTTCGCTCGTGCCTTCAGACTGAATAAAAAGTGAAGAAAGAGTTCTGCGAACCGCACAGTGGGACCGTAAACTACGCCTCGCCGTGTAATTACCAGTGTCACGCACACACATGTACCGAAACTACGCTTTACCTTTTAAAGCGAGCTGTCGTGGTGTATGGTTTTTTATGTATGTAGTGGGTAGCTAGTATACAAATCAAATTTAATAAAAAATCGACCTCAGTTTTTGTTTGACAAAGCTGTCTATCTTAACTTTTATATTTGGTCTGATCTCGTACCAAAAACTTTAAAAGAAATGCGGCTCAAGTGGTCGTTAAAATTTAGAGCGAAACCTACATTATAAATTCTATCAGTAGTTCTGGAGACCAAAAGGCAAAAACTGTTCTTTCGTCGGGCGAACAAATTTTAAAATACAGATAAGTAAATGATTATTTAATAGAAGTAATACATAAATAATTGTTATACACATGTGGTAGATATATGTAAACGGCTAAAGGTCTATTTAAAAATATATATTGCTCCTAACGGTAAGTTCAGACCAAAATGCAAAAAAATGATTTTAGACGGGCAAGAAGAAAATAAATATATACAGAACAATGATAAATACATCTTTTTAATAATAGTTAATGATATTTATTGAACACTTCCCTACCGGTTCGCTGTAAACAATATATACCAAACTACTTGATATTTTGTAAGCAAACTTACCTACCGTGTACTCTGTTACTAGATAATTAGCCTTAGTATATTCTATCTATTTGGCTTTTAAAACTATTTTTAGTTAGACATGAAATAAAGCAATTTACAAACGAACATATATACAAGATACGCGCGAAAAACAAAACCCTTCTTGGCATTCGGGTAAAAATAGCTTTAAAGTTTGTCAGTTTTTGGTACACGTTCTATGGTCATAATGCATACCTAATTTTAAAATATATACTCATATAAATTTTTAGAAGTTAATATTTACAGAGTATCTGTAAAGGTTAATTTCTAAAAAGAATTTACGGAAAATCAAAACGAAAATTACATTTGGTTCGATCCTAATTACTATCAGTTCTCGAATTTATAAAACGCTTCTGTTTTTGGCTAGCTACTCTATGAACGAAAAGTGTTTGTTTTTTAAATGTTCGGAATAAATTGCGTATGACATCGTTAGTTTTGAGGCCGGCGGCAGAGGTCGCGTCTAGGACCTACATTATCCCTCGGCGCCGCATGCTAATGCCGACCCGTCGCGTCGCCCCGAACGTGGACTTTATTACACGGACGCATGACCGAGTTTCGCGTGGCACGGTTAGGCAGATATCGGCTAATCTTTTTCGTTTTTTGTATTGGATGAGGAATAGTTTCAGTAGGGCTGTCGCAAGGGTTTTGTACACGCAATCACTAGAATTACGTAACTATACACTTGAATTAAGGTGAATACCTACATCAAACAAGCGTACCTACGCTTTCAATAGGAGAGAAGGTACAAGGCCGAAACTAAAATACTCTATTTAGAAATCAGATCAAGATAATGCTATTAGTAATTACTCAACAGCAAGTAGCTACTTTTACATCGCCACATTAGTATCTCAGTCCATATATTTCGCAATTACCACGAATACTATGAACAGCAAGGACTATTTTCATGCACACATTTTCAGTAAATATTAGTTTTTCAAATATACCTATTATAAGCACGTGACAGCCCTAGGAGGAGGTGTCGTATGCGGTAAAGAGGTGAAGGTCCCCCCGGCGCCTACCTGACGTCCAGTTATCATTCCGCCTGTACTCGAATGTAGATCAAGGCGCAAACACTCGCGTGACGTCACCCACCCAAATCGTTTACAAACAAAACTCACTGTTCGATTTCAAATTGACTTTGTTTTTAAATGAGTTCTGAATTTGACATATTTTGTTATTTCTTGCGTCGTGGCCTTACGATTTTGCACAAAGATAATCTAAATATAGAATTGCACATTGATATAAAGCTTCAAAACATAATTTCGCAGATAAAACCCATAACGAGCCCGAGTTTATTGCAATATCCGAGATTAACACATTACTTTAATCTATAAAAGTCTAGGTGGGCCAAGTCCACAATAAAAACATTGGGCTATATATTACAAGTTGCGTAAAACTTCGTATAAAATAATCTCTAAGAATCTCTTAAATATCATTCTCACCTACTTTTGGATAACGGTCTTGAATATTTATGTGAGATTAGTATTCTATGAGTGTTAAAAAAAACTGTTTATTTCTTTTTTATGAATGATATACCTATACCTATCCTTTTCATTCATGCTGACCTTTATTTTAGAAAATTAAAATAATTGCGAAATGTATTTAAATTGGATTTAAATTCAAGACTCGTAAAACGCGATGAGAATTTTTATATTTAAGAAAAAAAAAATAGGACACATAGACAAAAAGGATCTTAAAGTAGGTGGATTAAATGGTAGTAGATGTTTTTCTAATAATACCTAATTAATTCAATAAAATTGACACTTTCCTACGAGTACCTACTTCTTGCGAAAATTATATTAAAAGAGTTTTTCTATTGTACGATTTAAAAAACGGTACCAAAAGGTTTTCTTTCGCGCACTAATATATGTATTTTTGTGGATTCTAAATATATACTGTATGTACAGCGGCGCGCGAGATGCGGGGCTCAGTTTAGGTGCGAAGGTCAATGACCGATAAGGTCCGCGCGACCTCCTTCCCTCACGCCTTATCACACGGGCCTTATCTCGATATATTACCTAATATTCCCCTTTTTTAGATTTTCAATAAAATAATTAAGCCATCAGCTTGAAAGAAATCGTTGCGAAGCATAATATATCTATTCATATTAACCTAGACTTAACTATTATAGAAGTTACGTGAAAATTATTTCACTAATGAATTTTTACCACATAAGATATTCAATTTCAGAAACTTTTCTACAGCACTGAAAAGATCTTTGTAGAGGAGATATAATTGTTTATTCTGTCGTAACATATTAATAAAAAATATTCAAAAAATCTTAAATGAAAAGTGGCAACCCTAATACGAATAATAAATATTTTTTATAAATTTAACAATTTAAAAAATAATATGTTACATTTTTTCGTTTTCATTTTATTTTACTACCTTTTATGGATTTACGTTTGGAATTTTATGGTGGTTATAATTTGCCAACGTTTTACTAAAGAATTTCGACATGCTGCGAAATTTATGAAAGTATTAATCTATAAATATTTATCTTGATACTTTCATAAATAAAAAATTTATTTTAATCACAAAATAAAAATTTTACGTAATACTTACAAAACGTTGCCACATTCAAGATTAATTTTCGGGTGTTATAGACACAATATAGGTGTCGCCCCAGTAGGTGGCGCCACCGGCGCGGTAAGGTGCACATTATCGCGCTATTGTTCCCGCCGACAAATTTATTACTTCCTTTTGCCCTCAATAAGGGCCCGTGACCTGAGCACCTATTCCTAAACAAGGCAAATACAAATATTTTCGTATTACCCACCTACGAGCTACATAATTTATGAAAGGAGTGGAAAAATGCTATTAACCCACGCGATGTAGTGTATGAAATACATATTTGTCTATTTTTTATATTTTGGAAGTGAACAAAGCGTAATAATAAACTCACCTCGATTTGTGCTGTTTTTGCTGGGTTCAATTTCAATGATGCTTTACTGCAAAACCTCTTTGAAACCCTGAAATTTATTAATTGATAAGTTAATATCATGTTGATGACGAAAAAAATAATATTAAATTGCATTGCACTATATGAGCTACACTAAGGTATTGAAAATAAGATACACCTTCTTCAAAACACCTACCTATATATACCTATATACCTATATACCTTTCATCTATACTATTTGCCTACAAATAACAGGGCAGTAAAACATAATATTTACTAAAAGTTATTTTAGACATTTTTTTTAAATTGGTCCTAACGCGCGGCGGACCACGTACAAAGAATTTTTTCTTTACCGAGAATTCGACAGGATATTGGTATTGATGGAGTTTTTGTAATAACTGTTACGAGTTCTGGAAATTTTATTTTCTAACTGAGATAAGGTTTCTGGAAATTTTATCTTTACTAGATACATTTTGTGAAAGCTAATGAAAATGATTGACATTTGAAAAAAAAAATGGGCATATTATATTATGTTATACGCCCATGCCCGACAAATATTAATATTTTTTTTTACATCTTGGAGTTTATTTTTTAACAAAATTAAGTACTTTTAAAATATATCTTTCTGAACAACGCAATGAATATTATAAAATTATATTTAAATTAGTGACAAATATAATATACTTAGATAAAATTATATTTAAAAATATTTTAAATAATTTTTATACTTATGGCAGTATATAAGTCCATGAAACTAACCTAGTACCTACTAGCTTAGTTTTAGGGACTTAACATAGCAAAATATTTGGTTGTAAAATCGGACTTTTATCATTATATACCTATGCGACAAAAAGCGACTGTATGTTTGGATTGTCCATTGCAGTGTACGTTATCTATGATGGCTGACGACACGCGGCGCTGTACAGCGTCGCGGAGGTGCGGGAGGAATGTGCCGTAACGGTCCCCGCCACATTCCCAGGCTCGGTCGCCGCTCTCGCCCGAGATAGCACATTCAAAAACCCAATAAGCCGTTTCCTTGAAACCCTCACAAGAGAACCGCTCCTGTGAAAAAAATGACCGAAACCGAACAAAAAAACGCCCGTGAATAAGGCGGGAGCGCGAAATAAGAATGGCCACGGTTCTGAGAAGGCTCGGCGCCGGTGCAGTCTTTACAACCTTTATAATGATCGTTTTTTGTACCCTTATTGGCTTATCGTAGGGCGAGGAATGACGTGTGAAGCGAACGCTTCCCAGCATCCCTTCTATTTATTTGTAAGCTATCTAATAGAATTGGGTCAGAGGACTTGTTAGGAGTCTCAAAAATATGTTTACACTCATAATGGGTTCCAAAAATGTAAGTATTAAAGGATTCTAAAATAGCGTTAATTTTGTTTAACACATCTTAGTATTCAAACATCTATAATAATTATTACATTACTACTTAATCCAAAGACCCCATTACTTGCATCAGACAAAAACCCATGTACGCGCTACGTTCGACGGAAATTGACAATCACAGATTATGCGTGAACGGAAACGACGCAACATTTTCAATACGATTATAGAATTACGATGCCTCTTATTCTACTTATAGATTCTGGTATCCGACCTGTCAAAACCGTAATTTAAAAAATCCAATAAACTGTTTGGGCAGCGTGTGAAACAAATTTTGTGTTAAGGTCGAACAGTTTGCCCGTTTTGGGTGTATCCATCCCACACTGGGCTATAACAGGTGCTTGGCCCATATCGCAGAGGATGTGTTTGTAGGAGGATGTAGGAAACGTCAATGAGAGCGGCGCCTACGCCGCGCCAGAGGAAGCGGAGGCGCTGTGTTTCGTTATGTCGTAGGCGGCAGACCGAATACTATGTCCCTTTATGAATGGATGACGAAAGGGAAAAACATTCAACATACGACAAACCAATGAGTGTCCCAAAAGAGGAATTACTTGACTAATCGTCCACATTAATGGATAAGATCAAAGGGAAAAAAATCATGCGGGTATGCGTTGGCAGAAGGATATTTTGTGGCTTTGAGATAATGCATTTCGATTGTGGAACTCGAATAAGGAAAATGTAAAATGGGTGTATTATTTGGCAAAAGGGTAATTAGAACCTTTGTTCACGGGAAGCTTTAAATGTTGTCCCTAAGGATCAGGACTGAGTTGTATTCCGCTGTTGTGAAATGATAGCGGTTCAGGATAGTATGTATCAAAGGTTAGTGGTTCGCGAAGGGCGAGATCGCGTCAGATGTGAGTCACTGTCCACGCTCGTGTGACGTCACTTCAGCTGACTCACTCCTCTCAATTATTCCACTAGGGCTGACGTATTTTGACGAATAACTGACTTATTTGATTTTGGAAAACAATGACCTGACATAGACCTGACAATTTAATGGTGAAAAACTTATTGCTGATATGAATCAGACAAAAATCAGTCATTAAAGCAGCCACTGATTAACCAAAATTTGTCAAAAAATTTAACTGTCGCAACAAAGTCTTCAGAAAGCTTCCTGATGTTTTTCAAAAAGATAAGAAAAATTAAAAAAAAATTGAAAATATTGGTAACTAATGGGCTTTATCTAGTGACAAAAACTCGATTAGAAGTGACATAAAAATAACAAATTAGCCTTATTACCTCTTGAAAAATAGAGAAAATTAATTATTTGTTGTGTTATTTGTTCACAATTATCATAAAACTGGTTTAAACTTATAACATTTTTAATACTTTTATAAATATCTATTACATTTATACTATTTTAGTCATTCCAAAATGGAAATAATGTATTGTCCATTTTGTAACTTTTGCTGACAGGAAAATATTATTGAAATAAAAAAAAATACATTTTATGTATTTTTGATAGTGTAGAGTTTTTAGAGACACATTTTATCATATTTTTTTAACATAATTTGTTTTGCAATTTATCTTTTCTAAATATATTTTAAGATTTATAGGTGCGCCAATTACAAAATGTCAGTTTCACAGCTACTAAATTGTGACAAAATGGAAAAGATCTGTCATAATATTTAAAAATTAGAATTTATTTATTTAATGACTTCCTTTTTATCGCAACCAAATAAAAAATTTGAACAAATTCATGGCACAATATTATTAGAATAGGCGTTTCTCTGTATATTTTGGTATAAGTATATGGTACACCATATTATTGGGTATAAGATTAGGTCACGATGACTGACTGACTGATGGCCTGACTTACGCTGTGCGTTAAAATTACCTAATTAAATAAAGAATAAAAAAAAATGACATCCTTAATTGATGGCTTGATTTTTTACTTTTTTCACAACTCAAGTGAAACGTTAATAAAGTTATATGGGACAACGGCATATAATTGATGAATGAATGAATGAATGAATGATAATTAAATAATGTAATGATAGTACCTCACTTCTACATTCAGTAGGTAGGTACGTACCTATTTGTGAAATTGTTACATGTCAATTCTAATAAGTCCATGTATTTGTTAATAGATTTTTGATAAAACAATTTAAAAGCAAATAAAAGAGAGAAATAGACAGTATTTTATTAGGTTCGATTAGGTTAATATTTCTATCTAATGATTTTGCAGTTTTATAATTTCTCATTCATTGTATTGGAAATAATTTATTTCCATTTAGAAATTAGGATCATTTGGTACTTTCTAGCAAAACATGACATTTAGTTATTTTAAAAAATAAGTTGCAAAATTTATTTTTGAGAGTAGGTTAATATTGTTAAGCATTAACTAGGTAAATAGAATGCCAAGACGGAGTGGCGATGCGCAGGCGCAGCGCCAGCGGATATGGCGGATATGGCGGATATGGCGCAACGTCACAGCCAGCCGTGACGTAGGTATGCGGACAGCCTCCGACGCACCACCTACTGTACTATGTACCTACAGCTATCCACCTACGCACCATATCACCACACAAACTCATTGGTCCGAATTTATCAGATACTTGATAGGCGAAATTTTAGTCACTAAGATAATTTAGATTGAAAATGTGGAGGCCACAAAGTATCTAGGTATTTGCGTAGTTTTAAAAACGAAAGATGATTGTAAACTTGTCTAATATCATTCGTATACCTAAAGTCATTCATGAATTTATTTTTGGCGGATCAAAAGAATGCCCATATTTTTTTTATCCTAAATTGACGGTAGGTACTTCAAAAAAAACGATTATTAATTAGCTTACAAATATTCTGTTACATACTGTTCGATAGTTTTTTTTCATGTTCAAAATAAAAATAAACCTCTAATCTTACTGTCCTAGATGTAACATTCCATGATTAACAACTGATAATCACAATGTCGTTTCACTAGTACACATTCACACATCGTCCACAGGGTGCGGGGCGCGGCGGACGGCACTCGCGCGCCCGGCCGGTCCCGCATGTCCGGCGCGGCCGGCCGGGGTGCGCCGGAGACATGGATATTCCGAGACGCGTGGGTCACGAGTGAGCGGCGACAGAGCCGCACACGGCGTGAATGGAGCGACCGACATTTTATGAATCGAGAGCCGTCGCTCATTGACCTGAACGGAGCTGCGACAAGCCGGCGCGGGCGCAACGGGGGCCGCCGGTTCCGGCGCCGGCGGAAGTGACGTTCCCAGCGAACATGGCGGCGCGCGCAGGAAGTGCGCAGCTTACCTATCGGGACGTCCGAGCTGACGGCGCGACGGCCACGGCTCTACTCGAAACGTAAAAGACACGCGGGCCCCTGGGCGGCACCGGCGCTCGCGAAAGTGCGCGTGATCACTATACTTGCGAATAAATTATTTGCACTCTCCAAGTATTTGCAATCTATAAATATTCGTGTGTACCATGGAGCCCGGCCGCGAAGAAGCACGGACACACACGCGATCCGCTTCCCCGCCGCGGGGAGACTGATGAGGGCAGTCCGCGCCGGCGCCGGCGGAGGCTCCGGCGCACGCGCGCACCGCCTGCCGTCCCTCTCCCGGACGGCACGGCCCCGCGGGCGCGAGTGAGACCACGGTACTTGATTATCACAGCGCCGACTCGTGAACACCAATAGATCGAGGAGTAGGGACAAAATATTCGACCTTCACTTTACGTGCACGCATACGAGCGCACGGTGTACGGACACGCGCACACATGCGCGTGCGCCTCGCGAATTGCTCGCTCGTCGCAGCGCCGCCGCCGTCGTGCTACTTTTGTCAATTTTTCCAGAAAACTGACATGCAGCGTCGTCGTGGGCGAATCGCGCCCACGCCACGTGGCTGCTCCCCTTCTATTTAGCGCGATACTCGTACTACAAAAAAACCAAAATTTCATTATTTTCCTAAAATGAAATATTTACGTTTAACAAATTTAAGCAGTGTCATATTCAGTTTCGGTCAGTTTTCCGTTAATGCGAGAACAGATAAAAATTTTTAAACTTTTAATATAAGAAAATTAATTGTTACATATTATATTATCTTTTACATTTAAATAAAATTGCATTGTCTCACTTTTGTTAATTATTATCTAATTCGATGCGGCTCACCAATGACCACATAGCTAGGTACTCCAATGTCACAACGAACAAGTAATTTAAATCAATTATTACCTACGTATTTGTGGAGACAATAAAAAAAAACAGCAAATAAACAAATGAAACAAAATACACTTAATATGGTGTTACGTAGTGCTAGTTCATATTTCTGGCGCCGACTCACGGGTCATACACCGATCTAGAAAATTCCGTCTATGTAATTACATAATGTAACAATATAAAACCTATTGTAAAATGTTTTATTAATCACTGAACGAAACATAACCACAAAGTTTTGAATTTTTAACTCATTAAATTGTAACTAAACATCAACAAAGCATAAGGGACGCTTTCTACCTACCCTCCTCTTTAGATTTTGGCCCAAAATTATTGTCAACTGATTTATAAGCGTTTTGTCAATAATATTGATAAAAAGTTTTTTTTAATTGTTTTAATTGTACTTTTACAAAATATAAATGGAATATTATAATATGTTGGCTCACTCTCTAACTATAAAAATATGTATTTTATGTTAGTAAACTTCCTAAAACAACAAATTATAAATTTTTTTGCTTTTTATACCTACCTGTACCGGTGGGTACCTACAATTTGCACAATATCATACAATAATTTAACAATTTTTTACTTTTATAAAAAAAATATTAAAAGTCAGATAGGTACCGATAAGGTTTTGTTATTTTTTTAAATATTAACATTTAAAATTAATTAAGTTATTCAAACTGAAGACAAATTCTCAATTAAGAAAAAAAAACAGTAATTATACCTAGTTTCAGATTCAGATAACTAGTTGTTTTTTTTTAAATTTTAAATATTTCTTTTTATCGTGAAATGTATAAAATATAAAAACACAATTAAATTTTAATTACAAAAAATACTAAAATAAATAACTATCAAAAGACTGTAGGTAATAGTTCAAAATATCACATTAGATTTCACATTTTCCTTGTTATCTAATGAATAAAAAAACTTTTTTAAATTTAATTATATATAGGTAGTATCGTTAGTAAATATTTTTTTAAATTATTTAAAACAACAAAAATATATATTTAAGAAGCTAAAAACTATGCTTTGCAGCGATTTGCATGACTTCAGACGCGCTACTCGAAAGCGTCCATCGATAGCGTGATTTTTGTAAAATATGTTAAAAAATATAATTTTTTTTGACAAGTACGTGTAGGCGCTGAGTTTGTGAGAGGGTAGAAGTAAAAAAAACCCGTCAAAATTGCACACAAGTGTTGCCATACGCGAGCGCAACTTTGCAGGTCGAGCGCCGACGCACATACATTTGCTGCCATTTGTCTGTCGGCCCCGTTAAAATTTCAAATTTGGAAAATTGATTTTTAGTCCCCGTTTCGTTTATAACTTTAATGCGATAAATTAAATTAACAATAAAAAGCAACAGAATTGCCTTTTTTTATTGAAATAAAAAAAAAAATGCGCGCAAGTTCCGCGGATGTTGCGTCGAAATTTCAACGATTTTTGTCTTTTTTTTTAACTGAAACTACATGAAATAATACTTATATGAAATACCTACACGTTTTAAACATCATAATATATTTTATATTGGGGCGTGAAAGGAGTCCGACACGCGGCCTTATCGCGGCGGTATCTAATCTGCGTCTCGTACTGTACGATAGGCGAATTGGTTTCAAGCGAATTTTACCAATGGCACTGTTGAAGTCGAAATATTTTTTTTTTAGATGTTAACTATGAAACCCTTGAGCTTAATTGTAACATAAAAGTTGATATTTTTAATTAAAATGTTTTTAAGCTCTTGCCCCTTGAAGGTAGAAGTTTTTATTTCATTGGCTTTTACACACACACTAGGTGTGTGTGTAAAAGTCAATCAAATACCTACCTAATGGTACTATGACACTCATATAAATCACTTAATGTTAGTTTTTATCAGCTAAATTAGAATTGGGTCAAATTAGTATTTTTAAGTTTAATTTTTACACAAAAATATGTGAACTACCACCTAATTGGATTAAAATATTACTAGGTATATTAAATAAGGATAGGTACATAGGTATGGACTATGTACGTACTAGCGAACAAGTTGCCGCTTGACGAGACAAAAGATGAAAATTGCTTAACAGCGCCGTTGAATGGTTCGCACGCACATGATTTAACGGCGTTCAACGTAGTTTAACCACGTCTGCAGTCGTTGCGGTCAAAGGAAAATGTTTAGGACCTGGTCGAGCAAGAAATCTGTCGATATCGCGTTACGTACCTACCTTGTTAGGCATTGTATCTACCAAAAATATTTAGAAAATAAGATTTATTTCATACTTCTATGTGTATTTTATACTTTGGAAGTCGGTTTAATTTCTTGTTTAAAAATAAGAATTTAATCCTTTTTAGTCATAATTATTTGTTAAGTATATTATTGTTCCATTGGAGTATTCTAACTCCAAATAATATTATATTATATAAAAAAAACAATCTGGCCTCAAAGGACGCAAGAAGAGATTATGTCCCCCTCATTATAGTGAGCCAAACGTAACAGGGCTGGTGTCGTAATTCAATTTACTGTGATCGTCAATCACCGTGGCGTAGAAGTATTAGTCTGCCCCCACCTAAACGTGTTTTTATGCGGGCAACCCTACGGCCGCTCGTATTACCTAATGTTTATCTATGAAAACGATTTTTAACAATATTAATCTTCTTTTCTTAAATATAATAATCAAAATTTAAAATATTTTACCCGACTACCCAAATATAATCGGGCCAGTAGGTAGTTAAGACGCTACGATACAACAAACAAACCTAAACAAAGCTCCAGAACGGCTGGAGCGATTTGGCTAATTTTGATCTTGAAACAATTGTAGAAGTTAAGGGAAGGTTTAAACGGTGAGAGATATTGGTTAAAATTGCGGGGAAAATTATAAAAACGACGATTGAATTTTCCCATAACTATTCGTTGTGTTCAATTTGTCACTTGACAGAACGACGTGTGTCGAGCTAACTAGTATGTATTTAATTAATAATGATAATGGCTATGATTTTATAGGTACCAAATACTTATTAGGTACCTAGGTACCTTCTACCTACCATAAAGTAGGGGGGTAGTCGGGGGAACCGTTTACTGTAGACCGTATAGAATAAGTATACGGTAAGGTAAAAATGTACTTTTGTCCTTCTGTCTATAAACTTGGCCCCCTATCGTCTTTCCCCCTTTAGTTTTTAAAGCATACAGTAACTTTTATTGAACACTTTAACTGTGTAAGCCCTAATTTTAAGTGCACGCATAGTGGAATTATAATGAAAGCAGATTTTAGAAATTTACGAAGAAGCCACCTACCTTGGCAGCCCAAACTTCTACGAGAGGTGGCCCCGTGGTCGAAATTCGCCCACAATTCAAATATTCATATAAATTTTCAGTTTTGCAAGTTGTTTTGTCTCTTAGATGGAAAAAATAGAATATGTAGATGTTGTGACGTATTGACAATCTGGTGAAATCGAATTGGTATCTAACGATCTGAGGGTAGTATGTGTTAAAAATCTGAGCTAGTGTGCGTTGTTTTATTTAATTTAATTTAATGTATTTCTGAGCATTATTGAAAAAAATTCTTCTTCTGCACACCTTCCTCCGTAATAATTAAAAAGATCTGAATTACCTTACATAACGTTATTCTTGAATATTTATTTACTTTTTAGCTCAACGCTTCTTTTCACACCTAACGTTTTTAACACTTTTTATATTTTTTTCATAATTAATCAACATTGAATTTAACCTTCAAGTGCAAGTACCTACAAGGTACCTGAAAGCAGGAAAACTTCTGAGGGGGGGGGGGGGGGAGACGTCTAACCTCGGGTTTTGAAATGGACCAGGAATCGAGCAGCCAGATCACCTGACGTTAAGCGATTACCGCCGTCCATGGATACTCTCAACACTTGCAACTCTTCTGGTGCCTCCGCGGCGACTCATTCACTCGGCGAAATACAACTCAAGCGTTATTTCACGCCGGTTTTTTGTAAGCCCGTGGTTTATTATCCAGCCGAGCCATCCCATTTGTGCCGAAGCATGGCTCCAACGTATAATCCTGTCCTATAGCCTACCTATTTCTTATACTACGAAATAACTTCACAGAGTTCTTTTGAATAACAATCAGTGAACTAAAAATCGAAATATCATAACATCAAAAGATAAGTATGAAATATATACTTATGTAAACCTAATTATGTGATACTTTAGTATATTACCTGGACAGCTAGCGAATGTTACTATTTAAATATTATGGAGTCGGGTGCATCTTCGGTACCTATCTTATCTAGCGGGCCGCGGGGCCGGGGTACTGTGGTAGTATACGTCTAGCGCTCCTCTCGCGCGTGACGCCGGGGTCAACGGCCGCAGGGCCGATCGCTTTCTTGTCATTCACACATTACGCGAACCCGTAACGTAACTACTGTCCCCATGTACGGCGTACGCGACACAGCCCTAGCACGTGCAGGCCCTTCTATTTGTAAACCGGCGCCGAGGGCGCATTCCTAGCGTGCCGCGCTCGCGCATCCCGACCGCCTCTTCCGTACCATTACCGCTGCACCTAACGGCTCCCGCGCCGTCCTCTCACATCTGGAGCAGTGGACGGAATGCCGCTCGATGCGACCTTCTACCGCCGTTCCAAACATTCGCTCGATTCTCGAGTCCGGGCGAGGCTGCCGTCCGATACGATTATGGGCATCTCGATAGAAATGTCAAACGTATTGTTACAAGGACGGATGCTGGACGACGATGACCTATTTCACTTCCCTGACGGACCGTTGACATAACTACGTCACAAATAGGTCCCTTTTTAGATATCCTCATGACGAAACGCAGTAGTATTTTAAAAGTCCAGCTCTCTGACCCAATAATGAGGAATCTAAATTAAGCCGCGTGCTTCGCATCAACTCCAACGTACTTACGTTCAATAAATTTTATCAGGAGTGCGCTCCTGCTCTATATTTTTCATGAGCATTCTTCAAAGTAATCTACAAATAAGACTTAATGGTGAGCATTGATAATAAGGTGTACCAAAGTACAGTTCCTGCATTCCAACGAATGGTGAGAGGGCGCCTGCACGTGGGGGGAGGCGCGGGGAGCGCGGGGAGCGCGGGAAGAGGGGAGGGCATGCATGCCTGCGCGTCCGCCGCTACGACACTACTCCTAATAATCGTTACAACAGACTCGAACAGGTGTCCACTTCACTACAATTTTCGTCACAAGTGACAAGGGGCATACTAAGTAGAATTAATAGCCGATTGAAAGTGGCCATTAGCATAATATATTCATATTTTAAACGGTTTAACGCTAAAAAAAATCAATTATCGCCTAGTGCTATTTTATTTTTTCTATAATGTGATGAATGAGTTCTACATAATAGGGAATAGGACTGGTTTCTCGTCATAGCTGGGTTGATGGTTGTGAACCGTTTGAAACAAGTAGATTTGAGCTAGAAAGGGCTTAAGAACCTTAATTTTTTTATAGTACGAAAGAAACTGACGATGACTTGAATGACAGAACAAACTATTTGGAATCATCAACTTATCTTTTTAATATTATAAATCCCCACTCCCCACTGACTGACTGACATAATTTCCCCCACATCACAAAATATGCATATAAAAAACGATGTGTTACAAAATGGAATCATGTTAGGAGACTGGTGCCCTAACTAGGTTGCCCTGTGTTAAGGGGTCACCAGGAATTAACCCCCTTGGAATTGGACAAAAAATTAACAATTTGACATCACTTCAGAAAACTAAAGGTTGAGAGAGTGGTGTGTGTGTGTATAAAAGAGAGAGAAAGCATGCGCGATATAATCAGTTTAGGTATATATTAGGTGTAATTATTAATTAATATGAGTACTTTATTCTTATATATGATTCGTTCTAATTATATTACTAGGGAGTATAAGTCACAGCTTAAAAAAAAGTAAATTATGTTGTTTATGTTCCTTTCCAAAAGATTTTCAGTCTCATCATAATTTAAAGATATAGCCAATTTATTTAAATATTTTTAACTTTATAATTAGTTAAAGGATAAATATATATATATTTTTATTTAATGTATTTTATAGTTTTGCACCTAAGTATGGAAGAGGAGAATCTTCGTGCAAAGAATGTGTTAGTTGATGGAACAGTACAGACTTGATAGTGCCTTCTCTGAAATATTACAGGATTATGTTGGTCATAGGGAATATTCCAATGTGTAAACATGATGGACGAGAGCACAAAAAGTTGCCGAACTGTAAGGACATTACAATACTCATATAGGTCCTTAGTGGCAGTTTAAAGAGGTTTAAAAAAGGAAATTTTAAGTAAGCCTTTGCGCCCTTTTGACATTAATTATATGAGTTTAAGCTGCTCCTCCCCATCAGGTTACACCATACAATATAATAGATTAACAGAGACAAGTATACACATATTTAATCACATAATTATTTGCTACATATCGAAGGCGTTTAAATATATAAGTGAGACGAGGAATTTTGCCGGTCAGTTAATTTATATGGAATTGTTTCTCTTTTATAGGTCTACAAAAATGTCCACGATGCCATATTAGATATGTATCTTTTAAGAATAGGTTACTTTACCCATTCTAAGTTTTAAAAAATGATCAGAAATAATGTGGTATTTTCAGAAGCTATTTAGACGGATACGATTTAATTATCCTTATCTAGGAGATTATATCTAGGAGATATCTGTCCGGTCTGTCAGAGTCTGCTATGAGAGAGAGTTGAGTTCCCCGAATACCAAGCCTCTCCAAGAGTTCCAAAAGTTTGGAAAAAGAGACTTTTCACCACTATCCAGTTTGCCAGCAACAAATTCGACAAATAGTTTAACAGCGTCCTCAGCTGATCTTTTACGTCTAAAACCCGAATTGGTTATCAGATAGTAAATTGTTTTTTCTAGGTACAACATCAGTCTTGTGTTAATTATTTTTTCAAACACCTTCGACAGTGGTGAAAGAATTGATATTGGGCGATAGTTGTTGACACAGTCTCTTCTACCATCCTTGTGAATGGGAACAATGACGGATTTCTTAAATACAACAGGAAACACGCCATCTCCCAAGCACTGGTTAAATAGTTGAGTATGTGGAGCAACAATACATTCTCTTACGCATTTAAAAACCTTTGTTGAAGTTCCATCCCATCCCGGCCCAGAATCGTCTTTGAGATTATGCAGTAGTCTGTCAACCTCCGTGAGATCATGAAGGACAAATGAGTCAGAAGGTGGTAACGAAAGATCTAAAACATGCGAAGTGGCTGGTGGAATATTTGTTGGAATTTTACTAGCCAGTTCAGAACCAATATTTGTAAAATAGTGGTTAATAGCATTTGCCGATAACTGCCTACCATCTGCAATATTTAACAACTTATTTGGTGTTGATATATTTTTATGTGAATTAGTAACGTCTCTAATTGTTTTCCATTGTTTTTACATTTTGCCTATTATCATTTAACATGTTTCGTTCAAATTTACTTTTTTCCCTTTTTAATAAAACATTGCAGAAGTTCCTATAGTTCTTGTATATTTTGACAATGACATCATTATCTGGATTATTAATGGCTTTTACATGTAGTTTATCTCTATTTCGCATACATTTTAAAATACCCCTTGTTATCCATGGCTTACTAATTATTTTGTTTATAGATATTTTTGAAATAGTCGTGTTCTGATAGATTAATTCTTGAATAGAGTTAATTAAGAATGTAGCATAATTATTGGCATTTATATATAGTATACACTTATTAAAATCAAATTTTGGGCACTGTAGATTGAGATTATCGTAGTTTATGTCAATACATATTTATTTTTAACTATATGGTTTTATTTACGCCGACGCAGGTGAGAACATTTTTATGATCTGTTAGGTTAATGTCCATAATGAAGATTGATACTATGAGGATTTTACTAAAACATGATCTAGGCAACTTGACACAGTTGCAAGATCAGTGTATACGGGGAAAAATCCAGAAAATGCTAATTGATCGACGTAGTCACAACTTGCATTTGAAATATCGATATTGAAATCGCCTACAAGGAAAATATTATGAAAAGAATTAAGTGATACTAACAAAACCTTTAGGGAGTCAGTAAATTTTGTTATATCTCTAAAACTAGGCGGTCGGTATACTGCAATTATTGCCGTGGAAGAGTTAACCTTAATTACAAAGCAATTCACTTGTCTGAGGCTCCTTGATCATACAATCTAAGTTTTCCGTAATATACACGGCAACACCGTCATTTTGATCATAACTATAATTAGTCGTACAGTAGGAGTTAAAGCCGTTAAGTGTAGGAAGTTGGTTAACACAAGACAGCCAGCATTCGGACAGTACAATGATGTCACATGATAGGCTTGTGGCGGAACAATTAGCGCCACAATCCTGAATCGCGCTATCGAAGTTTTCTAAGATCGGCACTATATATACGACATCTGAAACTCATACAAGTGGGCTTCGGCCTGACCGAGCATAGCACCTCGCTCGGTCGGAGATCTCCCTTTGGGGCATCCACTCATCCCACATTGGTGACCCTCGACAGAACACGCCTCTTTCTGGACATCATCATCACCCCCCACCCCTCTGCACCACGCCAGCCAGATTTCAGCCCCATCGGGTACCTCGACCACCAGCCTCAACGTACCGCGACCTGGTCGAACCCTCATCGGCTTCATCGGGCACTCACTACAACGACCGCCGACGACGACGGGGGGGAGTGATGTGGCGGACCAATTAGCGCCACAATCCTGAATCGCGCTACCGAAGTTTTCTAAGATGAATGAATGAATGTTGATAGGTCTGCTTCACAGGATATCAGATTGGGTGGGTCGCTTTCTTTTAGACGGATATACATTTTCCCATATGATGTCCAGCACCCAGCACATTTGTTATCTTTTAAAATACAAGGCACGAAGGATCCAATAACTAAAAGTGCACATAAAATACAAGATCACAACCGCATCTCAATAAAGTCCTAAAGAACCTTCAATGCGTAATTGAACGTACTAACTACTAACGCAAGTTAAGGAATCCGAAGAATCTAATGGTAACTAGTTTGTCAGGTTAAGTGAGCGGTATCGATTAATGAAGTACTAGTGTTTAGTGGAATTTTAATGATCGGTGCAATGTCAGTGAGTCAGCGGTCATCTTATATTGGAACACGTTGAGGAATGCGGATGCTTCCGAGAATTAGATACGTTCCACTCCTCCATTACTTGGGCAGAAACTCTGCTTTTGTAAACGAAATATGGATGTGACTAGTTTTGATGGTTGTGTTCGTTTAGGTAGTGTTGGTAACTCAATAGAGTCGGCTAAATAGATCCCTGCATTACATATTAAAGAAAGAGGAAAGATAAACAGATAAACAGCCACATCGTTACTTTCGATTTGATTGCACTACTGCAAGTATACGGTGTGTCCACGACTGTGTGGAAAAATTATGGACCGGTAAAGGAGATCTCAAAATTTTCAATTTTGGATCGATTGGATCGTTCTATGTAATGTTTTTCTCCGTACTTATGTATATATATTTTTTTCTCTGTATCTTCAGCATCTCAAAGGTACTATGCAGTTGGTATGTACCTTGGAAGAAAAATATTGGTAGTTTCGATCAGAAAACTAAGGTACCTGAATTGAAAGATCGAAGCGAACAAGTTTGATAAAAAGTGCTTCTAATTTTAGTTAGTGATAAAAGCTTCTGTTTTTCTTCAAAAAATTACAAAAAAAAAATAATTATAAAAAAATACTTTGCCCATAATAATTATCAATGTATAGTGAACAAGTGGGACTATGCATTGATGATATCCAGCCAGATTGCTGAGGAGCACCAGGTGTCCGTCCTATATAGGACAAGGTGTTCTGTTTCATATGGGTATCCATCGTACAATGGTGGATCACTATTTAATTCATCAATGGTCAAACACATAGTGTTAACCATTAAATTCTACATTTATTAAGAATATATTGAAATAGGCATAATGCTCCTAGAACAGAACTTGTGGGAATTTAAAAATACTTACCTAGGTACACCCTATATCACTAAAGGCCCATACGCATCCACACACACACACTGGAAGTAAAATACGTGTAAAGTAGTAGTAAAGGTTTGATGAAATATTTTGATTCCTCGAACTTTTTTCTAGTGGGCGTGTAAAGTTTCTACTATTTTAAATGCTTGCAATTTGGATGATCCGAATTACATTGAAGGTCTATTTTACAATCTACTGTTAAGTGCCGAATAGCTTGTTCAGAAGTTTTGTCGCTGTTTTTTTATACATTTGTAGCGACAGAGACAAATAAACTATCTGACTATTAATAATTATATATTTTGTGGACGTTTTAACTAATGACTTAATAACTTAGCCTTTACTCCTAGCTGAGGAAAGGAAGATAATAACTAAGCACTTGTAACTAGAAAACTCAACTGGTATGTTGATTGTATCAGAATAACCATAGTGGGACGAAGTGAATGTATTTAAATGCGAGCTGTACGTAATAATCGGCATTGCAGTGCGTTGACGCTGATAATAACATAAATGGTGCTTAGTATCAATGGAGGCATCGGAGTAACAGCAACTACGTAGGTTTACCTAGCAGTAGCATGGGGTTCCTATAACTCAATTCCTATCGGCTTCACTTGCCACTTACCTTTTGAAGACCCCGGCCTCATCCAAATCCTTACCCATTATTTAGGCTAGGGCTTCCTTATGAAGGAGAAACCAATTTCCCCACTGGTACCTAGCGATGTGCGATGTGCAAACTTACACCGAGTAAAGGCAAGCAAGTTAAAATACCTACAATTTTAAGAGTTTTGTTTCAAGTGTGCTCAATGAACCTGCTCATCTTCATATTTTATAATGCAACAGACTATCTTAGGATAGAGTCTTAGGACTGTCGTGTCTCAAGTGAGCGCTAACTCTTATATTTGATGAGAAACGTCAATTGATAGAAGGGTTTTTTTTTAATATGAAATCAACAGAAGAGTAGTTTTAATCCCTAGATAAAGATTACCTTACTCTAACAGATACCTATGTGTTACCAGACTTAATAATTTTAATATTATTATTATTAATTTTTTATTAATTTATTCATGACCATGGATACAAAGTCCTTCAGTCGGTAATAATTTTAAACATCATTATGTGTACCTATCTAAAAAATTGGAAGGTGCCACTCATAATGTTTAAATGCTGTTGACTTGTTGCATGCGGTTTAAGGGTTGCTATTTTTAGTAACTTTAACTATTTAGCATTAAAACTTACCTTTTGTATTGCCACCTACGATTTTATCATTCGCTACCGTACAAAACTTGTAAGCTTAAGTATTCGGTTATAGTGAAGAGCGTTGCGTGCAGCTTAAGGGTGTCACTTTTAGTTACTTTACCCATTAAGAAATGAATAGCAGTCTTTTTCGAAATGCCACCTACGATTGTATCGTTTGCTACCGTGTTTATAAAACTTGTGTCGGCTGAGTATTTGGCTCTAATGAGTGTTGTTGCATGCAGCTTGAGGGCGGCGCGTGCGGGGCAGGTGTGCGCGCACCCGGCCACGCCACGTGTACGCACTACCGGCTCAGGGCTCCTCGATGCACGATTATGATGTCATCGCTTTTGCACACTCGCTAAAACTAGTGGTTCTATTTTAAAATTTATATCTATGATCAGAAAATGCCAATATTTTTAATGTTTCGACTGAAAGTTTTATACAATAACAAAGATGGCTACGGGTAAGTCGTTTAAAATTTCAATGGGTTCAGACAGCTCATACACTGATGTGATTAGATATAAAAAGTAAAATTGTAAATCAATGTTGTGGTTGATGGCAAAACTCAATCCGTAAAGATTTTAAAATGATTGTTGGAGAGTTCATCTGCTGTGTTAAATTACTATTATCAAATGACCCGTTAGTTAGTAAGCTCTGGAAGCCTCATATCCACACTATCCCTGGCTCAAACGGTTGGCCACATAAAACTTATGTATTGGAATCTGTTTCATATTTCCAAACCCTAACAGTATCAGGAATACTAACATAAAATAACAATCTTCTTAATCGGTAACATATCCCGTAACAATTTAACAGGAATGATGTTAGTACGAGTTCAGGATGCACAATGCAACATTATGACGTCGTTTAAGTCGTAACATTTTTGATTTTAATATGAACGTTAGGATGCACACACTGCATTCAACCGGATAGAAGTTAGCTACAGTTCGAGATTTTATTGCATAAGTAATATTACTTATGCGTGACGTCATTTTAGTAAATACTCGTACTTAAACCTGTTAAATAATTATGTATTCTGGTTAAGAACATACACTTGATGTTCTAAAATTTAATGATAAAGACAGAAAAATGCACCTAAAACGAATATAATGTAGTTACGATGTGGTAGATATCTATTTTTGCAACTTTATGCAGAAATTATAATCATCATCAGTGAGTGCCACCTTCATTCTGAAGTATATTGAATATATGATGCGATCCTATAGTAATTTCTTCAATTGTGGGTAGTATATTTAGTCCATTCCTTCACATCATCCACCCATTTTCTCCTTTGTCTCTCAAAGTGCTCTCTTTCCAGGTATCCTATCCTCTGTGATCAACCTTATAAACCGAATTTATAATTACAAAAAATGCCATAAACAGAAAAAAATATCCAAAATTTAGGCTTAAGCAAAACTAGATTAACAAAATATTAAATATATCTTATTCAATTATGTGATATATTTTATGAGACAGGTGATAATGTAATAGTTCTGCCAATAACTTATGTGGAGAGGTTTTTTTACGATAAAATAGCGATAAAATAACACTATTAACAGTTAAAAATAAATCATACTGCAGGTTGCGTCCGAGAAACATCTTGAAAGTTTTTATGTACCACACCTGGTACAACCAACTCTTGCTCTTACACCTGTTTCCATTTAATTCGTTCAATAATTTAATACTGACAGTATAGACTTTTTTTGTTTTTTTCGGAAGTGTTCTCCACACTTCAATTATTGTAAGGGAGTAAAGGATTATGGTAAAAGTTTGGATGCTCAATTTTGAAGCATTTTTATTAATTTGAATTTTTTTTCTATGATATTTAGGTGATATTTTAGGTAACACGCTGATAAGAAAAGGATTTTTCAGTCTTATTGTATCGAAATACAATTAGCCAATGAGGAAAGAGTTAGATGTCTTAATTAATTACCTAATAATAAAAATAATATACTTACCTTACCAACGTGAATTAAGTTAGTCAAGGGGGAAAATCAATAAAAGTCAACAAACTAACTGTCAAATAAGTTTCTAATTAGATAATATTTATTTTCATGTAGTAGAAATAAGGCGTTATTATAAGAAAAGGTACAATAGGACTTCATTATTGACTACAATAGAAGAAAATATTGCTTTTTTAACTGTTAGAAAGTGCAATTTATTAAAACTTTTTAGGGACGCGCGCTTACAGAAATGTGTTTAAATTATTAAATATAAGCATATTTGTGACATGTTTTCTTTAATCATTTTAAACTGTGCATTAACCGACAGGTGAACGTTAGTTCAAGGTGTTCATTAAATATTCAATTTATTTTCTAAGTTTGTACAAAAAATAGTTTAAAATTATAGATAATGCTATTCAGCTTTCATTTTATTAACATAACTATTTAAAAGCTTATAAAAATATTTAAAATTCTATTTTTATTGCCCAAGTACTAGTAAAGTTCGCGAAATTTCAAATGGGTTTCTTTTGCATCTTTCATGTACGTATTTTATTGTATTTTTATTGATTAGTTGTAAGATAAAACTGTTATACATGACATAAGAAAGAAAACAATTAAATTTACAAGCCCTGTTAATGATAAGGGCATGAATTAAAAAAAAAAAAAAAAAAATGGGTACACTTTAACTCATCTTCAAATCCAAAAGTTGCCGACCATTTTGAAAAGTCTGCGACTTTGACAGAGGAGAATTCGGAAGATGTTTAAACTCTCCCAAATAATACGTGGATAATTGAAGTAACTGGTTAAGTAGCACTTGTAATGCGTGTAATGCGATCAACGCACTTGTAAATAAACACAATTGCGATGGTCTTGTTGACGTAGTAGCGTCAGTTGATAGAACTATGTGACTATTGTGCGCGATATTGTGCGCGATATAGTGCGCGAGATTGCACGACCAGCTACAATTACACCTAACTGCAGAAAGTTATCAGTTATCGAGAATACTAGACACGTGTATGCCCTCGTAAATGTAACCTTTGCCCTACTTACCGATTATAGCCGAGCATTTAATAACATTCGCCACAGCAATTTTTGCGAACTAGTTCAAATATTCTTATGTGCAAAGGTTTGTTGTTATTTTTAGTGGGTATAATTTTATATCTTTCTCGATGTTGAAAAATTTGGGCGATCTTTAGGGCCCAGTTTTAGGTATTAATTTACACTGAAAATTAAAGTATTTTGTAAAATGAATCATCATTATATTAATATGTGAAGAAAATATTTCAAGTAACGGTTTAACGAGAATTGTGTATACCTACGGATCAGTGTGAAATTTGGCACATTTAAAGTTTAAGTGGAGGAAGGCCTGCCAAAAGCTAATATTTTTTAAAATAACGCTTACAAATACATTCAATTTATAAAAATAACAACAACAATACACTACCTCACTCTTATTCTTCTTCTTCTTCTTCTGCTTCTTCTTCTTTTGGCATAACCTCCCCTGTAATAGGAGTTGCCAACGTCAAGAGTGATGAAACATTACCTCACTCAACTAGCATTTTTGTATATTACAGTAGGTTTGACACAATTGTCAATGAGTGTCAATCTTTTTTTAATATTCACATATTTTTTGCGTATCTAAGAGGCAAAAGAAATCTAAAAAAGTTGAAACTTTACAATTAAAACTTATATATTATGATCGAACTTCGACCGCAGGGCGACCTCATGTATGATACAAATATCTGATGCCAGAATTTAACTAAACTTTAGAATCTATTGAATTGATATGTAAGTTATAAATGGTTATAACTTATTTCTACAATATACACAAGAATATGTGATAACGCTAAGGCGAATGAAAGTAGAACAGGGTTTGTCAACATGGACTGTCAGCTGGCCTCCGATAGCTTATCGCCCGGACATAGTCCGCTCATTCACAAGCTGCTTCATTCATGACTACCTCGCCTGCATCCAATCGACTATCATCTCTATGTCAGTGAACGGAAGACGTAGTATCGTGTGCACGCGGAGGCTGCGCGCGAAGGGTGGCGGGGTGCGAGGATATCGCGGGGTCAGCGCGGATTGCAGGCGCGCGATAAACCGCTCGACTTACCAAATAATTGTAACGAACTTTTTGATTTGCGCTCTTCGCGGCTTTTTGCGATGGTTTATTGTTCGTTTTTTTCTATTTTAACTTGATGTTAAATATCGGTAAGGTTTTTCGTTTACCTACATGACAAACCGCATCCAACGTCATTAAATTTGTTCTGCAATAGGCATTGCGTCATACAATTATTTACATAAATTTTAATAACACCTAACAAACAATGACTAATGTTATAAATAAAACATTGGAAATTATTTCACAATAAAATATTATACCTATTCATATAATTTACAATGAACAACATTACCTATCCAATGGACAAATAATGCTTGGGTTTAACTTACGGGAGAGAAAATATGCATTAGGTAATGAATATTAAATAATAGTATCACTAATAAGATGTTTATTATAAAATATGGTCATCATAGGTTACTTGTATCATACAATTATATTATTAATATAGTCTCTTACGAAATAAAACATCACGACAATATAGCATGAACCTGACTCATATTCAAATAAAATCGTAATTATTTCATTCGCTACAATAACAAGTATTTTTAAGTTATTTCGTCATCATTTAGATAAATCAATATACATAATGATTGACTGCTAGTCACAGTGGTAAATCTTATCTGAATCATTTAGCGTGGAATGCGAATCATTTCCTGAAACTATAGGATCAGATTCCTGTCGCGAAACTTCTGAGAAGAACAGACGGAACTAAATGAATCAACTGAGATGAGATGTCATTATGTTCTGCATATTTAGCACCATTAATTTATTATCATCAATATTAGCAAGGGTCATCAAGAATCACTACCAAAAAGTCTCTGCAGTAAAAAAATCATGCCATTTATCAGAATCCAACAGGAAAAAATGTAATGAAATGTAAAATCTTAATTAAAACTTTTATATCGATTGTGTTTTTTTTTCATTTAAGAAATGAAGAATTTTGTGACTTTCCAGCAACTAGTCGAAATGCTGTTGCAATTTTACTCGTTGGTATATATTGTAGTTCGTATACCTAGTTGGTATATGGTTACTTGTCTAATTTATATTATTTAAATATCACACTTTTTTTTTTCAATTAAATAAGTGGTATTTTAGCAAACAATGCTAAAATGATGGATATCATAAATATGGCAAAATGATTCTCCAGTTCCATGTAGGTATTACATAAGACATCATGTCACGTGTGACGTGATGTCACTTTGAATGGTAACGTAACTGTTATTTTCATTGTCATTACTTTGCTACTCTTCGTGGTCCTGTGTCTCCAGTACTCGTCTGTTAGTATGTTATCCAGTGGCCCTGTTCCTCCAGTACCCTGATACTCTGTTGTTCAGTATCCCTGTTCCTGCAATACCCTGTTACTCTCTTATCCCGTGACCTTGTTGACTGTTCCTCCAGTACCCCGATACTCTGCTATTCAGTAACCCTTTTCCCCACTACCCTGTTACTCTGTTATCCCGTGACCTTGTTGACACTTCCTCCAGTACCCCGATACTCTCCTATTCAGTAACCCTTTTCCCCACTACCCTGTTACTCTGTTATCCCGTGATCTTGTTGACTGTTCCTCCAGTACCCCGATACTCTGCTATTTAGTAATCCTTTTCCCCAGTACCCTGTTACTCTGTTATCCCGTGACCTTGTTGACTGCTCCTCCATTACCCCGATACTCTGCTATTCAGTAATCCTTTTCTCCACTACCCTGTTACTTTGTTATCCCGTGACCTTGTTGATTGTTCCTCCATTACCCCGATACTCTGCTATTCAGTAACCCTTTTCCCCACTACCCTGTTACTCTGTTATCCCGTGATCTTGTTGACTGTTCCTCCAGTACCCCGATACTCTGCTATTCAGTAACCCTTTTCTCCACTACCCTGTTACTCTGTTATCCCGTGACCTTGTTGACTGTTCCTCCAGTACCCCGATACTCTGCTATTCAGTAACCCTTTTCCCCAGTACCCTGTTACTACTCTGTTATCCCGTGACCTTGTTGACTGTTCCTCCAGTACCCCGATACTCTGCTATTAAGTAACCCCTTCCCCAGTACCCTGTTACTATGTTATCCCATGACCTTCTTGACTGTTCCTCCAGTACCCTACATATACTAATCCTAGGTAGTATAATGTGTCATCATCGACCATAGCTAAAATGTTTTGTAATCTGTTAATTTTTTTTGTTCTCATAAGTCATTTTTATTTCGTAGGTAATAGCAGTGATTGGCAGTTTGGTTAATTTATGCTTTGTTCGGAAATTTGGAGATGGATGGATGGACAGATGTTTTGGAGAAAAATTTTGGTGATATTTTTTTTAATCTATTAGAGCTATTACTCAGGTAATTATATTATAAACACGAAAATGGAAAGTTTATAAGAATGTATGGATTTGTGGATGTTTGTTTCTCTTTAACGCAATAACTACAGAACAGATTACAATGAAATTTGGTATAGTAGTAATTTAGACTCTGGATTTATAACATTCGCTACTTTTTATCGCAACAAAACTTACGGTTCCCGCGAGATTTCTTTTTACGCATACGAAGTCGCGGGTAATATCTAGTTTCTAAATGTGCATCAAGTCAAAGGGGTCGGTTTTGTAGGCGGATATCTGTGCTTTTTTCGGTGGTTCATTATCACAAGTCATCGTTATCGTGACCCGCAAGGCGGCGGAAGTGGAGTAATTCATATGTGTGATGGTAAATACTTGGTTCGATAACGTTAGGAGTAGTATATACATTAGGGAACATCAGAAACTAGTACGTTTTCAATGTACAATATTCCTGATATGGTAATTTTTTTTACCTGATTTTTTAAACATAGTCAATAAGTCAATTTAGGTTTTCCTACATCAAACAGTGTCAGCAGGATTGCCATATTCACTCTATAGATAGGTAGTTTTGATCTAACTTAGCAATAAGTACGACACGACACAGTCCCACAGATTAATAAATAGTTACAAAGTAAGTTATTGAAAGTACAGTCTTAAAAAAGTGACGTGTGTCTGGCAATTCGCGAGTGATCAAAAGGCATTTTTTCGACACGACTGAAACGACAAGAAAGCCATTAGCGTCAGGTCACACCAAGATGCGACGCGGCACGCAAAGACAGACAGCGATGCAAAATTGAACTTTATTCACCACCCAAAAAACACTATTGCAAGCCGCGCACTAAGCGGCGCGGCGCCGTACTGCGCAGCGCAATTCCTACACTTGCAACGAAACGTGTATCTTTCTGTGTAGTTAAAAAAGTTAAATTTTTAATCGCTATCTTAAAATGTGCTTCAGCTCACGCCAAGACCTCTACACACATAATTTATATATATATAAATGATAACTTCATATTAGTATAGATAACGTAATAACTTGCTAATAAGCCCGTTAAAGTATTCAACGTAAGTTAGGAACGGCAATAGGGAAGGTTGTCCTAGATAACCAGTCGAGCCCATTAAAGGGGCTATTTTCTCAAACGAAATCATGATAAATTACTATCGAATACATTACATACCTATGTGTCGTTAAATATTATTGCTTTTTTATGTTTTGACCCCTCTACTAATTCAGTGGGCCCTGGCCTAGTTAACACAACTCGTGAAGAAAACACCTTGAGGAACCTGCGTCTGAGAAGACAAGACTTTAAGGATATGCGACAGACCTCACTAATCATTCTGCATTAAGCATACTGGGAAAGTTAGTGGGTTATGGTGGGAATAGACAGCAGTAGTTTGATTCTGCTAATTAAATCTTACAATAATATAGTTTCGATACAACCTCGATATATGGAAGCAGCAATGGTATTCAACCAACCAAATCAGTCAAAGCAACGTTCAACGCGTTTATTTTGCGTTAACATACGCGATTGGTCCAAACTCAAAAAAATTGTTGATGATATGAGGACGATTCATTTATAATTCATTGAAAGTAAATTGAAAGTGTAAGTTAAATAGAGAGTCGGTGTTCAGGTCTAAAATGGCAACATTAAATGAATCGTACTATGAACTTTTCGTGCATACACTTTTGAAAGAGATGCTCTTCTACTAATTTGTAACGTTTCTATGTTAACAGTTAACAGAAGAAATACTTAAAACGATACACATAATAAGAGCATTACTCGGAGATCTAGTGGATAAAAAAAAAGAATCGCAAAAATATTTTAACCGAGGTTCCAACCCACCACGTTCCGAATTTCCGAAAAACGCAAAAATTAACTAAACTGCCAATCGGACTGACATTATAGAATCGAAATTATTGATATATTGTTGCACGACGAAAGAAAAAACATATATAAGTTAAAAATGCGCAATTTACCAGGGATAAAACCTAGCTAGACCGATTTTTCTCCTCCCTGCCTACCCTCAAACTTCCTGCATACTAAATTTCATGTAAATACTTGCAGCCGTTGCCGAGATTACGATTATATATATACAAGATTGTCTCGTTTAAAGTATGGATTGAATAATAATTGCCTATTAAGAGAATTATTAGGAGTTACTGTAAGAGCAACTTCTTGAAAGCTTATGTCTCATGTAGGTACGATTTACGGCCCATTTCAATAACCTATCTATATATAACTATTTGTTAAAAACGTCGTCATTCAATCATTTGACGGTTTTTTGCGATACAAATTTGACTTTTCTAACAAATAGTTGGTGGTAGATAGGTTATTGAAACGGGCCAGTAGTGTGGCCATTATAGACCTGCAGATATTTAATAAAAAAAATAAAACTGAATTTTCTTATATAAATTTCTAATCATTTATACTTAAACTTATCTTTTTTTCACTATTTTTAATGCATAGGTTAAATACTTGTTACAGGAAACATTAGTCAACGCTGTTGTATATTTTCAGCAGGTGTACGGTTAAAAAAAGCAGTGATCTCGCGCTTTGCTGCACAAAAGTTTAACGGCTACAAGCTGGGTAGTAACCCACTACATTCTTCTAATATATCATGTTTATATTCCTAGTAAGCTAAGTACCTGGCTTTATTGCACACTTAGACCCGTTTTGAGATTCGAGTAACTTTTGCTTGTACCAAGGCTTTTGGTATAATGCGAGAGTAATATTTCACTTTGTAAACTTACTTTTTCAAAATGGAAGTTTACAGAGTGAAATATTACTTAAGTTTAAAATCAAGTATCTTCGTTGCCTAGGTTATAGGAATGTTTAACTGAGGCTGTTCTTGGTATTATGCGAGGTACTTTCAGTGTGTTCCCGCCTTTGCCGCGAACAAACAGACGCCGGCAAGGAATCCGTGTGATAAGGCGATAGCGGAGGAAGTGGCCGCTGCCGATAGCCGCCGGAAACCGATAGCTTTGATCACCCGACGCCGCCATCTTGGAATTGCCCAATTCAGAAGCGGGATGTGAGTGAAAAGCGAAGTTATCGTTAGAGATGCGAATGAAAATTTAGATTTTTGTAGTAGGTACAATATCGACAAATTTCCTGCTCGACCAGTTTGTAATAGTTTTTTTTGCATAGGTCGCCTCAAAATATGTAAACACAAAGGAAGCGACCGCAACGACTGCAGACGTGGTTGAACTACGTTTGTACATGTGTGCGTGCGCGCGATTCAACGGCGCTGTTAAGCGATTTCCATCTTATGCCTGGTCGAGCGGCAACTTGTTCGATAGTACTAGGGGCAAATTAGAAGGAGTGCAAATTGATGGTAAGTTGTAAGTACTAAGTGGGTGCGGTGGGTGGGTAAGTGTAGTAGCTGTACAGCTACTGTTGACCATGAACACCTGATAAACAGGAAACACAACTGCGATGACGGTAAGTGTAGAAAATAAATAAATCGAAAAAAGACGTGATTTTTCACCTTTTGGTGATGTATTATAATAACGTGAATTTCACCAACAAGGGTCATCTCACACCGAGAATCGACGCGGCGTGTACTTTATAAGATAGCGATTCAAAATTTAACTTTGTTCACTACGCAAAAAGTTTCATTGCAAACGCGGCAGCGCGGTGCAGCTCGAAATTCGAACACTTGCAATGAAGTGTGCGTCTTCTTGTGAAGTGAATAAAGTTCAATTTTGAATAGGCAGCTATCTTAAAATTGCCGCCGCGAGCGCCACTCACACACCCGAGGAATGCGCAGCCTAATGAGGGGTCAGCTTTGATCTAAACTATACAGTACAACTGACAAGGTATTCGTGTGGTGTATGTGTAATAAAAACCTATCCAAGAGCTAATGCTAAGACTAATGTCAAGTAATCAACAGCACATGTTTTTTTTTTTAAATTACCATAAAGGTTACTGTCCGATTTCGTGCAAAATAACTATCGTAATGATTTTAAGCATGACCTATCGGCAGGGAAAATTTCTAAGTGTTATAGTTAAGAAACGCCAGGGAGGGACGACTTGTGAACCACTATTGGAGGTCGATTACTCGAAATGGTTTACATTATTTATAATGTAAACCATTTCATGTATAAAATTTTATACGTGAAATGGTCATGTATAAAATTTTGCCTTTATTTAAAAAGATCTATTCGACGATATCCCACATGATGGGATGGAAAGAAAAAAAAATCAAGCTGTCCCTAAAATACTAAATTATAATTATTATATGATGGCAAAATATCCTGCAATATCCTGCAATATCCTGCAATCTATAATCATGTTATTTTTAATCAATTTATAAACATAATTATTCTTATCTATTTACATTAATAGTGACCGAAGTTGTCAAGGGAGGACAGACGGACGGACGGACGAACAGAGCGAAACTATAAAGGTTCCTTATTACTACGGAACCCTAAAAATGAACTAGGTATCTAACAGGAAAGGACTTACCTAGGCATCCGTTTTTTTCACTTATTACACTGCATCCAATAAAAACCTGAAATAAAACAAGCAGTATTATAAATAGATACCTACAGGAAAAATTTCAGGATAGTCCACGAGTTTATCCCTGTAGAGGGCAGGCGGGAAAAACACAATTGCTAGCATTACGTCAATTCTTTTGTTTCTAATAAAAATAATTAGTAATTTAGTAGTAATTAATTTTATTTCGCTAGAATGTGTTCCGTGTGCCGTCAGAAAGCGATAGAAATAAGGTTAATGAAATATTTTTAAAGGTGTTACTGTCAATTTTTATATTCTACCTAATGTGTAATCTCATATTAAAGGAGGCGAACGACATTAGACGGATCGCAATAATTATTATTGTGTTATCAATTCTAATACCAACGCAGTAAGCGCATTTTCGACCTCAATCTTTCTTTGCTATTGACCACAGGCTTTTGTGATAATACTTAATTGTTGCTACACTCCGTTCGATCACGTAACGGTGTAACATTAATGTCAGATGTGGTAAAAAGGGAGTCTTACCCCAGAAAAAAAAATGCAAACATTAATTATTATTAAAATTTACACACTTGTTGAAAACTAACGTTAAGTTTGATTATGTTACGTCGAACTTTTTTGTTTTGAAACAGATATTTTATGTTTGAACATGTTCATTGTTTGCAATAGAAAATTGTTTGATTTATTTGAGTTCATAAACATTAATGAAAATTTATACTTTGTTTTAAAAGTGAGAAGTTGATAATTATCAAATACTGATATTATATTACTTGTGTTAGTTTTAATACCTACTCATATTCCATTTAAAGCTCCGGATAAATTCCAGGACCGGACATATCTCTTCATCTACATCTCTATCCATAGACCATCGTGCCCTATGACCCACCCATCCGACAATATTACAAAAGTAACATAAAAAACCTAACGCCTTCTAGAATAGTTTGATAGGTACAGAATGTTCTGTTATCAATAATCGTTGAGTCCTCATAAAATTTCAAAAAATTATTGCCGGATTAATATTTTTAGACATTTGCATTTTTGGATACAAATCAAAATCATTTACTGATGGGTAATATAATATATTATATGTTCAACCCCAAATACGCGTAGCACAAGAATATCGATTCAACCAAAAAACTTCGATAATCGAATGACGTTTGAGATAAGTGAATGAATTGGTTCTGTTGTTGCAAGTTAATTTGGGTCAAGCCGCGCGGGCCCCGCGGAGGAGACAGAGGGGACAGGGGACAAAGGTTGTGTGTTTTTTGTTGTTATCAGGCCGCTGGTAATCGGGCATTCCAGTAAATTGGGACCAAAACATCCGGTTGGGATTTACTTAACATTTGTTTCTTCTAATTAATTCTACTCATTAGAAATTTTTTTTTCATTCATACGTTCATTCATAGAGTGCAGTGTAAACGTTTTGTATAGTTGAATGCATTTAAATGGTAGTGTATTATTATACTAAGGTGTTTTCAATTAAATTACCTACCTATCTAGGTCTACTTCAATTAAAGCCAAATTAGCAATACAATCTTACGTTGAGTAACGTAAGTAATTGTATGGGACTGTAATTTTCCATAGGATTTTCCACCGCCGACTCAGATCAGACTCGAAGATTACACCGATTTAGGCAGAGCGAGGCGATAAATAAAAACCACTAATTGAGAACAGTATTCACAAAAATTAGTCTACTATCCTAGCTCATGGCAATGCCGTATAGAAAGCTGCACCCGTATGCCTCTTTCAAGCCGATCTGCTACCTCATTTTTACCTTTCTATACGGCTATTTTCCGCAGTTTTTCTTATTTACCATGAGCTAGGGTTAGTGAAACACATTATGTGAAACTCTTTATCTACTTTTCCACATATATAAGTTATTAAATAGTCACATACTTATATACAATTACAAATATTCACGTTCAAAGTCACAAGTACAACCAAAAGCCATGTACTTTTACCACTATTTTCTTTACAATTTTAAAACCATTTTCTTCACAATTTAAACCTTTATTATATACTTTAGTTATCACTTTTATTTACACAATACAAAAATAATTAAGTTAAAATAAGCTACGGTTTTAAAAATACGATCAAAACAAACTTACGATCATGAAACAACAATTTTACACTGATGCTATGAAAATAACACTAATATTTTCTTACGATTTTCACTCTTAGAGTTTATAAAATGTTTTTAATGACTGTTTAGCGTTCGTTTATGCACTCACTATGTGTTATTACACTGCGAGGCCGCTGTCCTTAACATCATCCCCCCGGCGCAGTAGCCAGGGTTTACGCAGCCTCCACCGGTGACTGTCCTCCTCCGTCTGCTCCGCCGGCGGCTCCGCCAGCTGCGGTCGCAACTGCAACTGCGACGCCTCCTCCAGCACCGCCAGCTTAAAATATTTAAATTAATAAAAAATATTTAAAAAAATATAGAAACTGATTTCCAAAGTAAAAGCAATAACATTCTTAAAATCACTAAAAAGTAGGAAATAAAATCTTATTGTCGAAATAGTTCACCTTTTAAATTCTGCTAAAATGTTACTATTTTTCTACTCAATCTTCTTATTTTTGAAGTCGGTACCAGTAGTACAATAAAAAGAATCACAAAAATATTTATCTGATAAATATTTTTGTGTGAAACAACACACAAATTACCAATCTACCATTCAGCTGAAGCCACATTTTATAGCGGCGAAATGTACGGTTCCCGCAAGATTTCCTTTTGCGCGCACGAAGTCGCGAGCAACGTCTACTACAGTATAATTATGTGTTTTCAATTTCGATTTTATGCACAAAACACCTCCATGAATTTAGTTGGAGCAAGAGTTCCCACACTCACGATTCCTAAAGTGAAATCTACTCAAAATGCCTAATGTTGAATCGGCCGGCGCCGTGTCTCAGATTAGTTCATAGTTAATAATCATCTTCTATATTTAAAAACAAAAACGTTTTTTTTTTTGTTGGTGGTTTGGTGTTGTGTTGACAGAAAAAGTTGCGGGGAAATTAAAAATGTGTAAGAAAACTTATCATTAACTTTTGTAATAAGAGTTTCCTTGATTCCTCATGGATCCCATCATCATCGTTGTTAGGGTTTACAGGCGCAACATTTCACTTTTTTGTAGCTGTGAATGTTCAAAGAAATCGGTGTAAAAGACTATGAGAAATACTTAGATATCAACATAATATCATGGTGTATGGTGTTTAGATGGTGGTGGTGATGATGATTATTTAATATTGACATTTGCTTGTAGTTTTATAAGCAATGCTGAAATTTCCAAACGTGTATCTTCAAAGACTGAGAAATGCCGTTCAGTGCTTTTGGATCCAGGGTATACCTTGGCACATTTTACTTTTTGGTAGCATATGCTCGAGTTACTTCAAAATAAATTTTGAGGACATCTCTCGATTCCTCATGGAGCCCATCACCACGTCTACCATTTGGTGACAATGGGACCAATTCAGGAGTAAACTCTTTACAATAAAAAAAGGATTTTGTAACTAGGTCCACAAACGGCGGAGTAATCGCGTAACATACACACAAAAAATCATACACACGAATTGATAACCTCCTCCTCCTGTGTTTTGGAAGTCGGTTGAAAACATAATATACAGATCAAGCCGATGTGGCAATCAGGCGGAAAACCTCAAGCGGCGCAAATATGAGAACCTTAGTGGGGATCTCATATTTGAACCGTTTGGGGTTGAAACCTTAGGTACATGGGGTCTGGGTGCGCACAAACTTTTCGGAGAAATCTCCAAAAAACTGATTGAGGCCACCCGAGACCCCAGAGCCGGCACCTACCTGGCCCAGAGAATAAGTATCGCAATCCAGCGAGGAAACTCTTTGAGCCTTCTAGGTACTCTGCCTGGTGGGGACGACCTGTGAGATTTCTTTTTTTTGTAGCATTTTAAGTTTTGGAATAGTTATTATTTTTTTAGTACTTACCTACTTTTATGGTACAATTGATTTTGTTATCATAACTAGTTTTTAATTCTTCTTTTTTAATATTGTAATGTGAACCTTATGTTTTTACCAATAAATGATAATCCAGCCGATGTTGATCCTTTAATGGTTGCAGTTCCCATCATTTCCATTATTTTCTACAATGAAATTATTCTAATTACAAAATTAGTTTTAACTTTTAATTTTTTAATTAAAATTGCCAATTTCTTTTTCTCTTTTTTTTTTAATTTTTTTTAAAAATTTTGTGCTTTTCTCTTCTAATCTTTTTTATTTTTATCGTTTTTATAAACAATGTAAATATGTAGAAAAAACCTACCTACGTTTTACCAGCTACTCAACGAGGTGTATGAAATAATACGTTAGTACGTAGTAGGTATTATTTCATTATGCGTAGTTTTAATATTATAAAAATTAAATGAAAATTGATGTTTTTGAAAGTTTAAAATAATATTGAATTCGCTAGTTACTAAAGTTTGTCACTTAAAAAAATTTAAACGTCGATGAAATCAAAGATTGGCTTAATAGTGGCAAACGACTAGCTCTATAATATCAGATGATTCGTAGAGCCTTTACTAGTTAACAGCCTAGACATTTGATTTTAAAAGCTTAGGAATATTTAGAAAAAGTTACCCGACTCCGAGGTACAACATATTCCCCTACCTATGTCCATTGATACAAATATATTACATTTATTATTTTTATTTTTATTTTATAACATTTAAAATCGGCCATAAAATTATATAAAATGGAAAACTATGTTTTTTTTTATAAATCCGACCTTATTATAGTAGTGGCGAATAAAAAATGCGTGTAAAATAATTATGATATCAAATCATCGCAGATTCTACAACATTCTGTATTTTGTTTATCATCTGTAATCAGCACCTTACAATTTAGTACAGACCGTCAGAAATTACCTGTGTCACTTTTGCTTATTTAATCTGAAACCACCAAAGTATTATATTGGGTATTGTCAAGTTAGGATTTTTTTTGGATTTTTAAGCAAATAATTATTAAAAACACAAATTTACAACCTTTCTTACAAATAATATCTAGGTAATATTCTAGAGGTAGAAATAGATAAAACCTATTGGCAACTATTGGTACCCACTGTAAAACGTTTCCGGAATTTTCCAAAAACAAAAATGTGCCTTACCTAGATAATATCTTTGTAAAAACATCTTACTTCTAAGCAATCCTGAGTAGACGAGACACATATACTGTTTTAGATATAAGATAACTGTTAATATTGACATGAAACTTTAATAAAACGGTTTCAAAAGTAGGTATGTAATAATTTATAACGTATGAAAACATTTAAATATTATGGTAATTGGCGTTTAGGGGAAGCCGTTAACGAGAGGGGGGAGGGGGGTTTTAATGGCTTAACTCACCGGTGCAGTGTGCGGAGGGCGAGTTTTTGTCACTACTCGCCGTGAAGAATTAACTGCAATTTTTATGGCATCGAATTAGTTACCATTGTTTCAATTCCGTACAAATTGTAGTTAACTCCTTCACGGCGATTGGTGACAAATCTCGCACTTAGCACACGGAACTAGAATAAAAGTATCAAATACCATTGGATATTGCTACACCTGCACGCTCAGCATAACCACTGTAGAAATGGTATCTTTCTACGAAAAGACAAAATGTTCGACAAAGGAAAGCTGTCATTTCCACATTATCTGTCAGTATGTCTACTCTTGTCTATATGTAGACAAACGCATTTCTATGGCGGTCATGCTAAGCGTGCTGTAGATCGAAGGCGTAGTGATCCGAGCTTTTAGTACTAAAGTGCGGTCGTGGAGCACGTAGAATATCGTACATAGACGCATCGCTACTTGTCTTTTTCAGTTACGCACGAATATATTGTTATCGCGCTCCTATCGCGTACCTGTGTAAACTGTGTAAACGTAGAATACTACGTGCTCCACGACCGCACTTTAGAACCTACTACCAAGTGGAAGGTAGTTACTATACCTACTGGGTACTTCATACTTGGTAGGTATGTCACGGCTAACTCGCTGGAACCATAAAACACCATTAAATATTGCTACACCTACCTATATAAGGTTCGGTAAAATCAATTACGGATATTTTAGGCATATGGTCAACTGCTTACGTATAGACGTTTAGGCAGAAAAATAATTGTTGTTCTCGAAAAAAAAAACTTCCATGGTATGGGCGAGTTTGCGTTGAGCGGAGATTCACCCAATATGAGATAATTTTTTTACTTTGAATATGACAATATTTCTTTTGCCTTAACGTCTTTATATGAGCAGTAGATCATATACCCAAAATATCCGTACCTATGTAGTCGATTTTACCAAACCTTATATAGTTATCTCTAGTACCTGGAAGTTGGTACCAACTACAAAACTGCAGGCCAATCGCGCTATTGTTTATCGTTTAAATTCAGGTTCAACTCTGCTTTGGTTATGATTCGGTTTCGGTTAGATTCCGATGCGGCTGAACACATTTCAGTATCGCACTATCCTTCCAATCGTAACTCAGTTGTACTTTTATTTTTGGTTTATTTTACATGTAATTTTTGTCTTATATTCTCAACAATTTGACACATCAAAACAAGAACGTTTCAGAAACGTGCGAGTAAAAGTAGCATCGTATCAACTCTTTGTTTCGGCAGCGTTTGCGCTTGGGCTGCGGTGCGGCGTTCCAACTATCTGTCAAAGCTTAGCGCGATACCGAATCATTAAAAAAGTCGAGTAGCGTTCACGGTTCGTTTACGATTCAACTGAAACAACTTAAGCACGCTTGCCATGCAGTCTATCTGGGTGGGTCTGTCAAAGCTGCAACTTAAGTAGGTGGGTAGCTTGGGTAGATGGGATCTACCTATACGTTATACACTTAGGTATGTTTGGAAGTGGGTATGTTTTTAATGAGATATACATTCAAGAAGTATACTCAATAATTGTCACTTAGACGATCCTTATTTTTAAATAAATAACAGCACCTAAGTATATACATAAATAACAGCACCTTGGTATATACATAAATAACAGCACCTAGGTATATACATAAATTTTAATTGTAAATCATCTAAGATCAAAAAAGTAATTTTTGTGTCACTGGAGGAAGGTAACCCTTAGGACTTGGGTAGTTGTGCACGGATGGTTTAGGAGTAATAGGTTACGAGTATACGAGGTAACGAGACATTTCTAAGTGTTTCTATAAATAATTGTGCTAAGCAGAGCGGCTAAAATGTATTAAAACTTTCACAAAAAAAAAAGAAACTAACAAAACTGTTGATAACGGCCGATTTTTAATACTCGGAAATAATATTATAATTAAACAAAATATTTACCAAATCATTCTCAACCTTAAACGAGAGGGTTAGAGTTTAAAATCAGTAGTCAGCGAGACCCCATGGAGGTTTTCAATGGTGGATCGATGTAGGGTTGTTAAACGATAAAGATTACAAGACTGATACACTGAACTGCACGTCAACCTCATTCCATATCGAAATTTATAATATTTAGATAATAAAAATTATTATTATTTCTAAACAAAAAATGAAAACCGACTTCCAAAGTAATAAAAATTTAAGACTATATGGATTTCTCATGGATGCCATGATGCCACTGGACCAAATTGAAAGGGGGCCATACGGAAAGCACCAGTTCTTATATAAAAAAATAATCATCAAAATCGGTTCACCCACTCAAAGTTCGGAACGTAACAAACAAAATACAGTCGAATTGAGAACCTCCTCCCGTTTTGAAGTCGGTTAAAAATGTAGGCATTGGACGAGAAACTAGAAATTGCGCAGAAAATACAAAACATCAAATTTTCAAGCACTTAAAAGTACATTAAGTACATAATAGGAAAAATAACCAAGGCAAATCAAACAGGTTAATAATAAGATAAAAAAAATTACACAGGTTAACTTTAGCAATCAACACGGGAAGAGGCCTACACGGTAAGCGGTAGTATGTTGGTTTCTTGCGACTAGCAATGTAAAATTTTCCATAATAGATTTTTAAGCCTTACTTGTAGTAAAAGCGATGTCACCATGTCATTTCTAGATGACGATTATTTTTGTGGCTAAATGGTGGTGTAAGTTAAGGCGCTAATACGAATAATGTGTTAGAAAGTTGTGATGTTCGCCTTACCAACCAAACCATATCGCAGGTCAGTTAATTCGCAATTGGGACTTTTAACAGAAACTTATCACACAGCTTACAGACAGATTGTTCTGGTTATTTTTTATTTGATTTTACATCATTATTACCTAAGCTGTAATTATATTTGTGTTTAATGTATTGTATGTATTGTATTATATGCTGTAATTATATTGCGGCGAACTGACAGCCTTCGTGGTCCAGTGGTTTAGAGCTTGGCTCTCGACTCGGAGGTCGTGGGTTCGATTCCCGCGTTGGACAACAAAAAATGTTTCCAAGTTTGGTTAGGACAATGCAGGCTGATCGACTGACAAAAAAGATGATCCATGCGTCGGATGGGCATGTCCGTTTCAGTCATGTCGTCTACGCAGTCGTGTCCGTTATCCATCGCTCTGGCTTTCGAGATAAAGGAAGATAGAGTACTCTTGTATACTGGGCACTACAAAATAACTCCTGCGTAGCTGGCCTGGGTTCAATGAAACCGGCCACCATCACCGAAACCGGTGCTGGCAGCTATATTATGCGGCGAAGTTACCGTCACAGGTATCAAAATTCAAAGTGGGTTTTCTTTGGATGTAGTAAGGATGAAATCAAAGGTTATAAGAAAAGTTGTGCAGGTATTCTAGGTAGGTAGGTATGTTATATCCTTGGGATCAATGACTCTTTCAAAACGTACCAAATGGTACCAAAACCTAAAAACGAAAGTAAGCAGCAACAGGTGATATTGGAGACTGCTCTGACGCGCGACTTTGATTTGGATCACCTGCGCACGCGCACACCTGGCCTATGTCACTGTTACAAATTAATAATCGAGTTCCAATAAGGCTCAACTCACACTGGCGCAGAGTCGAAGCGACGCGACGCGTCATATTTTTCCGCCTAATGCATATTATCATCATATCTCTATTGTTCTATTATTTAAGTACGTGCTATGTAAATATGCGCGTCGACGCGCGTTGACGCGCGCATTCGCGCTACGGCGCTCGGCTGGAGTCGGGTGGGTCCGCGAATTGCCGCGCGTACCCGTGCGCAGTGACGCGTCAGACGCTGACCACAACTTTCGTTTTATTTTTCTATTCTCAGCTTCTGATATAAATTCGTTTCTTCCTCTTCAGCTTCTGATATTAGCGCAATCATGATAAGATCAATATCATCCATCATATACTGTCGAGTGAGCACCATTCACGAATGTTCGAAAGTCTCTGAACTGGTTCCGGCACTGACGCGCCGTCGCGCACAGACGCGCGTCGCCGTGCAAAACATGACGCGTCGCGTCGCTTCGACTCTGCGCCAGTGTGAGTTGAGCCTAACTGTCACAAGAGGCTGTAGAATATATTTTAGCCTGTACCAAAAAAGGGGTGTGTTAAAAATTCGGCTTTTAAGTGAAAAGAAAGGCTGGCTTGTCTTGTCTTAAAGTTTTTGGTGGCAGCGTTGGGTACTTTTTTTATTTAATTTAAATGTAAGATAGGAATAGGTAGGATATGATATAGAAGGTCCAGACATAGCAGAAGGGTCAAAATTATCTATTAATCTATTTTGAAACGGTTGTAAGAGGATTAGAGTCGCTTCACATCATCATATTATTTTTAAATATATTATCTGTACGTTGTTCTGTCTTAACTATGAACTGGAATAATTAAATAACTACCTAAAATCTACATACACCTACACTTTACAGTTTCTACACCTACAACTACTACCTACACGTACAACTTACACCTGCTCCTTGCACCTACTACTGTAGTGTACAACTTACACCTACAATCTACAACCTACACCCACCCCTACAATTACAAAGGTGATGTGTGAAAGAGTTTCCGACCACTGAGGGTTGAAGATTGTTTAATAGCGGGAATGCTGTACTAATATCGCTATTGAACAATCAAAATGGGTAGGTAATAAAAAAAAGACAAAAATTCATAATAAAAAATGTGGTGGGCCAGCCTATTCTCATACCTACCTTGCGAATACACCTGAAAATTTCATCCAAATCGGTCAAGCCGTTTCAGAGGAGTTCTGTAAAGTGTTTGTTACGCAATAACGTTGAATTTCGTTTCACAAAAATTATGTAAACGGAGAGTATGATATTTGGCACAGTATTCACATCTCATGTATTTCACATTCAATAGACAACATTTACATATTTTATTTCAAATCTAAGAGGCAAAAGAGCCCTTATAAAGTTATGGTAAAAATTTAGATTACTAGGCGACCACTACAGTACCTACTTAATTATTACAGAACCCGACCACAACCGTATAATAGAAATAAAAACAGGAATAAAATATTACTTCGACCCCTCATTCTACAAATTGAAAAACCATGGATGTATTTTATTACATAAATAAACATTCAGGATCGATTTGTTTGTATGAACATTATATATTTATTTTTATTAGTCATTAAAATCATCTTCTATACAAATAAATATAATTGAAGTGTCTGTTTGTAATTTCAAATCAACAGATTTGCGCTAAATGCATATATATGATGGAAAGTAAAATACGGTACCTATACTAAAAATTTTTTTATCTGTCTGTCTCTATGTCGGTTTGTATCGGCTTAATCTCTGAATCGGCTGGACCCATTTTGACCGGACTTACACTGGCAGACAACTGATATTACAAGGAGTAAATTAGGCTACATTTATCTTAGGGTCCGTTTTAATAGGTTTACGTTTTGCGGGCACAATCTGGTTATAAAACAAGTATTATTTATAAGGTTATTCAAAAATAGGCTCTTTCCTACAAACAATATTTTTGCCAGACAAAAGTTGGTAATCGGTAATGACAGATATTTTTATTGAGACGAATTCATCTGATGTTATTCGGTTCTATCACAATGTGCACATTCCTAAAAAAACTAGTTAAGATCTAGGTATTACCTACATAGATGAAGAAATGTACGCATGGGAACCCACGTACTTACATCTCTGGCATTGATGTTAAATGAAGTGAAAATTCTCGAAATTGTATGAAGTGTCAGTTAGATCTGAACGATTGAGTACATGTGTGGGACACGTGTGTATTGTATGGCAACCTGGCATACGATCCGAAATTGACATCCTTGAAGGATTTCAAAATAAATACGCGTGTTCCCAGGCTCAACCTGTTAATTTTAGCTATGTAGGTGTCTATGCGCGGCAAAGCCCTGAAACTTGGGAATCACAGACAAAACTGGGGCTTGTAGATAGTTCTAACGATAGTGATAGATATATTAAGTATTTTATGATTTCGTTAAACTTATAAATAGTTATTCACATGTAAATAGTTTTATTATCTACCCTCGCTTACGATGTAGGTCGCGGAACACCTGCCGCTCCACACACACAAACTCCGAATTGGGTATTTCGACTTTATGACCTTTCATAAAAATATACTCATGTTTGATTTTCAGCCGCAATTTATACTTTCGTACTCCTGCAAGTCTCCCATAGGACAGGTGAAGCCAAGATTGGAGAAACGTTGCTTCTGTAATCTTTTCTAATGTTTTATTGGAAACAAACTTGGTCTTAAAAAGATATATTTGTTTTAAAAATATATAATAAAAATTAAATAGTAACTTGGAGATTTTTATCATGGTCATTCTCATGTTATTCTCTCGTCGAAGCGCCCTACAGGCTACAGCGACCTTAAAATTTTTATTGAGTCCATGGGTTGTGTATCGGATCTATATCTATGATCGCTTCACACCGTCACACGTCAATCTGGGCCTTTAGTCAAGATGCATTCGATAATTTCGACGGCGAACTATGTGCGTTATGTGAAACCCCATACATTTTGTTTTCGAACTTGGCCGTCGAAATTATCGAATCCATCTTGACTAGAGTCTCTGGCCCCGTGCTAAGTAGCCGAAGAACTTGTGTTACGGGGACCAGACAACGGGAAGAATATTTTATACTATACCTACATATATTTTATAATCGTAAATACAAAATGATCTTTTAAGGCTTGTTAATTAGGTAGGTTTAAGTATACATATTTTTTATAAAAGAATTCCCAATGGATTTTTTTTATGCAATTATAAAATATTTTAATGAAATAATATAAAAAGTATTGTCCTTTGATGTTCCTTTGAATTTTCATATCGTGTCCAAAATAATGTTTATTAAGCAATAAAAACAATTAAATGTAAAATAATCAAAATTAATAATTAATATATTTACTCATAGTTTAAGAGACACGGCGAAGGCGTACCCCGTCGTATTAATTCCAGACGACGAGCCGGACTCGGACGATGACCTTCACCGCGAGATAAGAAACGTTAGACCCCATCAATACGCCGGTCTCCGACTTACCCACACTTGATGAGTTCTCTTCAACAGTTAATGTGTTACCTATCAGATAGTCAGCAGGCGAGGATAAAATATCTAATTTTATGATTAAGCAGGCGTGTATAGCGGTAGGCCCATCGATTTTGCATGTTTTTAATAAATGTATTGCAGAAGGCACTTTTCTAAAAATCTGGCGAAACGGCACAATAAAATAAATTCCAAAAGCCGGTTATAAACCACCGGACGATCCGAAATCCCACCGTCCTATAACGCTTTTATCATGCTTAGGTGAATTATTAGAACGTCTCATTGTTCCCCGTCTGCTACGCGATGGCCCAAAATTTAATAATCAGCGATTTGGATTTACCGCCGCAAAGTCAACAGTGGACGCGGCCTAGCGAGGTCACATAAACAGTAAATCTATCGGAGTGTAAATATGTGGTAGGTATATCTCTGGATATCGCGGGTGCTTTCGATAACGCCTGGTGGCCCTATTGAAATTAAGAAACAGAGGCTGCTATCGTAATATTTATTACTTTATTTGCTCGTATTTTTGCAACGGCGCACAGTGGTACAAGTGCGGAATTAATTCAATTTTGAGGTAGTTGACTGAAGTCAATTCTTTTATTTTATAAGTATCATTATCTATAAGAAAACACTGATATAACCCTAGTCTAACAGATTTTGAATATATATTTTTTTTATAAAAAAAATTAGACCACTAAAGTCATACAACTGAACGACGACTTACCTTAACAACTTAACAACTTAAAGTCATACAACGAACGCGTACAATATAAGCGTTCAAACAACTCGTGCCTTGCAGACGGTACCTACCCCTCAAAAAGTATTCACTTTTACAGAAATTTATTTTTACTGTTTTAAAGGAGCATATATTTTGTTATTGTAAATGAAATAATATTTGTCATTTCTATTAAGTTACCTAAAAACTTTTGAGCTTTAAGCAATTGATAATTTTTTCGCCCAAATATAACTTTAAATTGACTAGATTTTTTGCCTCAAGAACCTTCGGGTTCTAATATACGAGTAGTAATAAAAATAGGTTAACTAACTGAAATTATTAATTAATTAATTATAGCTGCAAGTATGTGCAAACTTTTAAATAATACTCAAGGAAATAGAAACATTTTTAGAAAATAATATCAACATGCTCATTAAATGTTATTGAGGCTATTAATTTGAAAATATTAGCTGAACCCTACAGACGTTGTTCTGTTTTTACTATAAACATGAACAAATAATAACTATACCTACTACCTACAGTCCTACACCTACTAGGTATAGATATTAGGATAGTATACCTACACATACTATCTACATCTACAACCTAGACCTAAACCTACTACCTACAGTCCTACACCTACTAGGTATAGATAGTAGGATAGTATACCTACACATACTATCTACATCTACAACCTAGACCTAAACCTACTACCTACAGTCCTACACCTACTAGGTATAGATATTAGGATAGTATACCTACACATACTATCTACATCTACAACCTAGACCTAAACCTACTACCTACAGTCCTACACCTACTAGGTATAGATAGTAGGATAGTATACCTACACATACTATCTACATCTACAACCTAGACCTAAACCTACTACCTACAGTCCTACACCTACTAGGTATAGATATTAGGATAGTATACCTACACATACTATCTACATCTACAACCTAGACCTAAACCTACTACCTACAGTCCTACACCTACTAGGTATAGATAGTAGGATAGTATACCTACACATACTATCTACATCTACAACCTAGACCTACACCTACTACCTACAGTCCTACACCTGCTAGGACCTACACCAACCGATACAACCTTCAGGTGATAAGATAAATAGTTATAAATGGTTGAAGTAGGTACTAATATCGCTATTAGTACCTACTTCAATTACTAAATGGTCTGCAAAATCCTGTAGAAGATGGGATTTTATTACACTGTGGAATCAGTATTATAATTTATTTTGGGACAAAGGACAGTACAGGTTGTATCATTTCAGTAAGTGTTCGCGTGAATTTACAAATGAGAGCGTGATGAATATGATGTTTACTTCTTCAGATCCCTATCTATATTAATAGTTTTAGAGCGGAAATCCTCAAAAAAGTTAAATGACGATGTATACCTACTCATTAACACATTTTTTTCTTATTTATTGCTATTATACCTATAGGAGATTTCAGCACCAAATTTTCTGTTTATAAATATTTTTCTGTTGTCGAATTTTGTTTTTAATATATTTATTATTTTTTTATTTAATGTTTATTATTTTATGATAATAAAACAATATATACAGTAGACATACGTATAATTTCATTTAATTACCAAAAAATATCAAACTCCGACTCGGCCATTACACACATTTCAAAAACTTAACAAGGATCAGTAGGTACTATCGCCGCACTTGTGGAATATAAGTTTTGATGATCTATTATATTGTGTTACCTTACCTCATCTGTGCTCTCTGATAGGTTATGCTGACGATGGATTTCTTCTTATTCAAGGCGCCACAGAAATCGATTAGAATTTGCAGCACATAAAAGCTTTCAAGTACTTTAAAAAGGTTCATCAATATCAACTCCTTGCATTGAACTGAACAACATCAATATATAACGTGAACAGTCACTTTGTTATCTCGGACTTATTTTAGAAAATAAATTTACATTCCTGGAACACACCATAAAGACTGGCGAGAAAGCAAAAAGGAATTTTTACTGTTTCACAAAAAAATCAACCTCCCCAACAATATCAACGTCCACATGGGGCCTATCATTTAAAACATCAAAAATATTTTATACAGCGACATACCTTGGCAGCATATGCTGTGGCGGACCAGCTTGGCCAGTTAGGGCTACAATAGGAGCGGGTCTTCGCAAACTTTTACACAGCCAACGTCTCGCTTTTATATTTTTATGTAATGCATACCGTACCGTAAGTACTGAATCACTTCCAATCTTAGCCGAAGTCCTACCAGTAGATTTAGCGATGCAGCGTCGTGCAGCGTTATATTATAAAAAAAAAAAGAACCCTGCCTAACCCTGAGCTTGTTAGCGCCAAATAATGAAACAAGATAACTAGATTATTCGAGCCATTAGATGTTTGTATACAAAACCTAATTTGTGAGTGGCAGGAACGGTGAGACAACAATATCAAAGGGCGTCACCTATACAATTCCTTCCCTACGGTACGCGATCGAATCTCTAAGCAATGGTTAGGAATAGATCACTACGTCGCACAGTTTTTGATAGGTCACGGTAACTTTAAAGCTAAACTTTTTGGATTTACATTAGTCTCGTCTCCACTATACGAGTGTTCGATCGAACGCAGCCGTTATGAAGAAACTGCTCATCACATACTCTGTGTGTGATCACTGGTATGACGAAAGAATCGTAATGTTAAACAGCGTCCATTGTGCTCTTAGCGCCTTCCATTATAAATGGATTGTAATTAATTGTCATATCATAAATAAAAAAAAAATACAGTCTTGTAATAAAAAAAAACATATTATTCCCGTGGTGCTTCCCCTTTTTATTTTGACTTATTTATCATTACAATTTTTGTTGTCTCCCGCTTTGTTTGAGGAGGGAAACTACTTCCTACTCCTCCTATAATCTTCTGATTAATTTCGTTGCCAAGACGAATTTCCCAAGACAGATTTAGCATGTCCCTCGGGCACCCCTGAAATCATATCAAAGGGTTTTTTGTGGTTGGTTACCACTGTCGATCCTGGCTATATGGGTGTTGGGCCAATAAAGGTTATCCGCAGGCCACGTCATCGTACGTGCAAAAAAAAATCCCGCAAAAACCGTACATTTTTCTGCAATAAAAAGTAGTAGGTAGTGTAACAGACCCTATCCCTACATACAAATTTTCCCGTTTATACAATTAGTGAGGATTTTAAATAAAAAAGGGCTCTTAGATAAATGAGTTCTTACCTCATAATTATATATTTAATAATGTTACAATATTTCTCCTCATACTATATATTTAATTTGTATTTATAGCATTTTTTGTGGAAAAGGGCAAGTTGAAATAGTATGGCGTCATATTAAAAACAACAGATTTCATTATTTAACGCTTGCATAATAAAATCAACAAGCAAATAGGTAATAGTAAAATTGTATTTCTTTCGAAATAATTGTGATTACTTATAGTTTTCTTTAACAACTTTATAATCGACACATAGCAAATTGTTTTGTAACAATTCTTTATATTTTTGTATTAACTTAGCTATCACACTCAATATGGCAAACTACCATGGGCTCTAAAAACAAATACAAATGAATCTAACATTATTTTTGGTCAAAAGTTTCCCTAACTTAACTAAGGTTTTACTATGTATTTTAAATTATAATATAGCCTCTATTAGAACTCATTTCGCTTACATACCTACCCACCTTTTTTGTTTTCCTCCACTCCAAAACATGTGTACCTACTGGACAAAGTTTTCAGAAAAAATTGTCACATGTTTAGATAATAGGTAGGTTAGGTAATATTCCGTTGGACGTCCGTCCGTAAGACGATTCCGTTGAGGCACCCACCTACTGCCTATTAATAATTACGTCAGTAATGCGGCCCGATGCGGCGCGGCGCGGGCGCAGCGCGGCGGCCAATCCCGTTCCCAATTCATCCATAAACATCCACTTTTTGTGCAAATTTAAACTGCCGCTGCCCCCGCGCATACACGCCTTATACATCCAAACATATTTCATACAAAATCCCGGCACAATCCACGCGAAAGAAAACCGTAGCGCCGCGCCCGCCGCTCCTCGTAGCGCCACTTAAGGGCACTTTTTAAACTTTTCCCATTAAAATATCCTGACGTTTATTTTTTTAACGTCATCTCCTTGACGAGCGCTTCAATTTAATGTTAATTCGGATCACTTTGGGAATTATGAAACGCGGTGGTCAAAGTAGGTGAACGGTGGGGTTGGTTTTATTATAGTACCTACAAAATGATTTTTTAATAAAATTTTGTAATTATTTATTTTTAAATAATATTAAATTAGGCCACTAATACAATAAAAATAAATAATAGTGTTTATGTTTGTAAATCGAAAACGCGGGTCCGTCCGGGCGGCGCGGCTGTAGGGAGAACCGCGGTATAAGCGCGCTCGCTATTGCGTGCTATGTGGAAAAAAAAATCCCAAATCCAAGCATAATGCCCGCATTAGATAGGCGCAAGCCTGTACGTTAATATAAAATTAAAAATAATTGCAAAAATTATCAAATGACCCTTGGAAAATTGTTCAAAATTTTCCGTACGCGCTGCATCTGTGACGTCAACACTGCGGCACTTTCGCAAAAGAAATACTATAAAATAACTCAAGATCATTAAAACACGATAAAAATACGTTTTCTAATAAATTAAATCAGAAATGAATAGGAACATTGGAGCGATATTCTGGCACCCCTGAGTCGAAGGGCTGTCGCCCTGCAGGGTCGTTCCCGACGTCATTTCTGAGAATACACCCCAGGCGCTAGCACAACCGACAGATAAATGACAGTAAAAACACTTACCTACAGATATTTCAATGCGCCCCAATAGCTGCTCAGGGTTGTCTAAAATAGTTCAGATATGGTTTCAAAATAGTGGGTAGGTATTTACTCATTTACCTAGTGGTGATAAGGGTTGACTAAGGTACTTTTAAATACTTGTTAGGTATTATTTAAACTTCACAAAATATCTGCTATTGTTAGCAAAGCATTTAAACCTATACCTACGGTACGAGGTCGGCTTACCCGAGCCAGTCATATTGAAAGCTTTATGACAGGCGTCCATCCCGAATATTTTATCCCACAAAAGCATTACCTAAATGTAAAAAGCCAAGTATTTCCTTTGCAAAAAGTTATGAGATGTCGTAGAGACCGGGTGAAATTTAAGATAGTCCATTTAATTAGTTACTCATAAAAAAATTGTATTGGTCTCTACGACATTTGCTTAACTTTATGCAAAGGAAATACTTGGCTTTTTTTCATTCAAGTATCTAATGTTTTTGGTGGGATCTCATTTCTTTTTGTAGGTTACCCGAAGACCGAATACCAAGGAATTTGGGGTTTTAGGCCTACAATTTCTTTGACCAGGGTAGGGTTTGGAGATTTTAAAAAAATCTGAACGAACTCGTAACTCCTGTGCAAACGGATCACCTTATGGTAAGAAATTACTACAACTTCATACTATCAGGCGATCCGTTTGCTCGTTTCCAGATCTATTCCATAATTAAAACGATTACCGCCGATCATTGATATCTGAAACACCACAAGAGTTACAAGTGCGTTTGCGAACTTTTCATGAGGCAGGTACCGGTGTCCCGAAGTGGGACCCAGAGTGGGTGTCTTCCTAATGCAGTGAGACACAACGCAATTGCTATTTCCCATCGGTTTTATGTGAGGCCGTCATATTTATCCGGTCGAGTGGTCCCATTCCTCCCGAAGCATCTCCTGTAACCTAAAATAACCTACCACTTATCAATTTATGATATTTGTAATAACGATTACAAAGTTATCAGTGAACTTGTATACATTTTGTCTCTGTGAATTCGTAAAATGAAAAATTCTAAAATCATAATTTTTTCAGAATTTTTACTTTTTCTATATTTTCCCTTTATATGTAGCTAATAACCTAGCCTTACGGCAAATTTAAAATTTCTAAGTCTGCTAGTAGTATGCTTTGCATTATGTTTATTCTCCTTACCTCCATACTATCTATCCATATCTTTCAAAATCGCGTTTTATGCCGCTTAATATCTCCTAAACTATGCACTCGATTTTTATGAAATTTAAAACAAAAGCTTGTGCCGCTAATGACTTCTCTGCGACAAAACCGCCGCTTATGACCGCTAGCTTTGTTACAAACGAAAATATGGGGGCTCGAAAAAGCCGCGAAATGCTTCGAGAAAAGATATTACGGCCGCTTCATACTTGGCGATAGCGCTACCGCGCTATCAGATTTAATTTTAGTTAAAATCGGAACAAAATGCCAAGTTGCGTGGTTAAATTATGTAAAAATAATTGGACCAGAAATAAGAATGATACTGGGATCACATATCATCAGTAAGTATAGTATAATTTCGAATTTACAACATAAAATTACATGAACTCAAAACGCCATTCAGTATTGCCGCTTATGCAAGAATCAAATTCCAATATTTTTATGATGTGAATTTACTGTCATTGTATTTTATTATAATGTAATAAAATACAGTAAATTATATCCTATTTCATTTATCTAACCTAATATAAGCATAGGTCTAATAATATGAAAAAAAAATTATGAAAACGTTACAGTTAAATATATTATGTGTAATATTATTATCGTACTAGCTGCCTCGACACACGTTATTCTGTCTTGACTAATTAATAAATAAAAATGAGGCATAATCATTTATATACATATCTAAAAATTTTTCTTTTTAATTTTCTAATGAAGAAGCGCATAAGAATAATAATAGAGATAATATTGATATGTAGGTACATTTACTTTTAATTAATTTTTCATCCTACTATTCTACTACTTTAAAGTTAAAAGTAGTAACTACTACGTGAAAGTTAAAAGTACAGTGTTCCTGTGGGATACTGTATTTACGCGGGCGGAGCTACGAGCAATAGCTAGTTTTAAGTATTTTCTTAGGTACATTTATAACCAATAACTTAACTATATATTAGTTAAGTTATTGGTATATAGCCAAAGCATAAGATATTTTTCCCATTAAACCGGGCAAAAGTTTAGTAGCTAGCATCACAATTTTTCACACACACTAGAATTTGTCACATGTAAGTCAATTATCACTTTACACACTACAATAATGAGTTGCCGCATTTACGAAGCTGTTTTTGTTAGGGAGTGCGTCATCTAGTCGAGCGAGCGAGACCAATCAAATATCTTTGGGACTGCCGATAGAAGTGAAATATTAAAATTATAAAACACAAAGAAATAAAACGAATAAGCATATTTCGTCTGATTGAGATTCGAACCCGAGATCAATTGGTGTTGACCAACGTAAAATGCAAGCGCCTACGTTACGTACAACCTACATTAGTATTTGAATTGACTCATTTGAATATTTGTATTACACGACGAAAGAAAAAACATGACAAACTAAGATCCTTATGTCGTTGGCATAAAGGTCAAGTCGGAGGTAAAATAATTTTGAACGGACTTTCAACAAGTCAGTAATTAGCATGTCGGTGACGCGAACCCATGATTTTCTCTACCAAAAGTGTCCAACGCGGCTATAGAGGTTTTCACTTCAATATAAGTATACCTAATACATATTAAGATATTTCCGTCATCGACTAAGATTTTAAACAAAAATTATTCCGAAATAAGAAAACAAAAGCATTTGAAAGAAGTTGTTGAAGTTTTTTTTTAATTAAATGATATTCTTTTAGCTTTTTGAGTAAAACTTGTAGGTATTTGTAGGTATTGTAATATTCGTTATACGCTACGGCTACGATTTTAATACAAAAATAATCCAAAACACCAATTCTCGTAACTAACTTACACTTTTTTATGCCAGCGTTTGCCAGCGGCTCCGCCCGCGTAAATACAGTATCCCACGGAAACATTGTACTGTTTTTGGGCAAAATGTAGCCTATGATTTAATTCAGAGCTTAAACCACTACCATACCAAATTTCATCAAAATTCGTTCAGTAGTTATTGTGTGAAAGAGTAACAAACATCCATACATCCATCCTCACAAACTTTTACATTTATAATAATAGTAGGATACATGAATCGTTTTGATATCATAAACTGATTTTTGGAGTTTGGACCAATCAAAACGAGTTTGACGTTTAGGAGAATACCATTTTGCGGTTTTAACATAATTGGACTGGATTGTAACTGTATTATTGCAGGATAAGCGGAATCGACCTTCTAAAATAGGAAAACAAAGGCCTCGTTTTCGATCGTTGCTTTTTAAATTGAATGATCTTTCAGCTTTTTGAGTAAAACTTAAGTACCGCTTAACGACGTGTAATACCTCAGCCTTCATAGTTCTACTAGTAGAATACGACGCACATAGAGGCCCTTTAATTAGGAGCAGGGTAATTAAGGAAGAGTTTATCGCGGTCCTTGGCGTCCCGAGGGCGAGAGCGGAAATAGTGCCACCACACGTGCGACGCATTCGGCGATAACGACACCAACGTGAAACAACATCTGAAATAATCATCTAGACTCTTACCACCGGGCCACAGGGTTCAAAGTTGCGTACATAGTTGGCGAGCAATTGTAAAAAGACGTAACACAAGTTTTTTAACAGAAAAATGTTTTGTTGCAGGCGAGTGGGTACATGGAAATGATAGCTCACGTGGCGAGTGACGAGTAAAACGTAGACATACATACAGACTGTAACTATATATATGCCTTGTGTGTAATAAATGGTTCATACTTATTAGTAATCAAATCCCTTTAATCACTTTAGTTAGCTAATACTCTCTGCTTCTGAATTGGAAATCAATTTTGTTTCCTTTAAAAGCACAATCATAATATTGTTGTACGCGTCGACTGTATTTTCCTTATGATAATGCTGAATTCTAAGCATGCCCACATCATAACATTTTCTCCCTATTAGGTATGCTTAAGGGTCGTCCACACGGTCCAGCCTGCAAATCCAGCAGCCTGTTAATAGTGTCAATAGTGACAATCATTTTTATGTTGGCTTATTAGGTTCTGGATTTGCAGGCTGGAGCTGCTAGATATAATGATTTTCAGCTTCAGGCTGAAGGAAAATGGCGCTAGATTTTTCCTCATTTGACGAATTTATTTACTGCTTATAGGTTGGGTAGGCCACGATTGTGTCGAAAATTTGTGGGCCGTTGAAGGGGACGTCAAAATTTCAAATTTCTATGAAAGGTGTTTAAAAAAATTATAAATTATATACTTAGTCTGGCCATACTGTTACAATTAAAAATAAACAAAATATTACATTTGAATTTGGAATCTGTCATTTTTATATGATTGTTCATTGAATTTTCTCATTTTGGCGCCAATACATTGTACAATATTTTACGATATTAAAATGGAGTTGGGTGATAAAGAGAACCGAATCGCTGTGATTGCATTACACAAAGTAGGTATGGAGCCAAATGCAATTTTTAAAAATCTCCATACGCTTGGTATTAGTAAAATGTTTGTGTACCGGGCTATTAATAGATACAATGAGACCTCCTCTGTTTGTACCAGAAAAAGATCTGGCCGTCCACGTAGTGTTCGTACGAAAAGGGTGGTCAAAGCAGTAAAGGAAAGAATTCGAAGAAATCCTGTCCGAAAGCAAAAGATTTTATCTCGGGAGATGAAGATAGCACCTAGAACAATGTCGCGTATTTTAAAAGATGACTTAGAACTTGCAGCCTGTAAGAGACGTACTGGTCATTTCTTAACTGATAATTTATACAAGAATAGGGTGGTAAAATCGAAACAACTATTGAAGTAGTACGCAAAGGGAGGTCACAGAATTTTTTTGTTTACGGATGAGAAAGTTTTTACAATTGAGCAACATTTTAACAAACAAAATGACCGTATTTATGCTCAAAGCTCTAAGGAAGCTTCCCAATTAGTCGACAGAGTGGACGTGCTACGTGGACACTATCCGACTTCAGTGATGATTTTGGTGGGGTATTAGCTATGAAGGAGTGACTGAGCCATACTTTTGTGAAAAAGGTATCAAAACATCGGCACAAGTGTGTCAAGATACCATTCTTGAGAAGGTAGTGAAGCCCCTTAACAACACCATGTTCAATAACCAAGAATGGTCCTTCCAGCAAGACTCGGCGCCGGGTCATAAGCTCGGTCTACGCAGTCTTGGTTGGAAACAAACGTTTCGGATTTCATCAGAGCTGAAGACTGGTCATCGTCTAGTCCCGATCTTAATCCGCTGGATTATGATTTATGGTCAGTTTTAGAGAGTACGGCTTTCTCTAAACGTCATGATAATTTGGAGTCCCTAAAACAATCCGTACGATTGGCAGTGAAGAATTTTCCCATGGAAAGAGTGCGTGATACTATTGATAACTGGCCTCATCGTTTAAAGGACTGTATTGCAGCCAATGGAGACCACTTCGAATAAGCTTTTATATATTTTAAATTGTTTTATATTTATGTATTAAACTAACACACAGTAAAAGTAATTATTGTTATTTGCAATAGACATTTTTTTTCTTTGTTTCAGTATTCATGGCAAGACTAGGTACTTACGTACCTAGACGTAAATATATATATTTTCGACTCGGTGCCTATATTAATCGTATTAATTAATGGGAAAGCAACTTTTTCAGTAATTTGTTCCTCAGCTGTCAACAATAGTTACGCGCTGCGTGACGCGACGGAGTAGGAAACGACAGGGCTGCGACGTGATAACGTGAAGAGTGCACGATACCCTGCAATTACTTAACACTTGCTGGTTTTTATAATAGACTTGCGGGTTCTCTTGGCTTGTAGGTAATAGGTTATCAATGTAATTTATTTTTGCTATAGAAGATGCTTTATAGATTTTGTTAGGATTTAAAGACAGAGTTCAATTGATTTTTATGTTCTAATAGAGCTTTAACAGTCAAAATAGTAAATTACTAGCTTTTGTCCGCGAGTCAGCCCGCGCAAATACAGTATCCCACGGGATAACTGTACATTTTCGGGATAAAAAGTAGCCCATGCAGAGCTCAACACCAAATTTTATCAAAATCAAAATCCGCAAGTAGTTTTTGCGTAAAAGAGTAACAAACATCCGTCCATCCATCCTCACAAACTTTCGCATTTATAATATTAGTAGGATATACCAATTTGGAAATTATTTAAAAATGTGCTGATTAATGACAGTTCCAAATCGCAATACTTCCCTTAAAGATACTTAATTACCTTCTCATCCTTTTGAATAAAGAAAATATATTCATTGGACATGACTATACAAAGTATTTGAGTTAGTCTATGTTACATAGCTAGAGTTGGATACAAGTTACCTACTTACGAACATAATGTAAAATATTTATAGTTTTAATCACAATTAATTATTATTTAAACATTAATAATAACTTTAAAGGTTGGTTATGCACTTAAAACGTGTACATTGTATCAATATTGCATCTTGTAAAGTGTTAAAATATACAATCTTACGATAAAGCAGACCAGAATAACATAGTCATGGGTATCCTTCTACTATTATAAATGTGAATGTCTGTGAGAACGGATGGATTAATGGATGTATGGATGGATGGGTGTTAGTTACCCTTTCACGCAAAAACTACTGAACGGATTTCGATGAAATTTGCTATGGTAGTAGTTTAGGCTCTGGATTAGAAAAAATAGGCTACTTTTTATCCCGAAAAATTATACTATAAGTATTTACGCGGGCGGAGCAGCGGGAAAAAGCTATTATTGGTATAAAGCACATACATTTTACATGATTTTACGGCAGTGATTCAAAATGATTCTGAGCTGATAATGATAATTGTCAACAGAATAACGGTGAACGGCGTATGACATTCGCACTTGAGGAATCTTAAAAAATCAATCAACGCTCTTTCGGATCTAACTTATTACTGTCATATTGTATACCTCCCAGTAATTTTCTTTCGTGTATAAAGTTTTCCTAAAACAATTCATTTTATACTGGTCGGTTTTAAGAAAACTTACTTGGAGCATTTAGAACGAAAATTTAATTTTTGTTAATCGTTTGGCAATTGGTATTAAAACATGCGCGAGAGCACGTGTCGAGTGTGTCGACCGCGTACTTGGGGCCGCCAGGGTGTTCTGACACGCCTACAAATTACAGCCGAATCCAGAAACCAATTATTATAATATAATATTATACACTGAGAACAATAAATAGAGAAAATGTAAGAGTTGCAGGTGGTATATGCATGAACAATGTAGGTAGGGTTACGACAGTGTACCTCCAAAAAATATATTGCGTCTAGGATTATGATTTGAAACGAAACACCGAGCAGTGTATGCGAGAATGTAGATAATGGCGTATCAGCGTGCGCGTGTGCGCAGCGAGCGAGCCTGTGTGCGGGCTAGCGTGTGTGCGGGCGAGAGTGTGTGCGTGCGCGTGTGTGGTTGCGCATGTGTGCGGCCCACCAACGAGGTTATCAATCTTTAATGAGTCGCTTATTATTACTAAAAAAAATGCGCATTACCCACCTCGCTCCAAAACCACACATATTAGAAAAACATATTAGGAGTTATGGAAACAAAAACGTTGTTTAAACAAAAAGAAAGCGGTAATCGATCGATTAATTCTTAGTGGTGTATAGGTGTGTGTTAATAATCTGTTAGGTTAGGTTACCAAATACTATACTGTTATTAAGAAACAAAAACATACAGTTATCAACTTTGTACGTTAAAAATGTAATAAATAAAATATATTTAGAAACAACATCTAAAATGTTATTGATTGGGGCTTAAGTTAATTTTAGCAGTGGAAATAAAACATAATATTATGAGAAAAATTACGAATATCCACATTTACGATTTTACGGCATTAAATAGGTAATGGTTTTTTCAAATAGCTAGTATTATTTACAATTATAAATACTAAATCCCATAATTGCTAGGATTAGCTCATTTACAGGTAGTGAATATTATTACTAAATACGTTGATAAAATCTTTAAACCTGGGTGGTCGTAATATTTTATACATTACTATTTACTTTATATTGAATTACGTTCTTGCATTGGGTTATTAAAAAAGTTATATAATAAAGTAAGACATTGCATGTTGTTATTAGATACTTTTTGTAAAAACTAAGTGTGTTTGCTGGAAGAGATCTCTCAAAGAGATAAGTACGCCATTGTAATAATATAACTTTAAAATGTGTCTTTTCTTGTACATAAATAATAAAAATAAAAATAAATAAGTGTAAGTATTTATAATATTTAGATGAATCTAAGCAAGAAGTACTATGGTCTATTCGCGGGTAAGAAATTACTGAATCGTGCGTACAAATGTCAAAATGGCCAATGACGCATAAGCCGTATTCACATTAACCGATTAAAGTAAGATTAAAGTTTTGCCGGGGAATTCAATGGGTGACGTTTGGATTTTGCATTTTTTTCATAAATGTGAGTTTTTTCGGTTCTTAATATGTAATATTGGTAGAATATTAACCATTAAATATTCGTAAACGTGCACAAGTGTGGGCAAGTGGTATAACTTCTAAAAACGTGCTATTTTGTGTTTCCCGCCAAAACTCCCTAGGAACTTTCAGTAAAGCGTCTACCACTTTACTGAATCGACTGACATGACTCATTGACTGTACTGACTATTTATTTGGACTTTTACTAGACTTTAGACTTGACGTTAAAGGAATACAGTGTTGAAAATTGAAACGAAAGTTCTATTGTCCGCCTTTTTTACTTGACACTGGCAAATGGTTTTAAGATAAGCCGATGCCAATATAAAAAAAAAAGTAAGCCATTTTGACATATGTACTTTCATTGACTTCTAAACGCGAATATACTATAGTATCCACTGTTCATATATATTGGAGTTCAACTAACACTGGGTTAGATAATCATGCTATGGGCAACTATGGGCAAACTATGGGCGAATATAGACGACTTATGCCCGGTTTCTGAAGTTTTTAACACGTATCTTCAGATAAATATGAAAACTCAACTATATTTGAATGAAAAAAAAGTGTTGTAACTTGTAAGTGCATAAGCTTTTTTTTAATAGTGAATATAAAATCCGAAACAATTTATTTGGTAAATTTATTTGGTAATAAAATCCAAAACAAAAGTACCAGAGTATTGTGCGCTACATTTTTATTCACGAATGACTGTCTACAAACTCTACATCGAATCTACATAGCTTTTCACTTTGTGGAAGCTGAGCCATGAAGACAACCCCCACCATCTACATATTATGAAGATAAGAAATATGTTCTCTTCATTTTTATTTCAACATTTATTCGATTTTTTTTCAACTTTTCTGAGGCGGAAATACGGTAAACACGAGTCAAATATTTTTTCCGCTGATGAAGTCTACTCCTAACTCACATAGCGCCCAGTCTAAAATTTTAGATTTTAGAATGAATAGAGAATGTTTTCTGAACAGAATGAATGTCAGATGGAAATAGTAGATAAATTTCCAACCGAGTCGTAGAGTCTCAAATCCTGATCATTGCTACTTTCTTTAAGCATGACAGTGGATTTGGTAAATAACAAAACTATTAGCATTCCTTAAGACACATAAAACATATCAGGTTCTACGTGGCCTGGACTTTCACCGCAAGTTTGGCATTCTTCCACTTACCTTTTTACCCGACTACGGTGAAGTCAAAAGAAAGGGTAATGATTTTGGTAGTCTATTTGATACCGATCCCATTTAACGAATGAGGTGTCAATGGGTTCGTAATAATAGCATCCAGGCTATATAACATGTAATTTACTTAGTCGGGTTTAATTTTTTTTATTAAATAACCTTGCCAAAAGCATGTCAGGAGATATTGTGTAGGGAGGGTTCCGCAACTATCAACGCGCAATAGGTTTTCTAAATTACTTCAAAATATTAGTATTGTCCGATTTCGCCCAAAACAATTTTCCTAAAGAGTTTTAAGCGTGATCTATCAGCATGGAAACTTACAAGTTCTTATCCTACTAATATTATAAATGTTGAAGTTTGTGAGGATAGATGTATGGATGTTTGTGACTCTTTCACGCAAAAACTACTGAACGGATTTCGATGAAATATGGTATAGTAGTAGTGTAAGCTCTGGTTCAAAACATTTTTATCCCGAAAAAGTACAGTGCTCCCGTGTTCCCTTGGGATACTGTATTCATGCGGGCGGAGCCGCGGGCAACAGCTAGAATCTTACGCTAAGAAGCCACGGAGCGGCTTTTTCCCGTGCCCGCCGCGGTCGTCGAACTGTTTTATTTCTAAACTCACGAGACCGCGGTTTTGCGCGTTCACGCAGCCGCCGCTGTTGAGATTATCGCCCGCAAATGTGGCGGGCGAAGATCGCACGACGCGCGGTTGCAAAAAGGTAAATACATATTTACAATAGAATTTCTGAATTTCGCCCGCAAACCGAACGCGGACGCACAACGCGACCCGCGAACAACCGCGTCGAGAGTTATGCTTTAATTTTTTACATACATATCTGCATTGTACAGAAGTTGCGGGCGCGGGTGACAACCACTCCGTGAGTTCTTAGCCTTATAGTTTAGAAATGCCAGAGGAGGGGGGGGGGTAACTTATAAGCCACCTTGGAGGCTGATTACCCGAAAATGGTAGTCCTTGAGTACTACGGAATCCTAAAAATAGTTATTTTGTATCATTTAGACGTAAATAGAACTAACCTCTTTAGACATTTAGAAATTATATAATATTATGGTCTAGGGTCCTAAGGATGCCAATATGCTGTAGGCAGTCATTGCCTAATTAAAAATAGCAGCTGTACCCCACCTATCCAGATCGTTCGTCCTAAGCCTTTGCAAAATATCCTGTGCCAATGAGCAGATATGCGCATAATGTGAAAATATTAAGAGTTAAGAGCACATAAAGCAGCCGAATTTTAGAATAAAATTTGGCAGGTTTGGTTTGGGTTTCGCGATGCACCGACGGCGTTCGGCTGCAGGCGGCCGGCGGAGGAATGCAACAGGTAACCGTTTCCAGGAAGGCCGCGGCCCGTTACCGCGCCGAATATCTCAGTCAAACGCGCCGACAAGTGGCCCGCGCCGGCCACTCGCGACACCCCGCCACCCGCCGCCACCCGCCGCCACCCCCCGACCGCCGCGCGCTGCATTCCAAACGACATTGAGTTAGAAACCAGTCGACGATTCCACCACATTTTTAGGGTTGCCACTTATAGGCAAATTGCCAGTTGCCAATTATAGGGTAGGCAAGTAAAGCATTTTCGGGACCCGATCAGAATGAATTTACTGAAAGTCACTGGACTTTGTAGACTTTCAAAAGAAACAGCGAAGAAGGTAACATTTTAGATGAATTTGGGAGCACAAACTACATAAGCATTTAATTTGAGGGCCAAGAACATACAGATAGGAAGACAATTCATAAACGTAAAAAACGTCTTCAGAGATTCAATACTGTGACATTAAATTTGCAGTAAGGCACCTATAGCCAGAGTGACATTGGGTTTTACACTTGTTCAAGTCTTGGCACTTGAGTGGTCATTTATTTGGACATTACAGATTTATTTAAATCAAAGTTACAATTTAAACAGGGTTGCTAACCCTGCGCACTCTACCTCCAACATCCGAACCTTCTTCAACTTACGCGATACCTACAGCTACAGGAAAATCTTGTGTTTTTTACCACATTTACTTCAAGTTTTCAGGACACCTTTTTTCAGTTAATATTTCGTGATGACAGTTACTGAAAATTGCAGGAATTATAATATGAATTATTTTGTGTTTTTACCCAACTACGACGAAAAGGAAATTTTGGCTGTCTATGTATGTATTCGTTCCCTCGTAGCGTCTAAACTACTGGTCCGATTTTAATAAATGAAGTGTTAATAGATTGTTGATGATGCCGCGGGTGACATAGGCTATATAATTCTTTTCAAAATGTTGTATTTCGAAAAAGTTACCTCAGATTCTGACATCTAAAAAAATTAAACCGAGATAATCATCACGTCTTTGGTATCAAAAGAAAAGCCTTGGCAAGCACACTACGAATATGTATATAATATACATATTATATATTGTCAATATACAAATTGTCAAGCAGTGAACGAGCTGATGATGATGAACTATAGCTAAGAACACTGTCGATCATGTCAGCTTTGAAAAAAAAAACTAAATTAATATCGGTTAATCAGTTCATAAGTGAATTGGTGTTGACTGTTAAAAGATTTCAATTGCGTTTCTTGATTATTATAATATTATTATTATCGTTCTAATATATCCAGGGCAAATTTGGTTCGCTCCGCGCTCATGATTTTTTTTTTATTTTCAAGTGTTCTGATTACTTATTAATATTATTGATTGATTGACAAAAATTGATTGGGATTGGGAAACGGAAAAATACGAAAGAAAAAATAAGTCAAAAGAACTATAACCTGACTACGTAAAAAAGGGGTCTTAAAAGGTCGAAACAAGAAAACAATTCAGATAGAAATCGAGAAATTTTAAACAGTCGATGTCAAATAGTAGCCGTCTGTATCTATTCTTGGGGTATGCATTTGTATGACGAATATACGCATTTTCTAGAAACTTCTCTAGAGGCCTTAGGGTCACACCTAGACGCGCCGCATCTCGGTGTGAACTGACGCTTAGATGCCATAAGTAGGTGCAACCATGGCTCTAGCTTGACCATTTTTGTACCTATGAATTTCTGGAAAATTTGGAAAATTTGAAGAAAATTGGAAATGTCTCTAAGTGAATTATTTTCTTGTTTCGGCCATTTTAGACCCCTAATATCAAATGTGTAGTAGTAGGTAGGTATATTAGAAATCAGAGTTTAGCTCGATAAAAATGTAAAGTTTATGTTCTTGTTGTATGTTTTATTTTACCGCATACTGAGCGTGACATGTTGCTCGGGCTAAAAGTTGGTATTTCTTCCATTCCGAAATTTATCTGTAGATTTCCTCGTACAGAAATATCTCACCTTTTACAAAACTTAATTATATGGTGTAGGATGGAATTTCAGAATTTATTTGCACTATTTTGTCCAATTTTCGGTGTCTGGATGACTTCTAGGTTTATGCACCTTCTTCCTACGTCTTACATAGACGGGTCATACATTCAGGGTCGACTATTAAGTTACGATCTTTCCCCATCTATTCCATTGCCACCAACATGGCACCACGTCCAAGTTGTCAATTCCAGCACTCAAGTTTTATGGCCTAGGCCTGTCGGAGCCCGTATTCACGCTGACAGGGAAATGAGTCTTCAGGGAGAGGGTCGCACCCTTGCGCTGCAAATAGCTGCGTACGCGCATCTGGTGTCTTATCCAATAACGCCGCTATGATTTATTGGGGTATTGACTTACTCAATTTGGGGGAAATTCTTTGTTCTATATTTACTCGTACTTAGAGGATCTTAGACGTTAAAAGTATTGATTGCCAAGCGTTGGTAGAAGAGTTTATCAGGCGATAGAAAAATACAAAGTATAGAGGAATATTAAGGTGGGTGGACCATGGGAGGCCACTCTAACGAGTAAACGTTTTTTATTCGTTTATTTACTGGATAAATGTCAATTTTTTTTGTTAAGTAATACTTTGTTTCATTGTGTACCATAAAATTACTTTTTTTTTAACCCAGGTTTAAACACTATTTATTAAGCTTTCTAAGTTTTATTAAGCTCTTCCAAATAGCATTGCAAGCAACAGGGCTCCAAACAAGGCCACTATTTTTAAACAATACTTGAACACCATCCTATAATTAAGAATATATGAATTTAAATTATTTAAAATAGGAGTATTATTTTGATATCAAATAACTTGCTAATGCATTTTATAATGAACGTAGCCGTACTAAGGGGTCCGTTTTTTGTAAGGCCAAAATATTCCTAATCTAACCTAGCTCTTTTAAAACAAAGAATTTTTTTACCTTAACGTACGGTTAAGGTACGTGTTATAACTAAAAACTAAGTGTTTACAGTTTTTGTTTGTTGTTTTTTAGCTTTTAACATTATATTGAGTTAATAGTTTTATTAAAGTGTTTACATCTGATTTATAGATCCTTGTAAGGCCCATTTACCCTAGCAAGGCCAACCGTCAAATTTTTGATTGGCCTTATAAGAAACTACCGGGTTACCTAGGAATACTAGCAATATTTTAACTTAAATCGCGGGTTTTCTTTTTCTTTAGTACCATAAAAAAATCCTTATATGACCAATTCACAGTAAAAAATATGGGACAATAATAGGTTATTTAACTAAAAACTAACGTTTTGCTGTGCGCGCAAATAACAATTGTAACATCGACGATTCGGTCGTCTATTCGGTCTACGAAACGTGGGATCGCACTGCCAAAATAGCGGCGCGAGCATCTTGCCGCCGCGTCTGTGGCTTTGAGTTTGATGGATCTTAGTATGTAATGGATGGAATATGTCCTTACGTGGCGATAACTACGACTTATTTTCTTCGTATTTCTATTTAACTGTCTTTAAGCAAAATACAGGTATTATGGATGAACTTAAATTCACTGGCAGTCATGTATCTCAATAATCACAATTGTATAACATTTTAACATTCTGAATAAAACAAGAATACTGTCTTTGCTACGTGAACGATATATCGTAGACTGTTCAAGAAAAATATACGACGTTATTCCAAAGTCCAATCATTCATAACGTCATTCATTCATAAATAGTCGGAAACCCGAAGCCCTCCGGAGCGGGATGAGGACACATGACTCGCAGTTCCGCAGATGTGCCAGGGTGCACATGTGTGCCAGGAGACTGTTTTTGGGCTAATTGTTAAGTAAATGTTGTGTACTGTAATTTTATTTTCAAGGTTTTCTGGTACCGTCTACCGATGTCTGATCCAGAGGACTGTTTTCTGTGTACCTGTTGTTGTTGTCAAGTAAATATTATTTAATTTTGTTCTATCAGTAGGTAAACCTGGCAGACTGATTTTATTAAAACTATACACTTCCATTATTAGTTTACATGTTTAAGTCCGCATTTATAATAAGAATTATTCCGACGCTGAATTCTTTAATATTTTCACAGAACTTTTAATCTTATTCACGGCTGGGCTCAAAGCTTCCATCCACTTATTTACCTACGCACTTAAAGCTCAGAGAAAACTTTTAATCTTTCTTTGCTATTAGATTGTTTATCATTCTCGAATATATGTCAATATAATAATCTCTCTATATTTGAAATAATAAAAACGCGTATTTATAGTGTCTAATTCTGTCCACCCTCCAAGCCAGCGGAAACGACATAATATCTGTGCGCCCCCTGCGACGCTTACAGACGGAAGGAAAGTCATCGAGACAAAAGTCTATATTTAGTGGACTCAGAATAGACGAAAGGTGAGCGGCGGCGGTCCCAGATAAAAATACTGCGCCCGCGCCGAGCCGCCCTCAAACACACCCATACATATATACTCGTACAAATTACTGCGCCCGCGCACGCCGCACATCCCGCACCGAGCCGCCCTTACACAAACACATATAATATACAAGCTCATACAAAAAAATTTTTGGTTTTGATTTAATTTTGATACCTGCTCATACAAAATACTGTGCTGGCGCTCATCCTGCGCTGAGCCACCTTTACACAGATGCATGCTCATGCAAAATACAGCGCCCGCGCACAGCCCGCGCCGAGCCGCCTTTAAACAAACACATATGTACATGCTCATACAAAATTTTTTTTGGTTTTGATTTTATTTTGATACCTGCTTATACAAAATACTGTGCTCGCGCTCAGCCCGCGCCGAGCCGCCCTTACACAGATGCATGCTCATACATGCTAATGCGAAGGAAAATGTTTAGATACTGGTCGAATAAGATCTTTGTCGATACAGTATTGTGATTATTAGAAGATATTGTATTTGAGATATTAGATGACGGTTCATCTGTTTGGAAGCTGTAATGACATAGACAGACACGTCAAACTTATAACACCCCTTCCTTTGTTTTCGTCGGGAGTTAAAAAGACTAGATTGGATCCGAAAAGACTACTTGTAGTATCTATACGTCAGTGTCCTTAAACTACCCAACCTTCTTATGTTTACCTAATTCTTGTATACTAATATTATAAAGAGGAAAAGTTTCTCTGTGTGTATCCTTGTTTGCATTACATAGGCTCCGAAACTACTGGAGCGATTTTGATGTTTGGCAGAGATACAGAGTAGACCACGGGGAAGGACATATTAGGCTCTTTATCGCGGAAAAATGTACGGTTTCCTCAAGATAAGCTTTTGCGCGCACGAAGTCGCGGGCGACGTCTAGTTTTTAATGAAACAACATTTTAACCTGCTCAAGTTTAAGTATCCGCAAGTTAACCGGCAATTCGCAGTCGGTCTGCGGTCACGCTCCGCAAGTCCCTGTCCTGTGACCCCCAATACTGCACGGTGGACATAACTCAAAATACACGTCTAGTAGTTCATTGACCGCGGTTCCGTTCGCTGACTTAAATATCAGATTTTTTTCAACTCATGATAATTTTTATGAATTACATTCTGAATACGTGCTTTTGAACACTTAATGAAATATTTAAAATGCTGCTATTTTTATTAAGTAGGTATTAGTAGAATATACATATTATATTAGTTAAACATGTTTTGTTAATTCCTAACGATAGAAATAGAAATGAATAAACGTAGTAATTTAGTCGACAAGTATCAACAAATAAGTTGCACATCCCTATTGAAAAATTCATAATCACGAGCAGCTATTTCTTCTAAAGTTGCGGTAGAAGTTCCCATAGGCTGATGGACACTAGGAATCCGCTGTCCAGCAAAGGACGTCCGACACACGCTTGCGGATCCGCAGTCCGCACTCGCATCCGCACGCGTGCCAGGAACCGCACGATCAGTAAATCACGGAAATTGCTACTCGTGCCGCTTAGGCATATTGAACCAATGTAATAGGTATGCGTACTGCCGATTGAAAAAAAAAAAGATAGACACATAAATGTTATGTATGAAGCACTCTAAAATTCTGCAGAAAAATGGTTAAAATTTTAATAAATATGATTTTTTTTTAGGTTCTACTTAAGTGACTAGCTTTGATGTATGTACCTATTATTATAATTTACACGCAAACCTTCGTCTTAAAAAACTGTATCTGTTGGCAAAAATCGCAATCGAATCAGATGCCTAGTTTGAAAATGTGAGCATTCATAGTCGAGAAATAAAATTAAAAAAAAACTATTTAATTGTAGTCTTTTACAGCGTTATCAAATTATGCGATACGATAGCCGATATCACACGGGAAAACGCTCTTATGTCGTCGGCGTAAGAGCCTTTTCACATTGATTAGTTCCGATATCCGATATCGCTCAAATATGTCATGTAAAGAACAGATACCTAGACCTACTATATGTCTTAATATAAAACATATAGCTGCCTTTCAAATTATCACGTGCGATATCGGATATCGGTTTTTGTGTAATGTGAAAACGCTCTTATGCGACAGCGTTTTTTGACCCGAAAAGGATATAATATATTATAATATATCCTCTTCGAGTCAAAAAATGTTGTCTGTAAAACATAATATGTTTAAGTCTTTTAACTTAATTGGATGTCATAATTAATAGCCATTTAAGTTACAGATGGGGTAACCCTTTAGTATATAAACTTACAACTGCTAATAATTCACCTGCACTAGAACATTATAATTTTAATCATTTTTATTTCGTTTCACTTCCCATTAGCAATCAGCGAAACATGATTAATGTCACAATTTAAGGTTATTAATGGTAGTTCAAATAAGTTCATTTATCGTCTGATAATATTACCTAATGTATGTTTTTAGGTTACAATATCTACTATTTTAATAGTTTTCTATGAATAAATAATAAAACCCGTGGTCAGATCTAAATTTATAAGTTATAACGTTATGACACATGATTAAGATTATCCTTCATATATTATCATCTACTAATAAATTTTAATGTATCTGCAGTATCTACATTAGAATTTGCTTGTTACACTGTTAAATAGCTTCAGATCTATCGTCCTATACAATTTACAGATCGTTTCTGAATCCTGAAGTTTCCGTATAACTTTCCGCCTTTAAGAGCTTTCGCGACTTCGGCTGATCCATATCATATGTTTGCTCGTGCAAACTAAGGTTTAAGACATTTATTCTCATAAGAATTTACATAAATTCACTTACATGAGATATACATAAAAGTAAGGAACAGGATTTAACAAGATATAGCTACTAAATTATTTATCGAGCGCGCTAAGTAGGTAGTACACGGATAAGTTCATATTAGTTTAAATATTTCACAAAGACAAAAAATATTAATCTAAAGTAAGGCCAACGAGACGAGATAAAAAACGTAAATAAACGGACCGCTACTGAGTTGCATTATGAAAGTGAGTTAATATTATATCTGTCCTTATCACTCGTATGCAATAATGACGTCAGTTGGTCGACGACAGCTGTCGTAGCGTGTTTCGTGGTACAGGAAAGAGGCCAGTTGTCAACATTTGGTCCGCCGAGCAATTGTGAACAAGTTCATTCCTGTTTGGATTGCGTTCGAAGTGATACATATTTTTTCGTCTCCGTATTTACTTGGTTTTTTGTTGTTATTATTCCGTTTCGGTTAGTTAGTTAGGTTAGGACTCTTCCGACGAATCATCTTTGTCTAGTACAGACGACAGCGATTAAAATTCGAACTTTATAATAATTTATTCAAATAAAAATGTTTTGAACCCCTGAAAATTTGTTTACATTCTTTATCTCGTCTGGTTGGCCTTACTTTACGTGAGGGTAGTTGTCATTACCACACGAACGGACACTAGCAACAGGCTGGGTGAATACAAGTAATGTACACTGATCTAAAGTTGTTTCTATAACTAGATACGACACAAACAATACTTAACATACGTACTTTCAGCACTAAGAACGGCTTACCTACGAGTATACATGTTTCTTAATCGTCAAGTATGTAAGTGTTGTGCAGTAAAGTTTGGTGCATTTTCTCAGGGCTTAGTGATCCTTGACCAATTTATGTCACTGAATGTGATTCCTCAACTGCCCATTCTTCAAGTCTTGTGTAGACGAGCCTTTCATCAACCGGATGGATTTTAACCAACATACAAGGCTTTCTGTATGCGGGTGTAAATTACATTTATAGTGCCAAATGATTGGCAGTTCTATTGAATTTTAAAAATTTTAATCCAAACGAATCCACTTATGTGTTTCAGATCTTTTAGGAACACACTCACTCTATAGGATATTTGCGAATATATGATGAATTTAAATTGGGATTTACTTATAAACCCGGATCGTATATTATGTACAAGCTAAGCTCATCCGTCCGTCTGAGTAGGTCGCCCCTCGCAGCCGCTTACAGTCAAGATTGATGCCTGCAATACTTTGTTGCACCCGCTCCGCCGTACATGGGCGCCATCACCATTTACTAGTTGACTTTTTGTATTAATAACACGTACAGCTATTTTCAAGTGTCTATCGACGTTAGATTTAATGTGCAGTTTAAAAAAAGCAATACAGACAATATCCAAAAAGCAGTAGCGAGGCGTGTGTTAAACTCGACGTCATATAGTATAGGCTTCCCTTAAGAATAATACTTACTGCAATACTGCAATACAAATTAAGTATAATATCATTGTTCTGTAGTAGGTACAATAGATAGAAACTATTTATTCCGCAGGTGTCACGCTTCGCTACTGCCACAAAGTATGTCTGTAAGTTATTATGTAGATACTGAATATTGATAAAGTTTCGCATCTTCTAAGGCTTATACGCGACAGGAGGTACCTTGAGGTTCACAACCGAGCCACACTTGTTTTTATCATAATAAAAATATATGGTTCGCGTAGCCTCGGGTATAAAATCTCGAGCCAAAATGATATGATGACGTCATACGATGCCCGATAACGAGACATTTGGCAATTAAGCCAGTTTTATTAATGAGATTTTTAGAATTATTATGATTGAATGGAATATTCTACCTATCAATTTTATAACGTTTTTATAGCGAGCTCGGCCTGAATCAAAGGCAGCGTGGTTTTTGTTAAACTATAGGCTGGCCGCTAGCCGATAGCGGATAAATTATGTTGCTAACATTTTACCGGTGAACGAAAAAATCTAACGTCTTACGTATCGCATAATTATATATGATCGTATCAAATCATCAAAAAATGTTACAATGTAGAAATTATCAAAAATATTTGAATAAAACACCAACACTTAGGTAAATGCGAGTGTGACAATTTCATAAATACTCGTAGGTTCAGAGTTTTCATGTTTTTTGAGCAAGTTTCACAAACTTCAACTCGACAATTTATTACTGTCTACTTTTCAAAAGTAACCATAAATAGGTACTAGAAAAAAAACTAAATACTAGAAGCCAAATTTAAAAAAAAGTTCATCGGTCAATGACAGCAGGTGCAGGTTTCAGCTTGTGGTTTACCACCGCACCGTTAAATAAAAATTGGCGATGGTACTGATTTGATTTGGCATTGAATCCATAAGAATGAACAAACATTTTCAAAATTTCACGAAGACTATCATAACACGTAACCTATTGAAAATCGTAGAACATATCTACATGTGGGAGTGATTTGGACAGTCCAAGGGGTGATCTTTCCAAGAAACTCGGCTTGACAATAATTATTTCAAGGACAGCCCTGTATTTTCTTATAGGTAAATAGTAATAAATGAGTCCGACGAAAACATATCCAAGTTTAACGCAAAATTCGAAAAAGCTGCCATGTTTTGACCATAACCAAAAAAAATAATACCGCGTAATAAAGACACAAGCGGACCGTTTAGTTAATATACATAATTAAATTGCCACTATCGCATGAAATTTTATACGACAATTCTCACGGAAACGGCACAAAATGTGGGTACTGAAAATGTAAGTCAAGGCTCGCCCAACCGTGGGACCGCGGTGCCGGCTGTACTGAAATAGAAAAATTCTGCTGAAAACATAAATGATGATTGATGGTCGCGGGAAGCAGGACGAGAACTGTCGCGCCAAATTGACCGAGACTGAAACGAAAATTGACCGAGACTGAAACGAAAATTGGGCACAATTTAAATGAAAATGGTGCATCCTTAATGTTTCTGAAGTTCTGAAATAATACAAATTTTTGACTGCACAAAGCACAAGGTATGTAGACGTACCAATAGCTGAAATACCTATTGTGTATATCACTGTAAGTGTAAATATCTAATTCGCATTTCGCGCTGTGGTTAATGCCACAGCATTATGCGAATTAGATATTTGTTGTAATAAATTAAACAAAAAATTGAACCGACTTCCAAAGTAAAAGTGCACAAAAAAGTGTGAAATAAAACTTATTTTCTAAACAATTCCCCTTTTACATTTGGCTAAAATTTTAACTATTTCTCTACTCAATCTTCATAATTTTGAAGTCGGTACCAGCCCGAACTTCCTGATAAAACAATATTTAAAATAGAACTCACGTTCAAGTTGGCTGGTACCGACTTAAAAATTTTGAAGATTGAGTAGACAAATATGTAAAATTTTAGCCATTTAAAAAATAATTTTTATTTCATTCTTTTTTGTGCATTTTTACTTTGGAAGTCGGTTCAATTTTTTGTTTAATTTATTACAACAAATATCTAATTCGCATAATGCTGTGGCATTAACCACAGCGCGAAATGCGAAAAATTTTGTTTAAAAAAATAATAATTTTTAATAATTTTTCCCTTTTTAGTGATATGTGTTAAGTTATTCAGAGTCAGTAGTTCTGTTCAGTACTTTTGGATCCAGGGTATACCTTGGTGCAAAATCTCCCTTTTTGGTAGCATATGCTTGGGTATCTTCAGAAAAAGTCAAAATCACTATATGTGTCCATATAAATTTTGAGGAATTCCCTCGATTCCTCATATCCCCTCATATCCCATCCCATCATAAGGTCACCACTTTTGTGAAAACGGGACCAACCTCGGAGTAAACTCGGACATCGAAAAAATAATTTTGAAAATCGGTAAACAGACGGCGGAGTTGTCGTCGAAAAAAATTAAAAATATACATACAGCCGAACGTATAACCGCCTTATTTTGGAAGTCGGTTAAAAATAGGTCACATCAGTTTCAAAATTTATGCAATAATTTTCTTGAATGGAAAAGCCGCCAACTTTCTTAATGGAACCTATATATAAACTTTCAGTTTCGTCATATTGAAATGTATTATTTATTTTGAGAAAACGGGGTTTCGGAACTCGGGCGTCGCGGATGTAAACATTCTTAGTGAAGTTCGTTCAATTTGCGTCGTAGTGGGAGTCGGGACGTCAGCGAAGGGCTCTGGAGCGGCCGGGGGCCCCGCAGGCCACGGGGGCCCGCGGCAGGATCACGGGAGCCCGCGGCAGGGGCAGGGACGCCGGGAGCAGGAATATTTCAAGCGTGAGAACACGGCGCGACCCGCTGCCCGCATGCCGCGACAACATATCTCACGCGCAACCTTTACCATTAATTACGCATTCAAAAACGACCCTAACGCGGCGAACTAGAGGCGCTGTTAGCTTTTAATGTGGTTATCGCTCGAAACGTTCGAGGACAATACTTTTCTAGTTTAGGTTCGGCTGGCATTGGCCCGGATAGCGGCGATGAGCGCGCTCGTCCCCTGTCGCATGAAAGTCGCAAGTCGCAACCTCTATCGTTATCAAAACAGAAACGTTATATATAAATTCATTTTACACCAGCTACCGAAATATCCGTATATTCAAGGAATCGTGCTAAGGGGCCGACTCTAAAAGTCCTTTACGATTCTAGCTGTCCAAAGATTCGGATCATGTGACCTGGTTGGCCAAATCGTACATCAAAACTGAAAGATAATGGTCCTTTTATTGTTTCACCGAGCGGCGGCGTCGGTGGGCGTGTCGTAAAACATGTTCTATGTGACGACTTATTTTTGCGGCGACGTTCTCGGAAAATTTGGACTCGGTCAGTCCAACTCGCTATGCGTCTGGGTCCTTTGCCGTGACGGCCCCCTTTTATATTGACGACACCTAAAACAGACGTGCCTGATAAATAACATCGATTACCGACGATCTTGTCGCAACATTACCATGTCATCTTCCGCTTATATTGAAAATATGAGTACACGCAACTAATCGTTTCTGAATAGCATACAATACGCGAGTCATTGGTATATTACGGATTTAAGGATATTGGCGTCTTACCTCGTGGGCTCAGGGGTGGGCCTCGTGCGGGGTATGCGTCGCGCGGGGCCTCACACCCCGCGAGTTCGGGGGCCCCGACCGGGCGTCGACCTCGTGAAAGGCGCGCGGATCCGCGCCGGCCGCTCGCCTTTTTACGCGCTCTTTCCCGCGCGCCGCCAACCCCGCGGGCCCCCGGTCGCCGCCCGCAGATAGCGGGCCAGGTCGCACCAACCGACGACACGTCTGCGCCGCTAATTCGAATATAATATTTTTTTACACATTTTTATTTGCGAATGTTTCGAAACGATTTTCATATAATAAAAGCCGGGGGTATGAAAATCTATGGGAGTAAAATCGAATTCACGATGTCTGATGGTCACTCACACAGCGATATCACACGATGTTAGCCGAAGATGTCACACTTTTATGGTCTCCGTTCGTTAATCAAAAAGTAAACAAATCAGAAATTCTTTAAAAAACATAAAGTATAACACAAAATATAAAAAAAGGTTTTAAAATTACGCTATGTACACACGAGAGAGTATTTTTATTTTTTAAGTGCACTTCTTTGCATTGCACAACAAATTTTACTTTTTAGAGTAAACTCTGGTCGTGCGTCGGAGCTGACACACACACTGTGTTTTTTTGCACGGATTTTTATTGGACGGACGCTTTTTTATTTGAAAAGTGTTTCATTAAAACTTAAGAGCGTGTGTTGCATAGCTTTTATTGGTTTTTATAATATTAACTAACCTTTATGAAATAAGTATAAATATTACTGCGCAATTTCGTTTTGAAACACATTTATCTACGCACTTACCTAATAAATTAGCTAAGAGTTTAGACGAGTTTTCATTTTTATTAAGAAGACTTTTCATGTACATTCTTGATTCTTTAGATATTGAGATGTATTACGCTAATTATAAATGTATGATTAATACAATATGCTCTACTTGTTTGATTTTTCATCATACTGTACCTACTGTAAGCTTAGTTATCAAAAGTAACATTTCATAATTAGCAAAAGCTGATACAGATTACGTAAAATAAGTCAGTCAACATAGTAAACTTTTTCACCTAAATGTTTGGAAAAATATTGTACGTGGAAAAGCGACCCACCGGTTGGGCCGCCCTGGCCGCCGCTCCGCCGCCGTTTCGCCCTAATTAAACAATAATCGAAAAACTACAATGAACGGGCGCGAGGCTCCGTCCTCGGATCCCCCCGCGCGGCGCCCCTCCCCCCCTCCCCCCGCTCCACCGCACCGCGCGCGTGACGTCACCGCTGCACTCCTCATTATCGCCTCTCGAGCTGCGCCGCTATTACATGTGGATCACTTGCGCGCTTCGAAGGCGAAGTGACTACAAACTTACGAAGCGTCGCGGAGCGAATCGCGTTCCGCGCGACTGGTGCTGCTAAATAAGCACATGTCTAGCGTCTAGACTTTAGACTGTAGAGTCTAGACCCGATGCTCCAGACAATGCCAACTATGTTTACTCACTTAGGACCAGGTTATTAATAACTAAATGAGATCCATATAACCAATACCGAATAACGTCTGCTTTAACTTACGTATACCATATACTCTATAGTATGCAGTATTCAGTTTCTGATGATTTCAAACATATTGTGAAAGAAATATTTAACATGTTTTTTTTTAAATAATGGAAAGGTTATAGTTACATATTAACCTAACCTAATTAAAAACCTAACGTAATGTAACAGAAAATCTATATCTGTGAATGTGATTCAATTGGGTATTTGACATGTAAAAATTTAGTTTTTTTAATAAATTAAGAAATATTTAGGTATTACAACTTGATAAAAGTAAAAAGGAAAAAAAATTAGGATTTTTTTTTTATTATTTTGATTTTTTTTGGAAGTCACAAAAAAGTAGAAATATTATTTTAAAACCTTAGTGTATAAAACCTACACAATTAGTTTACTTACATCAAATACAAAAAGATTCACTGTGTAGTATTATCAACATAAACGCGCAAAATTACGAGATATCGCAAATTTTGTGCACATGGCCATACATTTCGTAGTAACTTACTGGCGTGTGATGTCACTTACTAGTACGACTTGTATATGGGTCGTTTTCACGAGACTCACAAAAGTGCTTCAAACAATCCGCAATGTCTTTGAATATTTTGATTTTTATTATACTATTTTTTAAAGTGTCTTATTTTACAGAGCACTATTCATTTATGTAGATAATAAAAAAAATTACAGGAAAATACAAAATATGTACAAATGAATAAGCCAGCACTCTCTGTGTTAATAATAATCAATCTTTACTAAAAAATTAAGCTCTACGTTTTTTATTTTTCGCCTTAGGGTTAGGTTACACCGTGATGGTACGACACGCGACACGGCGCTGCATTTTTAAGATAGCTATTCAAAATTGAACATTATTCAATACGCAAAAAGATATTGTTTGTGTGATTTTTCATATGACATCACTCACACACTGCACATGCAAACGTGTATCTTTTTGCGTAACGAATAAGGCTTAGTTTTGAATCTTAGAATCTTTAAGATATCTTATCTATCTTATCTTAAAAATGCAGCGCCTGATCTTTTAGCGCCAGTTTTCAGTATCTTCTTGTCTGTGTCAAATTAAAAAAAATATTTTGAACGAGAACGAAGATATATGGGATTTATTGAGACGGTGGTCATAAAGTGCCATTTTGTGGAGAAATCTTAAATATTTTTTTGCAATACTTGGACCAAACTTAATTCATTAAGTAGTAAGTACCTTAGGCTGAGAACTTTGTAGCCGCTCCTCGTAATTTTGTCAACATGTTTTCTCTCCCTTAAGACTTTTAGCATCATATAATCACATAATATTATCATGACACTTCTATTAGCTACTATTAGAAGTGTGTTGTTATCTTAATAGTATGAAAAATCATTTACGTCAGTAATCAGTTGCTTATTTTTGTTTTGGATAATTTTTGACGTTAATTAATGTTAGTGTTAAAAAAAAATTACGTCATACCGAAAGTCGTAGACCTGCGGTAAATACACACACGGTACACCCGTTAGTAAATATTATGTACTTGTACTTAAATGGATTTTATTCTCCCAATGTAACTCTTTTTATTTACATGTAACGTTGTAACCTTCGGCGTAGTACTGTACATTGCGTAGGTTACGCTCTGCGTTACATGGCTTACGCTCTACGTTGCATAGGTTACGCTCTACGTTGTACAGGTTACGCTCTACTTTGCACAGGGTACGCACTACGTTGCATTTCTTACGCTCTACGTTGCATGGCTTACGCTCTACGTTGCATGGCTTACGCCTTACATTGCACAGGTTACGCTCTACTTTGCATAGGTTCCGATCTACGCTGCATGGCTTATGCTCTACGTTGAACAGGTAACGCTCTACTTTACATAGGTTACGCTCTACTTTTCATATGTGGCGGATCAATTAGCGCCACAATCCTGAATCGCGCTATCGAAGTTTTCTAAGATCGGCACTATATATACGACATCTGAAATTCATACAATTGGGCTTCGGCCTGACCGAGCATACCATCTCGCTCGGTCGGAGATCTCCCTTTGGGGCATCCACCGCACATAGGTTACGCTCTACTTTATATAGTTTACGCTCTACGTTGCTTGACTTAAGTCCTACGTTGTAACTTGTACCTATAGATTACGTTCTACGTAACGCTGAAGCATTTTATGGCATCATCCTTAAATTTCACACCTTTTAAAATATTTTGAGTATTTCTGCAATCAATATTCATTTGCTATTTAGAAAACATTCATCTAACACATGAAATCCTAACAGTCAAAGCCTGTCGTGTATTTCAAATTTATGAACTGAGTAGGTATTTGTTCCAAAGCCTACAGAATCTATGGTACAAATATGGATAATTAGTTCAGTCACGAATATGAGGTA